>CM056060.1:3701928-3845669 GCA_029574335.1 Rana kukunoris | reverse complement strand
CTGAAACAGACAGATCCCGTTCTCTGGGAGGTAGGGATGCCACCTGTCTGAGATTCACCCAGACAGTCCGGGTTTTGAATCATGTGTCCGGATTTCAGGCAGGCAGAAACCAGGACACATTATTCAGACCGGTCTGTGGCTCCCCAAGTAACCAAGACAGCCACACACAAATCTGGTGCCATCCGGGAGCTGCGGGCGGCTGTCTGGGGGCAGGTTTGGCATCACTGGGATGATGATTTGGCCTAGAATCACTGTTCGCTTCGGCACGCTATGAGCACCCCATTACTACTTTCCTTGAGGCACCCAAAGGTGTCCCAGGCTGCTAAAATGTTCGAGTTTGGCTTGAAGTAAAGGTGGCAACCCTACTGGGAGGTCTGCCCCCCCTCCACCTCCCAAGAAGAACCACGTCCAGGCCATGTCCACCCCCTCCCAAGACTTTCAGGGCTGGCCTGAGGACCTACACCCTACAGGGCAAACCTGAAAACAAAACGTGGACAGCAACAACCCCCCCCCCCCCCAAAAAAAAGACAAAGTGACAAACAAACATAAACGTGGGGAAAGTGCTTTGTATGGTGCAATGGCCGGCCCGAAGGCCCTAAGGCCAGGAGTAAAAAATTCCTCTGGTCCTAGCCAAAAGGCCGGTGTGAAAAGTGTGTGTAGTGCAGTGACCAGGCACAAAAGTGTACACAAACACAAATAACAAAAACAAACACCATAAGCAAAAAAAATACAAAAACAAACATACCACCAAAAAAGACAAAACCCCACACATTTGTGTAAATATTTTAGTCTATCTTTTCATGTGACAACACTAAAGAAATAAAACTATTTCTTCAGGAACTCACTATTCCCACAACTGACACCAATGATGGGGCACTATTCCTCCCACTGACACCAATGATGGGGTACTATTCCTCCCACTGACACCAATGATGGGGTACTATTCCTCCCACTGACACCAATGATGGGGTACTATTCCTCCCACTGACACCAATGATGGGACACTATTCCTCCCACTGATACCAATGATGGGACACTATTCCCACAACTGACACCAATGACGGGGCACTATTCCTCCCACTGACACCAATAATGGGGTACTATTCCTCCCACTGACACCAATTGATGGGACACTATTCCTCCCACTGATACCAATGATGGGACACTATTCCCACAACTGACACCAATGATGGGACACTATTCCTCCCACTGACACCAATAATGGGGTACTATTCCTCCCACTGACACCAATGATGGGACACTATTCCTCCCACTGACACCAATGATGGGACACTATTCCTCCCACTGATACCAATGATGGGACACTATTCCCCCCACTGACACCAATGATGGGACACTATTCCTCCCACTGACACCAATGATGGGACACTATTCCTCCCACTGATACCAATGATGGGACACTATTCCCCCACTGACACCAATGATGGGACACTATTCCCCCCACTGACACCAATGATGGGACACTATTCCTTCCACTGACACCAATGATGGGACACTATTCCTCCCACTGACACCAATGATGGGGCACTATTCCTCCCACTGACACCAATGATTGGGACACTATTCCTCCCACTGACACCAATGATGGGACACTATTCCTCCCACTGACACCAATGATGGGGCACTATTCCTCCCACTGACACCAATGATGGGACACTATTCCCCCCACTGACACCAATGATGGGACACTATTCCCCCCACTGACACCAATGATGGGACACTATTCCCCCCACTGACACCAATGATGGGACACTATTCCTCCCACTGACACCAATGATGGGACACTATTCCTCCCACTGACACCAATGATGGGCCGCTATTCCTCCCACTGATACCAATGATGGGCCGCTATTCCTCCCACTGATACCAATGATGGGACACTATTCCCTCCCACTGACACCAATGATGGGACACTATTCCCCCCACTGACACCAATGATGGGACACTATTCCTCCCACTGACACCAATGATGGGACACTATTCCCCCCACTGACACCAATGATGGGACACTATTCCTCCCACTGACACCAATGATGGGGCACTATTCCTCCCACTGACACCAATGCTGTCAGTGCTGGGGCATCCTCAAACGGAAGGTGGAGGAGCGCAAGGTCTCTAACATCCACCAGCCCTGTGATGTCATCATGGAGGAGGGGAAGAGGACTCCAGTGACAACCTGTGAAGCTCTGGTGACCTCCATGCCCAAGAGGGTTAAGGCAGTGCTGGAAAATAATGGCGGCCACACAAAATGTTGGCACTTTGGTGCCCAATTTGGACATTTTCACTTTTGTTGCCAGCGGTTTAGACATTAATGTCTGTGTGTTGAGTTATTTGTTATACAAGCTGTACACTCACTACACAACATTGGAGATACAGAGACCCCACCCCCCCTGTGTACACCCCTCCCCCCCCCCCCCATGTACACTCACTACACAAACATTGGAGATACAGAGACCCCTCCCCCCCCCCCATGTACACTCACTACACAACATTGGAGATACAGAGACCCCTCCCCCCCCCCATGTACACTCACTACACAACATTGGAGATACAGAGACCCCCTCCCCCCCCCCCCATGTACACTCACTACACAACATTGGAGATACAGAGACCCCCCCTCCCCCCCCCCCTCCATGTACACTCACTACACAACATTGGAGATACAGAGACCCCCCCCCCCCCCCCTCCATGTACACTCACTACACAACATTGGAGATACAGAGACCCCTCCCCCCCCCCCTCCATGTACACTCACTACACAACATTGGAGATACAAAGTGTCATTTCTTCAGTGTTGTCACATGAAACCAGGGGGCAATTAGGGCAATTAATCAGACTCCATGGAGCCCCTTTTCTATCCACCACCCCATACCTTTATAAACGTATCTATGGGCAGGTTTGGTGTCCGAAGTTTTATTCCGGCTCGGTGAAGTCGTCTGCCGTGAAATAAAGAGAAGTGGATACAATTAGTTACAATGTATGGTTTGGCGTTTCCTTTGAGAGATCCATGTTTGTTTTGACTTGTGAGTAATCTGCCGTCCCCCCCCCCCCCCCGTTCCCCCCACTTTCCCTTCTGGGGTCAGGGAACAGTCTGTGCCGGTTGATTATGTGGATTCTGGAGAAGGAGGAATTGTTTTCTCGATGCCGGCCAGTGCGAAGGAACGCAATCCCGGCACCGCCATCCCTAGATACAAGGTAATGTCATATGACTCATGTGTTTGGCCACTTCATAATTCTCCCATAGAAAGTAAAACTAGCCTGGAGAGTTCATGGGGTTTACCATCTGTACGAGGCCGGCGGATTTCCTCTACGGGGGCCACGGAGCTGAAAGAGAACCAACCAAGAATCTCAACATCCCACCTTAAGTACATGTCAACCCAATCACCCATCTTCTCAACTCACTTTGGAACGATCCCTGGTGATCCTGCCATGAAGACCCTTCTTGTTGTAGGGTGACAACGCTCTGACCCTGTCACCAATTGCCAGGGCCGGGACAAGGGGTGGGCAGAAAGGAACGGCTGCCCTGGGCGCAGCGTGTATTGTAGGGATGGGGGCGCTGCAAGTTTCCTTCTACTAGAAGGCTGACAGGAGTAGTGACGGGGGAACCACAACTTCTGTCAGCCCAGCACTGGAAGCAGCAAGGAGAAAAGGAGAGAGCCAGGAGGAGGTGGGGGCTGTTTTCTCTCTCCTCCTCACAAGCTCACACATAATGAACAGGGGGGATTTGGCATCTTTGCCCTGGGCACTGGATGATCTTGTCCCAGCACTGCCATCATTGGCGTCAGTGGGAGGAATAGTGTCCCATCATTGGTGTCAGTGGGAGGAATAGTGTCCCATCATTGGTGTCAGTGGGAGGAATAGTGTGCCATCATTGGTGTCAGTGGGAGGAATAGTGTCCCATCATTGGTGTCAGTGGGAGGAATAGTGTCCCATCATTGGGGTCAGTGGGAGGAATAGTGTCCCATCATTGGTGTCAGTGGGGGGAATAGTGTCCCATCATTGGTGTCAGTGGGAGGAATAGTGCCCCATCATTGGTGTCAGTGGGAGGAATAGTGTCCCATCATTGGTGTCAGTGGGAGGAATAGTGCCCCATCATTGGTGTCAGTGGGAGGAATAGTGTCCCATCATTGGTGTCAGTGGGAGGAATAGTGTCCCATCATTGGTGTCAGTGGTAGGAATAGTGTCCCATCATTGGTGTCAGTGGGAGGAATAGTGTGCCATCATTGGTGTCAGTGGGAGGAATAGTGTCCCATCATTGGTGTCAGTGGGAGGAATAGTGCCCCATCATTTGTGTCAGTGGGAGGAATAGTGTCCCATCATTGGTGTCAGTGGGAGGAATAGTGTCCCATCATTGGTGTCAGTGGTAGGAATAGTGTCCCATCATTGGTGTCAGTGGGAGGAATAGTGTGCCATCATTGGTGTCAGTGGGAGGAATAGTGCTCCATCATTTGTGTCAGTGGGAGATATAGTGCCCCATCATTGGTATCACTGGGAGGAATAGTGCTCCATCATTGGTGTCAGTGGGAGGAATAGTGCTCCATCATTGGTGTCAGTGGGAGGAATAGTGCCCCATCATTGGTGTCAGTGGGAGCAGGGGAGGGCTGGCAGCCTTAAGTCTGGGGGCAAGTCCAGTCAAGTGGCCCATTGAACCGCCGAATGAGCCCACCATCCATGGCCCACCTGTTTTTTCAATGCAGCCTCACCAGTGCCCATCAGTGCAGCCTGATCACTGGGGCAGGTTACATGGGGTGTATGGGGGGGGGGTGTATGGTCAGCTAGGCGTATCAGGGTCTCACACCTCGGTGATTTTAGTTCAGCAGGTCCTGGCATGCCACGGCCTCCTGGGGGGGTAATGCTCCTGGTGCCAGGGTAAAATTGAAGCCAGCGTCCAGCCCTGCATCCCGACTCCCTGGCACGCACTGCCTCTGCCTGCTTCCAATAATCCGGTCCCAGGGAGTTGTATTTTCCTCTGTGCTCGACTTCCTTGTGCAGAATAAAAAAGAAAATGGTATAGGGCAGCAGGTGCAGGCCATTTTGAACATAAGTTAGAGCGGCCTGGGAGGCAATTGCCACCCTGCCACCCGGCCCAGCCCTCCCCTGAGTGGGAGGGAATAGTGTACCATCATTGGTGATAGTGAGCCAAGTATATCTTCAGTCCTAAACCCTATTGAGCATCTGTGGGGCTCCTCAAATAGAAGGTGGAGGAGCTCAAGATCTCCAACATCCACCAGCTCTGTGATGTCATCATCATCTGGTGACCTCCATGCCCAAGAGGGTAAAAAAATAATGGTGGTCACACAAAATATTGACACTTTGGTACCCAATTTGGACATTTTCACTTTTGTTGCCAGCGGTTTAGACATTAATGGCTGTGTGTTGAGTTATTTTGAGGGGACGGCAAATGTACACTGTTATACAAGCTGTACACTCACTACACAACATTGGAGATACAAAGTGTCATTTCTTCAGTGTCGTCACATGAAAAGATACAAGAAAATATTTACAGAAATGTGAGTGAGGGGTGTACTTACTTCTGTGAGATACTGTATAATATATCATATATTTTTTTTCTATTCTTCTTTCTTCATGATTTGCTCTGGGAAGATTGCTGCTTTCATTTATCTGGGAGCTTCATTGTACACTGGTGATGGTGAATGTAGGGTGACCACCATGTGTCCCGGATTGCCCAGGACTGGGGACAGTCCCGCATTCTGCAGGTCTGTCCCGGGCACCGTCACTCTGGGACAATACAGTGTACTGGAAAAAAACGGACACAGGTCCCATCATGAACCCCTCAGAGCTTAAGATGTGACCCCCCCCCCCAACTAGTGAAGAACTACAGGTCCCATAGATCTGTGAAATCTATGGGGTCACACCCTTAGATCTCATGGGTTCATGCTGGGAGTTTCAAATTTGGGGGGGGGGGGTCACATCTTAAGATATCAGGGGTTCATGCTGGGACTGGTAGTCCTTTACTTTGGGGGGGTGTGACCTTCCTAAACTTAAGGACTACAGTTCCCAGCGTGCCCCCCCCCAGAGCTGAAGATATGAGACCCCCCTGCCCCCCAAATGGTGAAGAACTACAGGTCCCAACATAAACCTGTGAAATCTATGGGATCACACCCTTAGATCTCAGGGTTTCATGCTGGGTGTTGTAGTCCTTCAAATTTGGGGGGGGTCACATCTTTAGATATTAGTAGTTCATGCTGGCACTTGTAGTCCTTCACTTTTGGGGGGATGTGACACCCAAATCTGAAGGACTACAGATCCCACCATGAACCCCTCAGAGCTGAAGATGTGACCCCCCCCCCCAACCAGTGAAGAACTACAGGTTCCAGGATGAATCAGTGAAATCTATGGGGTGACAAAAAAGGAAGGGGAGGGGGTGTCCCTGAATGGCAGTTTGGAAATATGGTCACCCTAGTTGAATGGCAGTGCTGAATTTTTAATAAGTTTGTAACTTTTACGTGAAAAACTATTGGCCCTGACCCCCAACTTGGGTACCGGCATATTTTTCTAAAAACAAAGGACAGAGTCAGCAGGCAGAGCGAGTCCAGGAGGGAGATCAAGGTCAGCAAGAGCCGGGCAGCGCAGTACACAACCCGGAGCAATGAAGGGTCCAGTAAACAGGCCGAGGTCGGGGAGGTCAGGTGAACAAGGTCGATGCCGGAGCAAAGTCCGGGAGAAAGCCCGGGTACACAGGTAAGCAGGTGGATCAGGTCACAGGAATACAGGTACAAGCTGAAGACCATTCAGCAACTGCTCATTGTGCAAGGCCAGTTTAAATAGGCCACAGGGTGCCAAGTATGCATGCCAACGTGTGTGTGTGTGTGCGCACGAGTGAGAGCGATGAACTGGAATAGAACATCTATTGCCTCTTTGCCTGGAAGCATTACCACGTGAGCAACCCGCACACACACCAGTATGAGTATAAGCCTGCACTGGTTTCTGGTGCTGGGAATCTCGTTTACCTTACAGGGCGACTCTGATGGGGACCCTGATGTAAGGGGGGTCTCTGGTGTGAAATCTGGTGTAAGTGTGGGGGGGGGGGGGGGGGGTCTCTGATGGGGACCCTGATGTAAGGAGGGGACTTTGATGGGGAACCTGATGTAAGGGGGAACTTTGATGCAGATCCTGATGTGATGAGGACCCTAATGTAGAGGGGGGATTCTGATGTAAGGGGGGGTCTCTGGTGTGGAGTCTGGTGTAAGAGTGGTCTCTGATGGGGACCTTGATGTAAGGAGGGGACTTTGATGGGGACCCTGATGTAAAAGGAACTCTGATAGGGACCCTAATGTAGGGGGGGGGGACTCTGATGTAAGGGAGTCTGCAGCTCTGGTGTGTATTCTGATGTAAGGGGGACTCTTATGGGGACACTGATGTAAAGGGGAGCTAGAATGTAAGGGAGGACTCTAGTGTAGCGCCTGATGTAAGGGGGGACTCTGATGTGGACCCTCATGTACGGGAGGACCCTGATGTAGAAGGTTCTCTGGCATAAAGGGGGTCTCTCAAGGGGACCCTGATGTAAGGGGGACTCTGACAGGGATCCTGATGTAAAGGGGACTCTGTTGGGGAGACTATAACGTAAGGGGGGCCTCTGGTGTGGAGTCTGGTGTAAGGGAGGGTCTCTGATGGGGACCCTGATGTAAAGAGGGGACTCTGATGGAGATCCTGATGTAAGGGGGAACTCTAATGCAGATCCTATTGTAAAGGGGACTCTGATGTGGACCCCTATGTAGGGGGGACTTTGCTGTAACGGGGGTCTCTGGCGTGGAGTCTGGTGTAAGGGGGACTCTGATGTGGCCCGTGATGTAAGGGAGGACCCTGATGTAAGGGGGAGTCTGATGGGGACCCTAATGTAAGGGGGGCTCTGGTGTGGATTCTGATGTAAGGGGGACTCTTATAGGGACCCTAATGTAAAGGGGAATTCTGATGTAAGGGGGACTCTAGTGTAGTGTCTGATGTAAGAGGGGACTCTGATTTGGCCCTAGATGTATGGGGAGGACCTTATGTTGGTGGGTTCTCTTGTGTAAAGGGAAGGTGTGTCTGATGGGGAGCTTGATGTAAAGGGTACTCTGTTGGGGGCCCTGGTGTAAGGGGGGCTCTGGTGTGGATTCTGATGTAAGAGGAACTCTGATGTAAGGGGGACTCTGATATGGCCCATGATGTAAGGTAGGACCCTGATGTAAGGGGGAGTCTGATGGGGACCCGAATGTAAGGGGGGCTCTGGTGTGGATTCTGATGTAAGGGGGGCCTCTTATGGGGACCCTGACATAAAGAGGAACTCTGATGTAAGGATAGACTCTGGTGCAGAATCTGGTGTAAGGGGGGACTCTGGTGGAGAATCTGGTGTAAGGGGGGACTCTGGTGGAGAATCTGGTGTAAGGGGGGACTCTGGTGGGGAATCTTGTGTAAGGGGGGACTCTGGTGGAGAATCTGGTGTAAGGGGGGACTCTGGTGGAGAATCTGGTGTAAGGGGGGACTCTGGTGGAGAATCTGGTGTAAGGGGGGACTCTGGTTGAGAATCTGGTGTAAGAGGGGACTCTGGTGGAGAATCTGGTGTAAGGGGGGACTCTGGTGGAGAATGTGGTGTAAGGGGGACTCTGGTGGAGAATGTGGTGTAAGGGGGGACTCTGGTGTAAAATCTGGTGTAAGGGGGACTCTGATTTGTAAAAACTCATATGTGGCCCTATACTGAGACATCTGCCCCCCCCCCCCCCCCCCGGCTCCGATACCTGTAATAATTCAATTGATTGTCTATTGCTTTGCCTTCCCGTAACCCTCGGACATAATGGAAAATCCATTATCACATATCTGACTTGTATCTGGTGTGCAGGCTGTTCAGGGCACGAAGGTGCAAGGGTCACAACCTAAAATGGGAGCGAGCCAATGGAGGGTTAATGAGTGCACCGAGGAACAAAAGTGATTCCCCTGCAGCGATTCTGTCACCGGTGACCCCTGAGGTTACAGCGCTGCAGCACAGGGTGGAGCAATGTATAAATAGCTCACATGAATGCTGTCATTGCAGAGCAATCAGCAGTGGAAAATAAGGTTTTCTGCAGCTGCCATTCTAGGCTCATTACAGAGCTGAAGGCAGCTCTAAAAATCATCCTTCGTTGATTTTGTTACGGGGCTGATGCAGGTCTGTGACCGCGCTGAGCTGCTTTACCTGCGATATGGTAAAGTAAGGATAAGGACCTGGCTGCGCTGTATAGTAGGGGTATCAGAATTTGAAAAAATGGCTCCATCTATCGTCTTTGTTGTAAAATTTACTTTCGATTCTAGAGACGTTTTCCAGCAGGATTTTATTTCTGCCACTAGATGTCCTCAGCCTAATGACCGGCATCATTCAATCCACTTCCTCTCAGCCCGGGTCATCCCGGACGAGCCCCCAACCTGTGACTGGACAGTGAAAAGAGCAACAGCACAGCGAAGAGCTCTTCTCTCTGCCACTCTACTCTCTCCTTCTATCAGCATCCAGAGACTTCATCTATTTCTGCCACTAGATGTCCTCAGCTTGATGACCAGCATCATTCTCTGAGTCCAGATTTTTCTGGACCCGCCCCCAGCCTGTGACTGGACAGTGACAGGAGAAGCAGCACGCTGCTGAGCTCATGCTGAGCTCATCTCTATGTCACTCCTCTCTCTCTCCTCCTATCAGCATGCTTCTTCTCAACACATTAACTGGTTGGCTCCTTGTGCTGCTTCTTCCTCTCACACTCCATCCCTGCTGTACCAAGGACTGCAAGAGGCTGATACCAGGTCCCACTTCCTCTGAGCCCAGGTTATCCCGGACGCACCCCCAACCTGTGACTGGACAGTGAAAGGAGAAGCAGCATAGTGATGAGCTCTTCTCTATGTCACTCTTCTCTTCCCTCCTATCAGCATGCTTCTTCTTTACACATGAACTGGCTGGCACTTTGTGTGGCGTCTTACTCTCATACTCCAGCCCCGCTGTACAAGGACTGCAAGAGGCTGATACCAGGTCACACTGCCCATTTCTTCTGAGCCCAGGTTATCCCGGACGCACCCCCAACCTGTGACTGGACAGTCAATGGAGAAGCAGTACAGTGCTCAGCTCATCTTTCTGTCACTCCTCTCTCTCTCTCCTCCTATCAGCATGCTTCTTCTCAGCACATGAACTAGCTGGCTCCTTGTGCTGCTTCTTCCTCTCATACTCCAGCCCCGCTGTACAAGGACTGCAAGAGGCTGATACCAGGTCACACTGCCCACTTCCTCTGAGCCCAGGTCATCCTGGACGCACCCCCAACCTGTGACTGCTTTTCAAGAGGCTGATACCAGGTCATACTGCCCACTTCCTCTGAGCCCAGGTTATCCCGGACGCACCCCCAACCTGTGACTGGTTTTCAAGAGGCCGATACCAGGTCAAACTGCTGAAACATGTGGTGCGCATTCCCAGATGCATGGGGTTGCCATTCAGAATTAATAGTCCCGCCGCACATCTGCAGAAAGGCAGAGCGTTATTGCGCATTTCAGGAAAGTGCACCGAGAATTAATGGCACCTCCGGGCATGTGCAGAAGGGCAGCGCATTATTGTCTATTGCAGAGACGCGCATATCTTTCTTTCCTTTTTCCTTTATTTCTCCTTTCCTTGCCTTTCCTTTACCCCTTTCTTTCCTTTCCATCTCTTCTCCTTTAATTTCCTTTTCCCTTTCTCCTCTCCTTTCCTCTCTCCTTTACTTTATTCTTTCCTTTCCTTCCCTTATATTTTCCTTTCCTCTTTCTTTTCCTTTTATTTCTCCTTTACTTTCCCCCTTTTCCTTTCTCCTCTCCTTTCCTTTCCTCCCTCCTTTACTTTATTCTTTCCTTTCCTTCTCTTCTCCTTTCCTGTCCTTCCCTTATCTTATCTTTTCCTTTCCTCTTTCTTTTCCTTTTATTTCTCCTTTACTTTCCCCCTTTTCCTTCCTCCTCTCCTCTCTCCTTTACTTTATTGTTTTCCTTTTCTTTCATTCCCTTTCCTCTTTCCTTTCCCCTTTCTCTTCTCCTTTACTTTCTTTTCCTTTCTCCTTACGTTTCCTCCCTCCTTTATTATTTCTCTTCCTTTCCTTCTCTTCTCCTTTCCTTTCCCTTTCCTCTTTCTTTTTCATTGATTTCTCCTTTCCTTTCCTTTCATTTGCCCCTTTTCCTGTCTCCTCTCCTCCCCACCCCTTTCCTCTCTCCTTTACTCCTATTATTTTCTTTCCTTCTCTTCTCCTTTTCTTTCCTCTTTCTTTTTCCTTTATTTCTCCTTTCCTTTCCCCCTTTTCCTTTCTCCTCTCCTCTCCACCCCTTTCCTCTCTCTTTTACTTGATTCTTTGTTTTTTCTTTCCTTTGCTTTCGCTTGCTTTCATTCCCTTTCCTCTGTCCTTTCCTTTCTCCTATCGTTTGATGGCACCGCCGCACATCTTCAGAAGTGCAGCATGTTACTGAGCATTGCAAGAAAACGCACCCAGAATTAATGGCACTGCCACATAGCTGCAAAAGAGCAAAGTGTTATTGCGCATTGCAGGAAACGCAGGAAAGCGCACAAAGAATGAATGGCACCGCCGCACATCTGCAAAAGGGCAGAGCGTTATTGCGCATTGCAGGAAAACGCACCAAGAATCAATGGCAATGCGGCCGCCGCATGTCTGCAGAAGAGCAGCACGTTATTGCGCATTGCAGGAAAACGCACCAAGAATCAATGGCAATGCGGCCGCCGCATGTCTGCAGAAGAGCAGCACGTTATTGCGCATTGCAGGAAAGCTCACATAGAAATTAATGGCACCGCCACACATCTGCAGAAGGGCAGCATGTTGTTGCGCATTTCAGGAAAGCCCACCAAGAATTAATGGCACCGCCGCACATCTGGAAAGGGGCAGAGCGTTATTGCGCATTTCAGGAAAGCGCACCAAGAATCAATGGCACCACCGCATATCTGCAGAAGGGCAGAGCATTATTGTGCATTGCAGGAAAGTGCATGAAGAATTTATTGCACTGCTGCGCATCTGCAGCAGGGTGGCGTGTTACCGCGCAGTGCAGGAAAGCGCACCAAAAATGTATGGCACCGCCTGGGATGTGCAGAAGAGCCGCGTGTTACTGCGCAATACAGGAATTGCAGGAAAGGCGCACAAAGAATAAATGGCACCGCCGCACGTCTGGAAAAGCGCAGACCGTTACTGCGCATTGCAGGAAAGCGCACAAAGAACCAATGGCACCGCCACGCGTTACTGCGCATTGCAGGAAAGTACGCGTTTTTTGGCGCATTCCTGCGATCTATAAATGAATAAAGTAATAAATGAAGTGAATTGTTCGATTACAACCGACTAATAAAAAAATAATCTTCGAAAAAGTTCAGACTTGACGTTTTCTACATTGAAGGCGCGGAAAGTCACGGTGACCGATCAGTGCGGGTGAGCGAGTGCAGCCATGACACCCCTGCGTTGGGTGACACCTGACATACAACAAACAAAAGCAAATCAGGGAAGAAGATCAAAAAAAAAAGAAAGTCAACTTTCCCTGCAAAGTAAGTCCATCCCCCTGAGAGGTGACTAATCAGTGGAGTTCTCTGTGGAACGCCTTTATCTTGGGATCTGGCTCCTGCCTGCCTTTCCCATGCCAGGAAAACAGCCCTTTAATGAACTCAAAGTACCAGAGCAGCCTCCTGACGAAGCTGATCCATCGTCTAATTGGGCCTCTCTGATTGGCTGGGGATTGTTGTGAAGGAGACCTTCCTGACACCTCGGTCGTCTATATATACCATAGCTAAAAATGCACATTTCCACAGCTCCTGAACGCCTGCTCCTGTTAACGCCATGGCTGCCAAGATCAAAGCAGAGAAGTTGTGGATGATGCTCAAGTCCAGGTACATCAGCCTGCACCACAGCATCCCAGGGGCCACAGCCTGCGACCTGAAAACCCAGGGGCTTCCGGTTACGCCACCCCAGTGCCCACACTCCCTGTCCACCCTGCCTGGACCCACCAACTGGCCCGTGCTGGGCAGCCTTGTGGACATCCTGCGAAAAGGAGGGCTGAAGAGGCAGCACCAGGCGCTGGTAAATTTTAAAATTTACTGGATTTTTATGTCATCTTATTTTATTTTTTACTTAATTTTTTCTATTTTTTTCACATTTTTTTTTTATATATATATATATATATATATATATATATATATATATATATATATATATATATATATTTGCATAGCTTTTTTTGTATTCCTTTAATCCTTTTGCATTAGGTCGATTTTTATTTAAGTTTATCTTTTTATTTTTAATGCTTAAGTCTTTTTATATATTTATATTTATTTTTTATTATTATTTTTAATATTATTATTATTATTATTATTAATAGTTTTTTATTATTATTTATATTTATTTATTATTATTATTATTATTATTATTATTATTATTAATACGTTTTTTATTATTTATTTTATTTATTTTTTACATCATTCACACTTTTTTGTACTATAAATGACTTTAAAAAGGTAAAAATTGCAGCTGCTAAGAGCACAAAGGCTTTTTTTTTTGTTTGTTTGTTTTGTCCTTTTCTTTTGCATAGCTTTTTTTTTATATTCCTTTTAATCCTTTTTCATCAGGTCCATTTTTATTTAAGTTTATCTTTTTTATTTCTAATGCTTGGGTCTTATATATTTATATATTTATTATTATTATTTTTATTATTTTTTTATTTAATTTTTTTACATTATTCTCACTTTTTTGTACTATAAGGGAATTTAAAAAGGTAAAAAGTTTGTTTTTGTTCTTTTCTTTTGCATAGCTTTTTTTTTTTTATATATATTCCTTTTTAATCCTGTTGCTTCAAGTTTTATCTTTTTTTTCTAATGCTTAGGTCTTATTTAAATATATATTTATTTATTTATTATTATTTTTATTATTATTATTATCAATTTTTTTTTATTATTATTTTTTTACATTATTTTCACTTTTTTGTACTATAAGGGACATTTAAAAGGGTAAAAATTGCTGCTTCAAATTTTTTATTTTAGAGCGTGAAGGGTTAACAGCAGCAGGTCTCCGTAGTATTGCGAAGGCGGCGGTATGCAAATACTTTTTTTTCTTTTTGTAGTGATTGGAGTAGGGCAGCCTGAAATCTGTTGCAGATAGCTGAACTTTCCACGTGGCCCGCTGCCTTATTCAATATGAGCTGCGAGAGGTTGTTTAACCCCTTAGGGTGCACTAGCTACAGGTGTACATCCCAGCTACTATCAGAGAGCGCGTCTTCCATGTGTGACTTCATATGTGCAGCTCTATGATTGCCGGGAACACATTCACCCATGGTTGGTGGTCACTGTCGGTTGGCATTGATCACCGGACAAAGCAGCCTTGTCATAAAAGTCTCCTGTTGTCCCTCGTAGAGCAGTGAGATGGAAGCTGCAAAGAAGTTGTTGTTTCTCCTCTTTCTGGAAATGAGGATTGAGATTGTAAACCTTCAAATATTCTTTATTAGGCAGAGAAACTGACAGCGGGACAAAATGCAGGTCACAGGGACAGAGAAACCTCACCTTCCGGAATTACTGGTTCTGTTAGAGGATAATAATAATAATTAAAGTGTCATGCTAGACAAAACCTTTCCCTTTCTTCTCTCCTTTCTCCTTTCCTTTCCTCTCCTTTACTTTATTCTTTCCTTTCCTCTCTCCTTTCCTTTCCTCTCTCCTTTCCTTTCTCCTTTCCTTTCTCCTTTCCTCTCTCCTTTCCTCTCTCCTTTCCTTTCTCCTTTCCTCTCTCCTTTCCTCTCTCCTTTCCTCTCTCCTTTCCTTTCTCCTTTCCTTTCTCCTTTCCTCTCTCCTTTCCTCTCTCCTTTCCTCTCTCCTTTCCTTTCCCTTCTCTTCCTTCCCTTCCCTTCCTTTCCTTTCCTTTTCCTTTCCTTTCCCATCTTATCATTCTTCTTCTCTCCTCTTCTTTATTTTCCTTGCCTTTTCATTTCCTCTTTCCTTTCCTTTCTCCTTTCCTTTCTCCTTTACTTTCCTTTCCCTTCTCTTCCTTCCCTTTACTTTTCCTTTCCTTTCATTTCCCATCCTTTTCTTTCATTTGCCATCCTTTCATTCTTCTCTCCTCTTCTTTAGTTTCCTTTCCTTATCTTTCTTTTCCTTGCCTTTTCATTTCCTCTTTCCTTTCCTTTCCTTTCCTTTCCTTTCCTTTCCTTTTATTTTCCCTTTCTCCTTTCCTCACCTCTCCTTTCATCTCTCCTTTTACTTTATTCTTTCTTTTCCTTTCACCTTTTCTTTCCTTTATTTTCCATTCCCTTACCTTATATTTATTTTTCTTTCCTCTCCCTTTCCTATCCTCTTTCCTTTCGTTTCCTTTCTCTTTTTCCTTTCCCCCTTCCTCCTCTCCTTTACTTTATCCTATACTTTTCCCCTTTCCTTTCCCCCTTTTCTACTTTCCTTTCTCCTCTCCTCTCCTCTCCTCTCCTTTTCTTTTCTTTTCCTTTATCGTTTCTTTCCATTTTCTTACCTTTCCTTTCCCCTTTCCTTTCCCTTTCCTTTCCCCTTTCCTTTCCCTTTCCTTTCCCCTTTCCTTTCCCCTTTCCTTTCTCCCCTACTTTCCTTACCTTCCCTTTCCCCCTTTCTTTCCTTTACATCTCTTCTCCTTTCCTTTCCTTTCTCCTTTTGTGCTTCCTTTCTCCTTTCCTTTCCACCTCTCCTTTAATTTCCATTTCCCCTTTCCTCTTTCCTTTCCTTTCCTTTCCTCTTTCCTTTCCTTTCACCTTTCACTTCTCCTTTCTTTCTTTTCCTTTCCTACCCCCTTTCTCTTTTCCTTTCTCCTCTCATTTCCGCTCTCCTTTCGCTTATTCTTTCTTTTCCTTTCCTTTTATCCTTCATTCTTTCCTTTCCTTTCCTTCTCTTCTCCTTTCCTTTCCTACCCTTATTTTTATTTCCCTTTATTTTGCCTTTCATTCCCTCTTGCCTTTCCTCTTTCTTTTTCCTTTCTATACCTTTCCCCCTTTTCCTTTCCTTTTTCCTCTCCTTTACTTTATTCTTTCTTTCCCTTTTCCTTTCCTCTTTACTTTTCTTCCTCCTTTTATTTTTTTCTCTTCTCTTCTCTTCGGACCACCAGAATCAGTGTTGAGGTTATTATAATGAGAGGAGTGCAGACCCATCCCCCCCCCCCACCCACCTGCCCCTCAAAAAATGTACACTTATGCACATGATCCATTTTTCAAAGGGCTTGTAAACCCCCAACAATGAGCTTCTTTTTTTCTTTTTTTTTCCTTTTGATCTGAATGTTAAATATATACAGTATTTTTGTACAGCACTTTGTTTTAGCTGATAATTTGAAAAAGTTCAAAAATATCCATATATCCTGTAAGAAATCCAGAGATGTCCAGTATCATCTAAAACAGGGGTCTCCAAACTTTTCCACTTTATTGTACTTTAGACTTTAGGAGGGCCGGATTGTGGCCAGCAGGGTACGGAAAATGTCACTGGACCAGCATCAGTGAGAATAAATATGGCCTCAGGGTTGGTGGTCAATAGGAGGAGTATTCCCCCCATTAGTAGAGGAATAGTATCCCATCATTGGTATCGGTAAAAGATATAGTGCCCCATTGTTGGTGTCAGTGGGAGGAATAGTGCCTCATATCAGTGGGAGGAATTGTGCCCCAAGGGCCAGATAAAGGCTAGCAAAGGGCCACGTCTGGCCCCCAGGCCGCAGTTTGGAGACCCCTGGTCTAAAACAATGTTTATCGGCCCGAACCAGCTGACCTCCCACTATGTTATGTAGATAAGGGGAGGAGGGGGGTGTTCTGTAGTCCTAACATACTTCCAGTCCTATGGTGACAAAGCCGCTCCGCTTCTATTGGGCTATGCAACAAAATGCAACGCTCAGAGCATTTGTATATATATATATATATACAGTATATACATTGTAGGGGCTGGTGCATTTGGTTGCCCTTGATAGGGTGGCATCATAGGCATGCATGAAATACACATGTATAATCCCAATTGCAGCCGACGTTCTCATTCCTCTGGTTCTGCTTTATCTTATATAAGCCTTTGTGGGGATTGGCGCAGGATGACCATAATGTCCTGTAACCACGACCGATGGAGCTCCGTCTCCAGTGCTTGGGGAAACCGCTGCGCTGGTTGTAACGTTACATGTCCGTGTTTCTTCTCTCTCTCTCCAGGCCGACTACCACAAGCAGTATGGGAAAATTTTCCGCATGAAGCTGGGATCGTTTGACTCCGTCCACATCGGGGCTCCCTGCCTGCTAGAAGCCTTGTACAGAGAGGAGAGCAATTACCCCAAAAGACTGGAGATCAAGCCCTGGAAGGCTTACCGGGACTACCGGGACGAAGCCTATGGCCTCCTAATATTGTACGTAAACCCTATATATATATATATATATATATATATATATATATATATATATACACATTCTGTCTTTGCACCTGCTGTGCCCATTATGAGGGGTTCCCACCATCCCTGTGCTGAGTTCTTGGCTCTATATACCTCATGTGCCCATTACGAGGGGTTCCCACCATCTCTGTGCTGAGTTCCTGGGTCTGTACACCTGCTGTGCCCATTATGAGGGGTTCTCACCATCCCTGTGCTGAGTTCCCAGGTCTGTACACCCGCTGTGCCCATTATGAGGGGTTCCCACCATCCCTGTGCTGAGTTCTTTGGTCTATATACCTCATGTGCCCATTACGAGGGGTTCTCACCATGTCTGTGCTGAGTTCCTGGGTCTGTACACCTGCTGTGCCCATTATGAGGGGTTCTCACCATCCCTGTGCTGAGTTCCCGGGTCTGTACACCCGCTGTGCCCATTATGAGGGGTTCCCACCATCCCTGTGCTGAGTTCTTTGGTCTATATACCTCATGTGCCCATTACGAGGGGTTCTCACCATCTATGTGCTGAGTTCCTGGGTCTGTACACCTGCTGTGCCCATTATGAGGGGTTCCCACCATCCCTGTGCTGAGTTCTTGGGTCTGTACACCCCCTGTGCCCATTATGAGGGGTTCCCACCATCCCTGTGCTGAGTTCTTGGGTCTATATACCTCATGTGCCCATTACGAGGGGTTCCCACCATCTCTGTGCTGAGTTACTGGGTCTGTACACCCCCTGTGCCCATTATGATGAGTTTCCACCATCCCTGTGCTGAGTTCCTGGGTCTGTACACCTGTTGTGCCCATTATTCGGGTTTCAGATCATCCCTGTGCTGAGCTTCCAGGTCTGTGCACCTGCTGTGCCCATTTTGAGGAGTTCACACCATCCCTGTGCTGAGTTCCCAGGTCTGTTTACCTTGCTGTGCCCATTATGAGGGGTTCCCACCATCCCTGTGCCGAGTTCCCGGGTCTGTACACCTGCTGTGCCCATTATGAGGTTTTCACCATCCCTGTGCTGAGTTCCCAGGTCTGTACACCCGCTGTGCCCATTATGAGGGGTTCCCACCATCCCTGTGCTGTGTTCCTGGGTCTGTACACCCCCTGTGCCCATTATGAGAGGTTCCCACCATCCCTGTGCTGAGTTCCCGAGTCTGTACACCAGCTGTGCCCATTATGAGGGGTTCCCACCATCCCTGTGCTGAGGTCCCAGGTCTGTACACCTTGCTGTGCTCATTATGAGGGGTTCCCACCATCCCTGTGCTGAGTTCCCGGGTCTGTAGACCTGCTGTGACCATTCTCCCTGCACAAAGTTTTGTTATGTATTTAATATTATGGAACATGTAACAGGAGGTGGTGGAACGTAAAACTCCTAAGCATAGGTGTGTGCAGCCTATTGCATTAGGGTGCGCACCCCAAAGCTCAAACACATATTTAATGTCCTTCTCTGCAGCCTCAGCTGCACTGGACAGTGAATGAATGGGAAGTTCTGTGCCGAGAGGCTTTCTGTTCATTCACAAACTGAACAATAGTGAACAGAGTTTACTATGCTTCAGTCACTAATGGAGACAGTGAGCGAGTGTGTGTGTGCTCTGTGTTCATTTAGAAAAGGAGGGGGTCGGTAAATTACATATTTGCCATCCCCTTCCCCCACTCTCCATCCTGAAAAATCCTCCCCCGCAGCAGCCGGGGGGGAAAAGAGGAGAGGAGGGAAGCCAGCATTAATGCAGGCTGGGGGGGGTCAACAAAGGTGATGGGGGTGGCAATAGGGGGAATGGCACTGCACTTAGTGATTAGGGTGTGCCCAGGCACACCTGGCACACACCTATGCTCCTAAGTGTGCATGGATAGAGTCAGAAATTCTGGCATCTTGATGTTGAACTATGAAAGACAAGACTCCGCCCACCAGATTATATCTGTAATTAAAATATTACTTTTGGATGGACTGACCCTCCACCTACATAGGTATAAATTTCCAGGGCGTATCAGAATTCGGCAGCTCGATACGTCTTTCTTTCAGATTGGGAGGGGCGGCAAGTGGAAACTGTTTTTTATTTTATTTTTTTTAGTTATGCAAACCAGACCCGTGCCGGATTTTGTTATTTTTATCTCCGAGGAAAGTGACATTCTTTGGTTCTCCATTGTGTTGTGTAACAATCCTTTTTACTCATCTTTGAAATATGTAATCATTTTATTTTTATTGTTGTATTCTTCGAGGCGTTTAAATAATTGTCAGACCACATCAAAGCTCCCAACTCGTCTGGTGGAACTCCCAGTTGGAAAATGTTTTGCCGAAGGGCGGCATAATGTGTGTTTTTTTGTTTTAATTTTGTTTTCCTGAAATTCAGAACGGAAAATAAGTGAGTAGTGGGGGCGGATCATACAAAGCCACAGTAATGCAGAATTGTAGTCATTAATACTTCATGAGATACTCAATGTGATCTGCTTTCAGCCTCTTGCAGTGCCTGTACAGCAGAGCTGGAGTGTGAAGAAGCATAACAAGAAGCCAATCAGTTCATGTGCTGTAGAGTGGAAGAGAGGAGAGCTCATCACTGTGCTGCTTCTCCTTTCACTGTCCAGTCACAGGCTGGGGGCTTGTCCGGGATGACTTGGTCCCAGAGGAAATGGATTGAATGATGCTGGTCATCAAGCTGAGGACATCTAGTGGCAGAAATAAAATACTTCAGATGAAGTCTCTGCATGCTGATAGAAGGAGCGATTAGAGTGGCAGGGAGATGATCTCATCACTGTGCTGCTTCTCCTTCACTGTCCAGTCACAGGCTGGGGGCTTGTCCGGGATGACTTGGGTTCAGGGGAAGTGGATTGAATGATGCTGGTCATCAAGCTGAGGACATCTATTGGCAGAAATAAAATACTTCAGATGAAGTCTCTGCATGCTGATAGAAGGAGCGATTAGAGTGGCAGGGAGATGATCTCAGCACCGTGCTGCTTCTCCTTTCACTGTCCAGTCACAGGCTGGGGGCTCGTCCGGGGATGACTTGGGTTCAGGGGAAGTGGATTGAATGATGCTGGTCATCAAGCTGAGGACATCTATTGGCAGAAATAAAATACTTCAGATGAAGTCTCTGCATGCTGATAGAAGGAGCGATTAGAGTGGCAGGGAGATGATCTCAGCACTGTGCTGCTTCTCCTTTCACTGTCCAGTCACAGGCTGGGGACGCGTCTGGGATAACCTGGTCCCAGAGGAAATGGATTGAAGGATGCTGGTCATCAAGCTGAGGACATCTATTGGCAGAAATAAAATACTTCAGATGAAGTCTCTGCATGCTAATAGAAGGAGCGAGTAGAGTGGCAGAGATCCATAGAAAGTACAGGCCGACAACTCGACAGCTTCTCCATAGAGAATATTCATTGAAGCATTACAGCAGTAACATCATCCAAAAATGCTGACGGGTTTCGGCCTTCGGCCTTCATCAAAGCAAGAAGGAGTGAGTAGAGTGGCAGGGAGATGATCATCATCACTGTGCTGCTTCTCCTGTCACTGTCCAGTCACAGGCTGGGAGCAGGTCCAGAACAATCTGGACTCAGAGAATGATGCTGGTCATCAGACTGAGGACATCTAGTGGCAGAAATAAAATACTGCAAAAGAAGTCCCTGGATACTGATAGAAGTATAGGGTAGAGTCGCAGAGAAGAGCTTATCACTGTGCTGCTTCTCCTTTTAATGTCCAGTCACAGGCTGGGGGCTTGTCCGGGATGACTTGGGCTCATGGAATAAGGAAATGATTTCCCGGACAGCTGCACTTTCAAAAATCCTTTTATTGAAGCTTCATATGACTAGTGCTTGACAGATGGAACAGGGGACAAAAAGGTAGATGTTAGCGCTTAGTCATTACCAGGGCTCAGAAGAAGTGGATTGAATGATGCTGGTCATCAAGCTGAGGACATCAGTAGCAGAAATTAAATACTTTAGATGAAGCTTTTGGATGCTGATAGAAGGAGAGAGTAGAGTGGCAGAGAGAAGCTCCTCACTGTGCTGCTTCTCGTTTCACTGTCCAGTCACAGGCTGGGGGCTCATCCGGGAATGACTTGGGCTCAGAGGGAGTGGATTAAATGATGCTGGTCATCAAGCTGAGGACATCTAGTGACAGAAATGAAATACTTCAGATAAAGTCTCTGAATGCTGATAGAGGGAGAGAGTAGAGTGGCAGAGAGAAGACTTCATCACTGTGCTGCTTCTTTTTTCACTGTCCAGTGACAGGCTGGGGGCTCGTCCGGGATGACTTGGGCTCAGGGAAAGTGGATTGAATGATGATGGTCATCAAACTGAGGACATTGAGTGGCAGAAATAAAATACAGGAACAATCAGGGAGTGAGACAAGCTCTATTTAACTTGCTATCCTTACCGCATGCAGGTTCCATATCAGTGGCTGGCAAACATTGGGCCACCGATTCAGGTCTACTCTACCATGGTCCAACACTCGCACCCCTGCCACCCCACAGCTGATGAAATGCACACTGCACATGCACAACCACTTCCTAGCTTTTAGAAAACAAACACATGCGCAATGCACACTCCATCCAATCCTCAAAGTGCAGGCACAGGGTGGTATGCTCATTCTATGTCCAGCAAGGACTAAATCCTCCTCCTGGGTGCTGGAAGAACCCATCCCAGTGCTAACTGGAACAATCGTCCAACCACCTCCTACTGTAGCACGAAGGGGCAATTTTTGCGCTGTGCATTTTTTTAGTCTGCTATAGCTCTAGGTATAACTCATAACGCACAAGAACAGCAAAGGCGATTCTGCTGAAAAACTCTTCTGGATGAGAGTAGAGGAGTTGATACTCTACTTGATCCACCTGCCTACTCACATGCAGCAGATATGAGAACGCCAAAAGAGATACTCTTGTACACAGTACACAGTAGTCAATACCAGATGTTTACATTTTGATTATGAGGAGATTGGATTGGATAAAGCCAACGCCTTGAGAAAACTTTTGATTTGTTAGGAATAGCTGAGGTCCTATAAAAATATTTGCAGATGGCGTGGCATTTTTTTTTTTCCCCACTTTGGTTGTAAAATTCATAAATGGAGATGAAAAAAAGCAGACGGGCGGCTCCGACCTACACCAGCTGTCTATGGGGTTCATTGTCCGGACCGGGCCAAACGTTGCGTAAGCAGGGCCGACAGACGCAACCGAGTAGCTAAAATATATAAACTTTTTTTTTTAATTGGCCAAGACGTTAAGCCTTTTGCGGTTTTCTTGAGGAGGCATCGTAAATTAGCCAGGCGGGGTCCTCTTTTTTTTGTTTGGATGCAGAGCTATTTCCAGAATCAGGTTTCCGTGATTGATTCTGCCGCGGCCAGACTGTTTTCTCGCCGGTCTGGTAAATTTCGGCACCCTGTGGTGCGATTGAGCCGGGGGGATATGAATCATACACTTCATTCATTTCATCTGTCAGTTTCGGCATTGAATCCCAACAACCCCATCTCTGATTGGGAAATCCTATTTAAAGCTTCTCCTAAAAATTAATTTAGAGTTCGAGAATTTTTTTTCCTGAACCCCATTTACATCTAGATGCCCTTTCTATGAAAAGTGCTTGCCTGCCACACTTCTAGCAGACGTGTAAGTGTGCAAGCATTAATGTTTTTAGGCGCCCCTAGTGGCCACTTTGATATTTACAGCACAATAGGTAAAAGAGATGTGCTTCACCCCATTTTCACTAGAGGGCAGACTGACTAGCCAAGAGCTAGGTGCTAGGGATAGGCAGTGTGTTGGACAAAGGGGAGACCTAGGAAGCTACAAGAAATCTTGGATAGGCAGGATATCCATTGGCATCAGCCAGAGAGCCCAGCAAGCCTATATGAGCAGCAAAAGTCGTAGAATGGCTGAGAGTACCTTTTTTTCCCCCCCTTCAAAACGATTTTATTAAAATAAACAAGGACATACAATCCAACACTGTCGATTCTAGGTACAACATTGTCATTGTTGTACCTGGAATCCCTCTTACTTCTGGATAGGCCCTCACACAGCCTGGCAGCCAGATGCCCCTGGGGTAGGCCCAATCTAGCAGCCCATGGCGTACCAAACACGTCCACCCCGACCGCCATCCAGGTGGCACAGAACACAGATCACCTGACCTCACCCAAATATATAGGTTCTCCCAGCAGGCCAAGGGATTCAAGAAAACCCTTGCTCATTGTCTAAGATCCCCCTGTAACGGGAGGGCCCGTGGGACCCAGAAGGTCTTAGAAAGCATGAGCCAGAACATAATGGACATTCAGAATATCTTAAAATATTACTGTTTGTTGATTCTGAACCCAACAGGTCAATTAAAAGAGTGACTCATTCAATGTGGGAACATAGACTGTTAGGGGTTAATATAATCTGCTACTGTGGTGTAGATGAACCTTAGTATGGCCCCTAAGAACCTTTCATTGTGTTATGCTAATTGACACTGTATTGTGTGAAAGTTCTATTGATGAAAGATGTGTGTTGTGAGTTAGCACAGTCCAAAGGTCAGATGTCTGACCTGTCAGCTGTAGTCAATTATCTCATGTAGATTATGTCTACTAAAGGAATGTGTATTGAGGAGGGCTTGTTAGGAACCGTTGTATGATGTTGTGGGTGGAGGTTGTCATTGTCCATTTGATTACTGCAGTATTCTTTTTGGTGTATATAAGAGCCTGCCTTCCCAATAAAGATTGTCTATTCGTTTGAACCAGAGAACAGAGTTGTGTGTCTCGTTTCTGGGGGAAATCCGTATGGGTCGTGGTCGCCGGATTGTGAAGTGTCGATAGCTGTCTTGGGTTTGGAATGGAATATCATAAACTGCGTTAACCTCTGTCCCATTTGTGGTTCCGTTACACCCCCATATACCCATAACCTGACCTCGGGTTGCCCTCTCATATCTAGTACCACCAAGTTCCTGGCCACCTAGTGGTGGAAGAGAAAAGTGCAACAAGGCCAATAGATCTCTATCAATCGACCAAGATGACTACTCTTGGCAAGTAAATTTGTCAGGAGCTCCCTGACTAAACCCCAGGGTGCTACAAGTATGTCACCATTTACCAAACACAATGTAGAAAAACAAAGTATCATGGTGTTTCTATTGTAGGATGTTTCAATAATTTGTTTTATGCTTTTGTACAGGGAAGGGAAGGACTGGCAGCGAGTTCGAAGTGCTTTTCAACAAAAGTTAATGAAGCCGACAGAAGTGGGGAAATTAGACACCAAAATCAATGAGGTAATTACACCAAGATGCTTAATATGCATGGCTAATGTTACCAGAGCTAATGAGAGTGTAAGGAGGGGACGAGACAGAGAGAAAGAGGGAGGGAGGAGGTGGGTTAGAGTGGAGGAGAGGGATGAGAGAGAGAGGAGGTTTGTGGGAGAGGAATGAGAGAGAGAAAATAAGGGGGAGAGAGGAGGTGGGTTAGAGTGGAGGAGAGCAGGAGCAGAGAGGGATGAGAGAGAGAGAAAGTAAGGGAGAGGGGGGGGGGGGGGGGTTATACTTCAAATATTAAAACCATTCATGGCAAAAACATATGGGAATAGCCCCGGATACTCCATCAGCTGGAGACACCAGTATAAAGTGTCATGGATGGACGCCTATTACAGAAATGGATCGGGGGCTGCCTGGCACACTGGGAGGGGTTTAGATTTGTGATAATGGGTGGGATACATCTGTAGCCAAGAACCGTACAAGCTGTTCCTAAACTTTAAATGTATTTCCTTTACACCAAGGTGATGGTGGACTTGGTGCAGAGAATGGATGACGTGCTGACTCCCGAGGGGAAGATCGAGGACTTGTATTGTGAACTGAATAAGTGGTCTCTGGAGAGTAAGTTACTTTCTCTATTTGGAATATTTAGTAATGCTGTAAATGCGGACCTGTCATAATCCCCATGCTAGTTTATCCTCTGCCTTCATTTCATGAAAGTAGAACTACAGGCAAAACTTTTTTTTGGGATAGAGCAACTGTGTCCCACATTGCAGAGATTTACCTTCACTTCCTGTCCCAGAGCCAAACAGGAAGTTTGAGGGAACAGCAAATTTACACTGTTATACAAGCTGTACACTCACTACTTTACATTGTAGCAACGTGTAAGTTCTTCAATGTTGTCACATGAATTAATAGAATAAAATATTTCCAAAAAGGTAAGGGGTGTACTCACTTTTGTGAGATACTGTACATTGTTTCCCCAAAATTATTTACATCAACGTGACATTTTGATCGGCTCTAACATGTTTGATGAACGTTCTGAAAAAAGATCAGGAGGCCCGCCACTCCCCGTTAACCAGGGATGATCCTAGGAAGGTGTGTGGGGTGCAGTGCACCCAGGCGCCACAGAGGAGGGGGCACTGAAGCGCCAGAGTACTCCCCTCCCTCCTCCTCCTCCCCTTATCTGTGTCCAGAGGCGGCTCTCTCCGCCGGTCACTGCCGCCGCCACTGTGTTGCCTGCCCCCTCCCTCCTCCTGTCAGCAGCGGCTGTCCCTGTGTGGAGAGAGACCAGCCACGCAGCGGCGTCGCTGGGGGGCGGCCCACGCCTGACGTGTTCTCCTTGTCCATGTTAGGGGGGCATCTCTAAGTTTGAGTCATTGCCATAGAAACATTTGTAAAGTAGAGGAGTTGGTAAGATAACCACGCCTATGTGGGGGGGCGCTAGCAATATTTCTGCCCCCAGGAGCCTGTGACCCTAGGATCGGCCCTGCCGTTAACGTTCGTTTTGTGTTTCCTTCTCAGGTATCTGCCTGGTCCTCTACGAGAAGAGATTCGGCTTTTTACAGCCTAATTTAGGAGAAGAAGCCTTGGACTTTATCACGGCGATAAAAAAGGTATGACGATCGTTCCAGCAACGGCAGATTAAAGCCGCCGGGTCTTCCGATAACAGGCAGGTCGGGGATCAGGAAATTTTAGGGAGTTTTGAAGAGTCGGTGAAAATAAATTCTCATGGTTGGATAGCAGTGCCAGAAACACGGCTATAGGGAGAATAGCATATCTGATATTTACGTAAGGCTTTCCATGAAGCTGGGATTACTGGAAGTAAATAAAGGCGCCACCCTTTATATAATACACTTCATTCCGGTAGATGCCAATAATGAGATTAATGAGTGCAACTAAATATTCATGTGTCACAAGAGCACCAAAGATTCCAAATAATCAGGGCTTTTTTTCAGGGGGAACTCAGTTCCACCACCTTTGACTCAGACCCTTTGGTGCCTGCTCACCACAATCACTTGTAAACACAGAAGTCCGGTTTTTGTGTTTACAAGTAACAGCTCTGCACTCTGTGTGTAACCCCCCCGTGAACTCTGCACTCTGTATGTAATGCAATCCTCGTATTTAATGCCCCTTTAAGACCCTTCTACTGTAAGAGACATTCTTCTCACTGATCACCAATGTAAGGGACATTCTTCTCACTGATCACCAATGTAAGGGACATTCTTCTCACTGATCACCAATGTAAGGGACATTCTTCTCACTGATCACCAATGTAAGGGACATTCTTCTCACTGATCACCAATGTAAGGGACATTCTTCTCACTGATCACCAATGTAAGGGACATTCTTCCCACTGATCACCAATGTAAGGAACATTCTTCTCACTGATCACCAATGTAAGGGACATTCTTCTCACTGATCACCAATGTAAGGGACATTCTTCTCACTGATCACCAATGTAAGGGACATTCTTCTCACTGATCACCAATGTAAGGAACATTCTTCTCACTGATCACCAATGTAAGGAACATTCTTCTCACTGATCACCAATGTAAGGAACATTCTTCTCACTGATCACCAATGTAAGGGACATTCTTCTCACTGATCACCAATGTAAGGGACATTCTTCTCACTGATCACCAATGTAAGGGACATTCTTCTCACTGATCACCAATGTAAGGGACATTCTTCCCACTGATCACCAATGTAAGGGACATTCTTCCCACTGATCACCAATGTAAGGGACATTCTTCTCACTGATCACCAATGTAAGGGACATTCTTCCCACTGATCACCAATGTAAGGGACATTCTTCTCACTGATCACCAATGTAAGGGACATTCTTCTCACTGATCACCAATGTAAGGAACATTCTCTTCCCACTGATCACCAATGTAAGGGACATTCTTCTCACTGATCACCAATGTAAGGACATTCTTCTCACTGACATTCTTCTCACTGATCACCAATGTAAGGGACATTCTTCTCACTGATCACCAATGTAAGGGACATTCTTCTCACTGATCACCAATGTAAGGACATTCTTCTCACTGACATTAAGGGACTTCCCACTGATCACCAATGTAAGACATTCTTCTCACTGAACATTCTTCCCACTGATCACCAATGTAAGGGACATTCTTCTCACTGATCACCAATGTAAGGGACATTCTTCTCACTGATCACCAATGTAAGGGACATTCTTCCCACTGATCACCAATGTAAGGGACATTCTTCTCACTGATCACCAATGTAAGGGACATTGTTTCCACTGATCACCAATGTAAGGGACATTCTTCTCACTGATCACCAATGTAAGGGACATTCTTCCCACTGATCACCAATGTAAGGAACATTCTTCTCACTGATCACCAATGTAAGGGACATTCTTTCCACTGACCATCACACTAATGTATCATGAGTTGTAGATATAGAATTCTTTAGCAGGGGTTTCCTGCAACCGGTTAGTTGTTTCAAGGGTTCTTCTGTGTGGAAAAGGTTGAGATAGGCTGTTGTAGCTAAAGGACAGCCAACAATGGATGCCCCATAGTAAGCCTATAGGTGACATCACCACCCAGGCTCTGCAGCCATTGTAGGGGATCTCTCCTCTTCTCTTAAGTCGGATGCTGGAGAGATCATGCTGCCAAATGTGACCCATTCAAGTAAATTGGGTTAAGTCAAACGAGCGAGCCAAGCGCTAGGCTCATGCTTATGGCAAAGTATTCTCAATTGAAAACTGCGTTTAAGGCATTCAGGAGACGTACCGTTCTCTAAAAAGCGATCCATCGTGGAGCCATGTTGGTTATAGTGCACAATAAGCACTTTGTGTAGGGCCTGTTGACTCAATACTTCACACCCAGCTTATGCATTTTGAACCCCCAATTTAAAGTATCCCATTCTGCCCCTCCCCAGATACATACTTCCAAACTGTGGCCACGGCTTCCTAAAATGTTCACATCATGGCAAATCTTCATTGTGCTGCACTACTTGCCAGAGCACTCATGGTTTTATTGGCCGAGTCAGACTTGGGTATGGTCCTAGAGAAGTCTATAATGATCTACTGATTATTATAGACTTCTCTAGGACCATACCCAAGTCTGACTCGGCCAATAAAACCATGAGTGCTCTGGCAAGAAAAAATAAAAGGAATTAAAACATATTAAAGCTTGAGGCTTAATATGGCCGCAGGTACGTTCATTTAGACTAAGAAAATACCCCTTTGTGATTTAACCTACAGATGATGAGCACCTTCGGTCTGATGATGGTGACACCGGTGGAATTTCACAAACGTCTGAACACCAAAATCTGGAAAGATCACACCCACGCCTGGGACAGCATCTTCAAAACAGGTAGAGAACCTTCTGGGAACCAAGCTGGTGGCCTCTCTTCATCCTCCATCTCTGCTTAAACTTAAGGCCTAACTCCGGCTAAAATATTCTCCTACTGTATCCAAAGCAAAATAGTCTTGAGAAGCGTTGTACTATAATGCCTAGTACACACAACCGGTTTTTCCATCGGAATTCCTGTCAAGCCTGCCTTTGCATACACACAGTCGCACAAAAGTCCGGTGAACTTTGGACTGCCAAGAACACGGTGGCGTAAAAGACTACGACGAGACGGGAAAATTAAGTTCTATGCTTCTGAGCATGCGTTGATTTGTTTCCGAGCATGCATGTTTCTTTGCTCATCGGAAAACCATACAGAAGAACGGTTTTCCCGCCAGGATTTTTTCCTGAAGCCTCGTACACACGACCGGTTTTCTCGGCACAAACCCAGCAAGAAAACTGCTTCTTGCCGAGATTTCCTGCTCTCCTTTTTTTTTTTTCTCATCGAGATTCTTGTCGGCCTGTTTCCAGACAAGAGTGTGTATACTTACCTGTCGCCGTGGAAACCCTTGCATGCTCGAAATGACTTTGACGCATGCGCGGTAGCTTCCACGGCATAGGTAGGGTGAAGCAATGCTCGTCGTACGCGATGACGTCACCGCGTTCTTTCCTTTCAAGAGAACCGCGGTTCTTTTGAAACGAAAGTCGGTACACTCGGGCGGCAAGAGATACTTGCCAAGAATCTCGTCAGGGAAAACAACGGGTTTTTCCTGGCGAGATTTTTAGTTGTGTGTACGAGGCCTGACGGGGAAAAAAGAGATCCTGCTGTCTTTTTTTTTTTGTCTGGCAGTTTTCCCGTCGGAAAAACTGCGATGGAGCATACACATGGCTGAGATTCCAGACGAAAAACTCTCATAGCAGTTTTCCCGGTCGCAAAAAACGGTCGTGTGTATGAGGCATAAGGCATATTATGGTGAGGTTATCAGTCCATTGAAACGTATTTAGACTTTTTTTCCCTGTGAATGGAGCTTCTCTTGAAGCTTTAGAAGAAGCTAATAAAATTCCAGCTGATCACAATCTATATTTTATTGTTTGCTATGGATTTTTTATTTTTCAAACTTTTAAACATAGTACAAACATGACATTTGTAAAGTGACAACACAAAAATAAATGATAAAAAAAAGGTAACAAAACCCATAAAAGAGTGATACAACAGCACTTGTTATGGATGTTTACCCATGCAGCAATTACTGTCTGAAGGACGCACAATGAGCCCGCCGTCGTCCTGTCAATCATTCTGCTCGCTTACTGCCGCTACAACAGTGATTGATAAACAACGGCGACAGCGTTGTCATTTTTTTCTGCGCCATTGATTTACGTTGTGTTGTTACCCCGTGTGGGTCCCTTCTTTCTTACCGGGATATGTGGTGTAGAGCCGGCTTTACATAGTCATCTGTCTCCCCTCACAGCAAAGTGTCACATAGACAGAAGACTGATGAAGCTTTCCGGGAAGGGGGACGAGGATTTCCTCTGCACCATCTACAAAGACAGCAAGCTATCCAAGAAAGAGATGTACGCCACCATCACCGAGATGCTGATCGGAGCCGTGGAAACGGTAAGATGTGGGAATTGTAGACCAACAAACTTTGCAGAATCTGCAGATGTGTTTGTTATTGGAGCCACGGCTTTACTTATAAATCAACCAAAATCCTATTCTTTCCTTTTTCTGTATTCCTGGCCTTCCCTTTTATTTCCTACCAATTTCCTTTCCTTTGCTTTTAATTCCTTTTTCTTTAATTATTCTTCCTGTTCCATTCCCCCTTCCTTATATTTCATTTTCTTTTCCTTCCCCTGACATTCTTTTTCCTTTTGCTTTCTCCACCCCTTCCCTTTCTAATAATTCTCTCTCCCTTCTACCTGTTTCCCTTACTCTTTTTTTCCTTCCTTTCACCCTTTTTTTTCTATCCTATTCTCGTTTCCTTCCTTTCCCTTCTAACCTTTTTTTCTTTTCATTCTTTTCCCCTTACCTTCTATTATCTTCTCTTTTCCTTCCCTTTCTATCATCTATCATCCTTCCTTTCCCCTTTCTCTTCTTTCCTCTTCCCTTTTTTCCTTCCTTTCCCCTTTCATTTCTACCCTCTTCTCTTTTCCTCCCTTTCCCCTTTCCTTTTTGTCCCCCTTTCCTTCCTTTCGCCTTTCTGTTCTATCCTCTTCTCTTTTCCTTTCTTTCCCTTCTACTCTCATCTCTTTTCATTCCTTTCTCCTTTTCTTCCTTTCCTTTCTATCCTTTTTCCTCTTTTCCTTATTTTCCCTTTTTCTTTCTATCCTCTTTTCCTTCCTTTCCCCTTTCATTTCTATCATCTTCAACTTTCCATCCCTTCCCCTTTCCTTTTTTCGTTTCTCTATTATTTCCTTTACCCTTTCCTTTCTATTCTCTTCTCTTTTCCTTATCTTTCCGTTCTATTCTCTTTTCTTCTTTTTCCTTCCTTTCCCCTTTCCTTTCAATCCCCATTGCTTTTCCCACCTTTCCCCCTTCATTTCTACCCTCTTTTCTTTTCCATCCTTTCCCCTTTCTTTTCTATCATCTATACCTTTCCTTCCCTTCCCCTTTCCTTTTTTATTTTATTTTCTATTTTCCTTATCTTTCCCTTCCATTCTCTTTTCTTTTTCCTTCCTTCCCCTTTTATTTTCTGTCCTCTTCTTCTCTTTTCCTTTCATTTCTATCACCTTCTCCTTTCCTTCCCTAACCCTTTCTTTTCTATTTTCTTTTCCTTCCTTTCCCCTTTCCTTTCTATCCTCTTTGCCTTCCTTCTTTTCCTTTTCCCTCCCTTTTTGTTTTATTTCATTACTTTTATTTTATTTTTTAACCACCCTTTCCTTTTCCTTCCTTTTTCTTTATCTCATTTCATTCCTTCCCTTTTTCTTTTCTGTTTTTCTTTTCTTTTTTTTTTTGCCTGTCCTTGATATTGCTATTTTTTTTCTTTTATTTCCTTCCTTCCATACTTGCTTTTATTTTTTATATATATATATATATATATATATATATATATATATATATATATATATATATATATATATATATATATATATATATATATATATATATATATATAAAATCGTATTTCCTTTCCATTGTATCTCTCTTCCTCTTCTTCTTTCTCATCCTTCTTTTTTCTCTCTTTTATCCAGCCCACCTTCTTCTTCTTTTTTTAAACTTTAATTTCTGTGTATTCATTCAGATGATTATTCTCTCCAATATTAATTGTTTCATCTCACACACTCCACTCTCGGTGATCGCTGTTCCTCATTCCCAACACAGTGTCATTTATATTTCTAATTAATATATGTTTCTAATTATCTTTCCCTTTTTAACATTTTTTATTTATTTTTTATTATTTGTCATCAATCCAGGTGGCAAACAGCTTACTCTGGGCCATGTTCAACCTTTCCCGAAACCCGCACATCCAAGAGAAGCTTTACGCCGAAATCCAAGGCGTCTTGTCGCCCGACCAGGTGCCATGCGCGGACGACTTGAGGCACATGCCGTACCTAAAGGCCTGCCTAAAGGAATCCATGAGGTAGGTCTTAAATGAGCTAAGTCAGATTTGGTTGTGCCGCAGTCAGTGTTGTATTTCGGTTTTGTGTTGCCCTAGGCCTGACAAAACTTATTTAAATATGACCCACCCCTTCCCACCCTTTCCTGTCAAAGCCACACCCCCATTTAGGACTCAACCTGACATTTTCCAGTGGGGACACTAGTTGGAGGGGGGCAGTAGAGTCCCATAATTTGCAGGGATTTACTCTGACTTCCTGTTTTGCTATGGAGCCCGTCCGCTGACTTTTTGACCGTTTTTAGCCTCCCAACAAGGCATCTGTCTCTCTCTAGCTGAGAACTCCACTGTTATGATAGGACAGTCAAAACTAGAAGCAAACCAATGCCCACCCCCCCAGTTGCGGAACGCCACCCGCCCACACAACAACTCATTGTTTGGGGTCTGCCGCCCTAGCCTCCTCCATGTGTATGGGCTGTACCCCCCCCCCCGATAGTGTCCCTGCCAGTATTATACCAGCAGCAGTGCGGCCGCTTTATGGGCGCACTAGACTGATTTACCTCCCGGCCCAGTCCGCCCCAAGACTGGCGCTACACTGAAAGTGTAGCGCAGGCCGGTGGGGACTCTTTTCGTGCTGCCCCCCTGCAAAGTGCTGCCCTAGGCCTGGGCCTTGTTGCTGCCCTAGGCCTGGGTGCTGCCCTAGGCCTGGGCCAAGATACAGCATTGGCTGCAGTGCTCATGCGCTAGAAAAAATAAATAAATACGATGATAGAGGGAAAGAGCAGAGAGATGAGCTCATCCGTCTGCTGCTTTCCACTGTCCAATCACGGGCTGGGGGGGGGGGAGACCTGTAAGCAGGGGCGGACTGACCATTCGGGCTCTCGGGCACTGCCCGAGGGCCCCATGCCACTAGGGGGCACCATCAGGGTTGCCAGCCTCAGTAAAACCAAGATTATAGCTGCCCCGCCTCTCCGGTACTTTTTCAGTGTGTGTATGTGCATTCTGTGTGTATGTATACTATGTGTGTATATTGTGTGTCTTTACTGTGTTTGTATACTGTGTGTGTGTATACTGTGTGGCCCCATAATCTATTGCCCGGGGGCCCCATAATCTCCTATTTCCAGGGGGCCTCATGAGTTGTCAGTCCACCCCTGCCTGTAAGTAATACCTAATGGCAATAGAGAAAAATCTGATCTCCTAGACCAGGGGTCTCCAAATATTCTAAACAAAGGGCCGGTTTATTGTCCTTCAGATTCTTGGAGGGCCGGGCCTTTGGCCAGCGGGGGTGGAAATTTTCAGTGGGACTAAATATCTGGTATTTGGGGGAGGAATAGTGCCCCATGGTTAGTATCATAGGGAGGAATGGTGCCCTATTAGTGGTGTCAGTGGGAGAAATGGTGCTCCACTGTCGGTGTCAGATGGCAGAATAGTGTCTCGTATCAGTGGGAGGGACAGTACCCCAAGGGGCCACAGTTTGGAGACCACTGTCCTAGACTCTCAAGCCTTGCACACACGTACGGGATTCCCGGCGGTAAAACGTCCGGCGGGAATCCCGAGGGGAAAACCGAGAACCTGCTCGGTAAGTTTTTTTCCACCTTCACACGAGAGGCGATGGAGCTTTGGTCGGGAATCTACCTCTTAGAAAATGACAGTTCATGCCTGCTAGGAATTTATCACTGGCGGCCCTCCCTGGATGATACATGCTAATTGTAGATCTTATCCGTCACCCTGAGGGAGGGAGATTCATGTACATACTTCTGATCACTTCTCATATTAATGTTCGATTTGCAGGATAAACCCCTCCGTGCCGTTCACCACCCGCACTCTGGATAAGGAGACCGTGCTGGGGGATTATGTACTGCCTGAGGGGGTGAGTATCTATGGTTATCTGAGGGATAATGTGCGCCCGTGATCTACACAGCGGGGGATTCAGTAAACAAGGCCACATTGCCGTAGGAAGTTGTGAAATAAATGCATTGATTAATCGCTGACATATTCCCCCGGTGATGTACAGAGAATGTGAAATGATCCACATCAGTGTCTGCACCACAGGAGCTTACACTCTAATCCCCCCCCCCCCACACACAGTCACACACTCATATTATTATTACTGTTTTTATACATTTAAATAGCTCTGACTTATACCACAGTGATGTACAGACATTCTAAAGTCTCCCCCCCCCCCCCCCCCAGTCACATCAGTCTCTGTACCAGAGGAGCTTACACTCTAATGTCCCCCCCCCCCCCCACAGTCACATCAGTCTCTGTACAGAGGAGCTTACACTCTAAAGTCCCCCCCCCCCCCCGTCCCCCACAGTCACATACTAATATTATTATTTTTCATTTATATAGCTCTGACATATACTTCAGTGCTGTACAGAGACCGCTGAACTAGTCCTATCAGTCTTTGCACCAGAGGAGCTTACACTCTAATGTCCCACACTCTTATTATACATTTATAGGGCTCTGACATATACCGCAGTGCTGTACAGGGAACACAGAGCCAGTCACATCAGTCCCTGCACCAGAGGAGCTTACACTCTAATATCCCCCCACAGTCACACACTATTATAGTTATTTATCTAGCGTCAGAAGACACCCTGCGGCCAGTTTGGTTAGAAGCCAGTTTAAACACCTCCATGTTTTTTTTCTTCTGGGTTGCGGGTGGAAACTAGATCACATAAGCAAACACGGAAAGAACATAATCACTCCATAGAGATTGCATTGCTTGGCACTGAACCCCGGACCTCAGTACTGCAAGTTCTAAGAGTTTAGCTGCCATGTTATTTAAAACAGAACCCCCCCCCCCCTTTTATCATTATTAGTGGTTTGTGCACCAGAGCTGAGGTTTTCGTTTTTTTCTGAAACCACTAAATGCTGGCAGCAAAGGCTTCTGGGACATTTGCTTCTTTTTTTCCCAGGATGGGCCTTATTGCAGGACAGAACGATCCATCTTTGTAAATGAGCATGTGCGTTATGTAAGATTTCCGACGAGTAGCCCAATATTCACGTTGGCAGATTGGAGGATCGCAACGCCCTGACCCTCATGGCTTGGCAGGTGTCCCCGCAGAATAGGCCAGACTCCCATGTTACATAAGTCTGTCTGTTTACTGATAGCGGAAATTGGAAATTCTGCTTCTGCCCAGGAGCCCTACTTGCTGACCCGGGCCATTTCCGGGAGTTTAACCTAATATTTTTTTGCTAGAAAATTACTCAGAACCTCCAAACCAGGGGCGGACTGACCATTGAGTCACTCGGGCACTGCCCGAGGGCCCCATGTCACTAGGGGGCCTCATCAGGGTTGCCAGGCTCAGTAAAACCAGGGACAGTATGTAAAAATCGGTGTTTTTTTTACATCTGTCCCTGATATGTCCGAAACCGACATGCTTTTGATGTGAAAATCCCGAGATTTTAGCTGCCCCGCCTCTGCACTGCCTATTTGCATGGTGGCCATCTGTAAGCCGGGGGCCCCATAATCTTCTATTGCCCGGGGGCCCCATGAGTTGTTAGTCTGCAACTTCTCCAAACGTAAAATGCGTATAATTTATCGGGGTATAGCGCGCTCCCGTGTATAGCGTGCACCCCTAAAGTTGCCCCCATTCCTGTGGAAAAAAGTTTTTTGTACTTGCAGTTTTGGTGTCTTGCGTGGCGTCCATCGGCGGCTTCGGGTGTCCTCCTCGTCGGGTCCGGCGTCCGTCTGCGTCTTCGGGTGTCCTCTTCGTCCTTCTGCGGCGTCCTCGCTTTCCCGCACCGATTTAGAATACTGCGCCGGCATATACCGAGCGCAGTACACTCGGGTATAGTCGGGCAGACTCGGCTCCTCTCGCGCTGACGTCCTGGACGTACAGGACGTGAGCGCGAAAGGAGCCGAGCCTGCCCGACTATACCCGAGTGTACTGCGCTCGGTATATGCCGGCGCAGTATTCGAAATAGACACGGGAAAGCGGCTATCGGCGTATACCGCGCACCCACGATTTTGCCCTGGTTTTCAGGGCAAAAAAGTGCACGGTATACGCCGATAAATACGGTGTATATATATATATTTTATACGCTTTCTTTATATATATTTTGTATTAATATAATTTTTACACATGCTTTTTTTTAGTATATTATATATATAAAAAAGCGTGTGTAAAATATAAATAAATAAATAAATAAATATATATATATATATATATATATATTTATTTATTTTTAGCAGAGACCCTAGAAAATAAAATGGCGATTGTTGCAATATTTTATGTCGCATTGTATTTGTGAAGCAGCCTTTCAAATGCAATTTTGATAAAAATACACTTTTATTTATATATATATATAATATATATAAAAACACTAAAGTTAGCCCAATTTTTTGTATAATGTGAAAGATGACGTTACACCGAGCAAATAGATACCTAACATGTCATGGCTTTAAAATTGCTTAAAAATTACTTAAAAATCTCCATAGGCGACGCTTTAAAAATGATTACAGGTCACCAGTTTAGAGTTACAGAGGAAATATATCGCTAGAATTATTGCTCTCGCTCTAACGGTCGCAGCGATACCTCACATGTGTGGTTTGAACACCATTTACATATGCGGGTGCGACTTGCGTATGCGTTCGCTTCTGCGCAGAAGGGTGGGGAGCTTTACTTTTTTTTTTACATTTTCCTTTTATTTATTTTTTTATCACTTTTAATGCTATTACAAGCAATGTAAACATCCATTGTAATAGAAATAAGCATGACGGGTCCTCTTTATTGAGAGATCTGTGATCAAAAAGATCTCACATTTACCTTTTAAAAGCAAAAAAAAAAATGCAAATAAAATAAAAATGACATTTTGACTTTGGGAAAAAAAAAAATCCTTACTATCTGTCCGAGAACAGGAAGTGATGTCAGACGTTGTTCTGGGCCTCCAAGGGCATAGAGTGGAGTGAGGGCCATCTTGCCCTCACTCGACTTCCTGCCCATCTAGCAAAACAGATCGGACCATTTCTGGGTTTACCAACGGCTCCTGTAAATGCACAAACGACAGGAAAACAGTGGAGAAGTGGGGGGGGGGGGGGGCAAATTAATATTTTAAAAGCTTGATTATAAGTTGTCATATCTCCGTTGCTCATTAATTGATGTTGTAGAACTTAGTTGTTTATCCAGAGCTTTTTTTCTCAGAAATAGGTGCAGGAACTCAACCACGACCCGTTCAGATTTCACAAACAGTAGAAGGGTCTCAAAGGGGCATTAAATACCAGAATTGCATTACATACAGTGTGCAGAGTTCAGGGGGTTACAAAGCAGTCAGTTGTAAACACAGAAACCAGACTTCTGTGTTCACAAGTGATTGTGGTGAGCGGGCACCAAAGGGTCTGAGCCAAAGGTGGTGGAACTGAGTTCCCCCAAGTTCCCCCTGAAAAAAAGCCCTGTGTTTATCCATTGAGCAGTCTAACATCTGTATTTTTTCCCGCAGACGGTCCTGACCATAAACAGCCATGTGCTGGGCTCCAATGAAGAATGCTACGATGACTGGTCTGAGTTCCGGCCCGAACGTTGGCTGCAGGACAAGAACACCATCAACCCTTTCGCCCACGTCCCATTTGGCATCGGAAAGCGAATGTGCATCGGACGCCGGCTAGCTGAGCTTCAATTGCAGCTTGGCATTTGTTGGGTGGGTTATTTTGCAGGTTTCTGGGGATATCCCCATCCCCCCCCCCGAATCTTCTTTGTCCCACAGTGGCTTACTGTGTCAGCAGATGGCACTTTGCTACTTCCACAAGCAATACTTCAAATTGTGAAATTGTGTAATTCAGTTCAGGGTTATCTAAAATTGTTACCCCCCAACTCAGTGGCCTGTTGACCAGTCTAGCTGGAGCTTTCCCTATCCCACCAACTTCTATAGAACAGACATCACTTGGTGCATCCATATAATTCAGTTCAGGGTTATCCAAAACTGTCACCCCAACTCAGGACTCAAACCCCAAGGCAAATCAGTGGCCTGTCGCCTAAGGCCTTGCACTCACAGGGGCCCCGCGTCCAGCCATATTGAAGAGATGAGGAACTCTGACACCAGCACCGAGATAGAGAGAGCTGACACCAGCACTGAGATAGAGAGAGCTGACACCAGCACTGAGATAGAGAGAGCTGACACCAGCACTGAGATAGAGAGCACTGACACCAGCACCGAGATAGAGAGCACTGACACCAGCGCCGAGATAGAGAGCACTGACACCAGCACCGAGATAGAGAGCACTGACGCCAGCGCCGAGATAGAGAGCGCCGACGCCAGCACCGAGATAGAGAGCACCGACGCCAGCGCCGAGATAGAGAGCACTGATACCAGCGCCGAGATAGAGAGCACTGACGCCAGCGCCGAGATAGAGAGCACTGACACCAGCACCGAGATAGAGAGCACTGACGCCAGCGCCGAGATAGAGAGCACTGACGCCAGCGCCGAGATAGAGAGCACTGATACCAGCGCCGAGATAGAGAGCACTGACGCCAGCGCCGAGATAGAGAGCGCTGACGCCAGCACCGAGATAGAGAGCACTGACTCCAGCGCCGAGATAGAGAGCACTGACACCAGCGCCGAGACAGAGAACGCTGACACCAGCACCGAGATAGAGAGCACTGACACCAGCACCGAGATAGAGAGCACTGACACCAGCACCGAGACAGAGAACGCTGACACCAGCACCGAGATAGAGAGCACTGACACCAGCACCGAGATAGAGAGCACTGACACCAGCACCGAGATAGAGAGCGCTTACACGTGAGTGGCGCCTCATGTCTAGGATTTGCCTAAGGACTCACAAAGCCTAGAGCCTCCTCTGGCTCTTACTATTCCATTAACCTCTATAGAACAGACATTACTTGGTGCATCCACATAATTCAGTTCAGAGTTATCAAAAACTGTTATCCCGAACTCAAGACTCAAACCCCAGGGCCAATCAGTGGCCTCCTGGCCCATCCAACAGCAGGGATATAAAATTCTACATACTCAGCAGGTTCCTAGTGCAGGGCCGTTTGAAGGAATTTGGGGGCCCCAAGCAAAGTGGGGGCCCCCAAGCACCCGCCCCTCGCACGCAAAGCCAACGTTAGCTCTACACTAATTCTCACCTCCCCTTCTTTCCTGTAGGCTGTAGCGTGGCTGAGCTCCTCTTCCTCCTGTCAGTCCGGTGTTCTATCATTATGGGTTCCCAGTCCCCTATCAGATAGTGCCCGGGCCGGGCTGGGTACCGGGCAGTACAGGAGATTCAGTTTCCTGTATTCCCGTCCGGACTGAAAGGAAGTGAGCACTCGCCGGACTGACAGGAAGTGCAGACTGAGTGCTCACTTCCTGCCGGACTGACAGGAAGTGCAGACTGAGTGCTCACTTCCTGCCAGACTGACAGGAAGTGCAGACTGAGTGCTCACTTCCCGCCGGACTGACAGGACTCCAGAAGGAAGGAAGAGGAGCTCGGCCACTCTACAGCAAGGGAAGGGGAAGTTTGGGGCCCCAAGCCAGCTCGGGGGCCCCAAGTAATTGTTTGTTTTGCCTGTCCTGTAGCGACGGGCCGGTCCTAGTGGACCAAATTCATCTGCTGAGTTCTTCTGTACATGGCCTGGCATAACCACCCCCTCAGAATGTCTCTGCGGGAACTTATTTTTCTCTTCTTCACATGCCACCCACAGTGACAGGGGCGGGGCACAGACACGGCATTCCTACTGCTCACAACATTCACATTAAAACAGGGGGGGGCGAGGATACCTGGATTATTCTGGGTGTCAGGAGATCAGATGGTACACGTATTTAGCAGCCTCTCCCAGACTCGGACGGATTTGGTAATTGGGTTACAGCTGTAAACAGATCTGATATTAGGATCCAGAGAAAGTGAGCGGCCATTTTTATCCTGTCGGCCCTTTTCCCTCCTTGTAGTAACTTTGTGTTCCATGTTTCTCTTGCAGCTCGTCAGGAGATATAACATCGTAGCCACCGATAACCATCCCGTGGACACCTTACATTTGGGGACTCTGATGCCAAGCAGAGAGCTGCCGGTGGCCTTCCTTCGCAGGTAGACCCAAGGTGAGTCGGTGCCAGCTGGTAGAACACCCACCAAAGATGTACCGGCTTATAATTGTACCGGCATATAGGGTGACCACATTTCCAAACTACCATTCATGGACACCCTCCCTTCCCAAAAATCAGCTTGTGCTGTAACCAATCACAGCACAGCGATTGGACACAAAAGGCGGGATTTATGATATCTCCAATTATAAGCAGGGGGAGGGATTGTGCTTCTCCAGGCATTCCCGGCCAGGACAAGTACTGTCAGTGAGTAAAGCGGTGATGTGGTGGCCTTTTTTGGGGGCATCAGATTAGCCCGGGGGGGGGGGGGGGGTTTGCTGTGACCGTTGGGAGGAATAATGCCCCATTATTGTTGTCATTGGGAGGAGAAGTGGCCCATTGTTTGTGTCTTTGGTAGGAATAGTGCTCCATCATGGGTATCAGTGGGAGGAATAGTGTACCATCATTGGTATTAGCAGGAGGAATAGTGTCCCATCAATGGTATCAGTGGGAGGAATAGTGTCCCATCATTGGTATCAGTGGGAGGAATTGTGCCCCATCATTGGTATCAGTGGGAGGAATAGTGCTCCCATCATTGGCCAACAGGAGTGGAAATTTTACTGCCATCAGCAGGAGTAAACATTGCCATATTTGGTGGAAGGGGAGGAATAGTACCTCATTGTTGGTATCAGTGAAATGAAAAGTGCTCCAGCGTTAGTATTAGGGGAGGGGTAGTGCCCCATAATTGGTATCATTGGGAGGAAAAGTGCCCCGTTGTTGGTATCCTTGGGAGGAACCAGATAAAACAGGTAAAGGGTCCCATCTGTTAGGACACCACTGATCTAGGTTATTCTTCCCCAGCCTGACCAGCTCTGGCCCACCCCTTACATTCATGGAGACTCAACAAACCACATGAGTGTCACCTAGGGGTGGTCTGCATGCAAATACAGCCTGCCTTTGAACGTCTGCTCCTCCAGAGTGACACCCACCCATCAAGGCATTTTGATATTTGCATAACTCCTCCACCTGCATGCTTCACAGTTGGCTGTTGAGTGCTAAGGCATGGTTCCATGCTGGGACCATGGCCTGTTTCTATGGTGGGGCCATGGTCTATTTCTATGGTGGAGCCGTGGTCTGTTTCTATGGTGGAGTCATGGTCTGTTTCTATGGTAGGGCCATGGTCTGTTTCTATGGTGGAGCCATGGTCTGTTTCTAAGGTGGTGCCATGGTCTGTTTCTATGGTGGAGCCATGGTCTGTTTCTATGGTATGGCCATGGTCTGTTTCTAAGGTGGAGCCATGGTCTGTTTCTATGGTAGGGCCATGGTCTGTTTCTAAGGTGGAGCCATGGTCTGTTTCTATGGTGGAGCCATGGTCTGTTTCTATGGTAGGGCCATGGTCTGTTTCTAAGGTGGAGCCATGGTCTGTTTCTATGGTGGAGCCATGGTCTGTTTCTATGGTAGGGCCATGGTCTGTTTCTATGGTGGAGCCATGGTCTGTTTCTATGGTAGGGCCATGGTCTGTTTCTAAGGTGGAGCCATGGTCTGTTTCTATGGTGGAGCCATGGTCTGTTTCTATGGTAGGGCCATGGTCTGTTTCTAAGGTGGAGCCATGGTCTGTTTCTATGGTGGAGCCATGGTCTGTTTCTAAGGTGGAGCCATGGTCTGTTTCTAAGGTGGAGCCATGGTCTGTTTCTAAGGTGGAGCCATGGTCTGTTTCTAAGGTGGAGCCATGGTCTGTTTCTATGGTGGAGCCATGGTCTGTTTCTATGGTGGTGCCATGGTCTGTTTCTATGGTGGAGCCATGGTCTGTTTCTATGGTATGGCCATGGTCTGTTTCTAAGGTGGAGCCATGGTCTGTTTCTATGGTAGGGCCATGGTCTGTTTCTAAGGTGGAGCCATGGTCTGTTTCTATGGTGGAGCCATGGTCTGTTTCTATGGTAGGGCCATGGTCTGTTTCTAAGGTGGAGCCATGGTCTGTTTCTATGGTGGAGCCATGGTCTGTTTCTATGGTAGGGCCATGGTCTGTTTCTATGGTGGAGCCATGGTCTGTTTCTATGGTAGGGCCATGGTCTGTTTCTAAGGTGGAGCCATGGTCTGTTTCTATGGTGGAGCCATGGTCTGTTTCTATGGTAGGGCCATGGTCTGTTTCTAAGGTGGAGCCATGGTCTGTTTCTATGGTGGAGCCATGGTCTGTTTCTAAGGTGGAGCCATGGTCTGTTTCTATGGTGGAGCCATGGTCTGTTTCTAAGGTGGAGCCATGGTCTGTTTCTATGGTGGAGCCATGGTCTGTTTCTAAGGTGGAGCCATGGTCTGTTTCTAAGGTGGAGCCATGGTCTGTTTCTATGGTGGAGCCATGGTCTGTTTCTATGGTGGGGCCATGGTCTGTTTCTATGGTGGGGTCATGGTCTGTTTCTATGGTGGGGTCATGGTCTGTTTCTATGGTGGGGTCATGGTCTATTTCTATGGTGGGGTCATGGTCTCTTTCTATGGTGGGGCCATGGTCTATTTCCATGGTGGGGCCATGGTCTATTCCCATGGTTGGGCCATGGTCTATTTCTATGGTGGGGCCATGGTCTATTTCTATAGTTGGGCCATGGTCTATTTCTATGGTTGGGCCATGGTCTATTTCTATGGTGGGGCCATGGTCTATTTCTATGGTGGGGCCATGGTCTATTTCCATGGTGGGGCCATGGTCTATTTCCATGGTGGGGCCATGGTCTATTTCCATGGTGGGGCCATGGTCTATTTCTATGGTGGGGCCGTGGTCTATTTCTATGGTGGGGCCGTGGTCTGTTTCTATGGTGGGGCCGTGGTCTGTTTCTATGGTGGGGCCGTGGTCTATTTCCATGGTGGGGCCGTGGTCTGTTTCTATGGTGGGGCCGTGGTCTGTTTCTATGGTAGGGCCATGGTCTGTTTCTGATATATCTCATCACTTCATGTCGTGGGTTGGAATCAGCCCAGGAGATGATGGGTCTGAACATGCATGCCCAACTGTCCTCCAACATGTATGTCTAGCTATAGGGGCTCCTTATTTGTGTAGATCAAGGACAGCAATGATAAAAATTGTAAAAACATGGGGCAGGACCTTGTAAAGTTGAGATTGAAAATTCCACCACCATGCCTGACTGCAACTCACCTTTCTGTCCGCAGTGTCTCTCCACGTGACGCATCCGAAGATGGCCGAGCGAGCTGTACCCAGTTTCTGCTTCATTTACTGACTGCGCAGATTTCAGGCCTTGAACCCTGCGAGATCAGGCGAATGGCCAGTGTTTACAGCCCTCCCCGACGTCAGAGCGCCAGAGCTGGCAAAGGTCGATTTCCATGATGGAAGCGCGGAGCCGCCCACACTGCTCCCAACCTAAACAGAGGCGCTTGTACAATCTACTGTTTGTTTTTCTAGAAGTAGGTCGGATTGGCAATAGTGCTGATAAGATGGGGCAGATAACGCCAGCGAAAGTTGACAGAAGTTCATCGTAGCTGTTGACTCGCTCTTCACACCCGTGAGGTCCTAAAACAACAACATTCTGACACTTGGAGGTTCCAGAGCAGAGACAAACCGCCACTAAGGGGTTCCAGAGCAGAGACAAACCATGAGTAAGGGGTTCCAGAACAGTATCACACTGACACTTGGGGGTTCCAGAACAGTATCACACTGACACTTGGGGGTTCCAGAACAGTATCACACTGACACTTGGGGGTTCCAGAACAGTATCACACTGACACTTGGGGGTTCCAGAACAGTATCACACTGACACTTGGGGGTTCCGGAACAGTATCACAGTGACACTTGGGGGTTCCAGAACAGTATCACACTGACACTTGGGTGTTCGGGAACAGTATCACAGTGACACTTGGAGGTTCCAGAGTAATAACACACACTAATACTTGGGGTTCCAAAATAATGACACTGATGTAGCATACAACGGACACTTGGGGGACATAGAGCAATGATACACTGAGACTTGGGGTCCCAAAATAATGACACACTGACAATTGGGGGTCCAGAACAATGACACACTGACACTTGGGGGTCCAGAACAATGACACACTGACATTTGGATTTGGGGGTCCAGAATAATGACACACTGACACCTGGGGTCCCAGAACAATGACACACTGACACTTGAGGGGTCCAGAACAATGACACACTGACACTTGGGGGTCCAGAACAATGACACACTGACATTTGGGTTTGGGGGTCCAGAACAATGACACACTGACACTTGGGGGTCCAGAACAATGACACACTGACACTTGGGGGTCCAGAACAATGACACTAGGGGTCCCAGAACAACATTCTACAGCATGCTCTTAAAGTGTTAATCTGCTCCCTCCTGGTTGGTCACTGGCTCATAAAGTAACCTCATAGGGAGCTCTGCACTTGTGTTAGGAGAAGATTTCACAATTGCCGTTTCCTTTTTAATTGCGAAAAACTGCAGACTCTTATCGTAGCCGTATAGCAAAGGCAGTGCTAGGCAGTATGAGTTTCCGCCTACTGCAATTTGGCGCGGTTGTTTTTGGCACGGTGCTTATGGCACCAAAAATTCTGGCACACAATTTTTATTTTTATTTTTTTACACATGTATATCTTTTATTGCATCTGTTTCTCCCCTGGAAAAAAAAACATTGGTCACTTAAAGAACTACTTACCGATCTCTATCCTTCACAGAGAATGTATTTATACGCTGGGGAGGTGGGTGTTAAAATGCCGGGGCTATTGTTGGGTAAAGCCGGCTTTGCATAAGGAAGTAGTACGGTAGCTGATGTGGCTGTATTGACAGCCGGTGTTGCATGTGGAAGTAGTACAGTAGCTGATGTGACTGTATTGACAGCTGGTTTTGGATGAGGAAGTAGTACAGTAGCTGATGTGACTGTATTGACAGCCGGTGTTGCATGAGGAAGTAGTACAGTAGCTGATGTGACTGTATTGACAGCTGGTTTTGGATGAGGAAGTAGTACAGTAGCTGATGTGACTGTATTGACAGCCGGTGTTGCATGAGGAAGTAGTACGGTAGCTGATGTGACTGTATTGACAGCCGGCGTTGCATGAGGAGATGGTAGCTGATGTGAGTGTATTGACAGCCGGTGTTGCATGAGGAGATAGTAGCTGATGTGACTGTATTGACAGCCGGCGTTGCATGAGGAGATAGTAGCTGATGTGACTGTATTGACAGCCGGCGTTGCATGAGGAAATAGTAGCTGATGTGACTGTATTGACAGCCGGTGTTGCATGAGGAAATAGTAGCTGATGTGATTGTATTGACAGCCGGAGTTGCATGAGGAAGTAGTACGGTAGCTGATGTGACTGTATTGACAGCCGGAGTTGCATGAGGAGATAGTAGCTGATGTGACTGTATTGACAGCCGGCGTTGCATGAGGAAATAGTACAGTAGCTGATGTGACTGTATTGACAGCCGGAGTTGCATGAGGAGATAGTAGCTGATGTGACTGTATTGACAGCCGGTGTTGCATGAGGAAATAGTAGTTGACGTGACTATATTGACACCCGGTGTTGCATGAGGAAATAGTAGCTGACGTGACTGTATTGACAGCCGGTGTTGCATGAGGAGATGGTAGCTGATGTGACTATATTGACAGCCGGTGTTGCATGAGGAGATAGTAGCTGATGTGACTGTATTGACAGCCGGCGTTGCATGAGGAAATAGTAGCTGACGTGACTATATTGACATCCGGTGTTGCGTATGAGAAAGGTGAACTTAGCTCAGTCAGTCTCACACAACACTGGCTGTCAATACAATAACATCATCTACTACTTTCTCACCCAGCGATGGCTTACCGAACGAAAGCCCCGGCATTTTAGCACCCGCCTGCTATAGCTGTATCAGCATGTTGGGAACACCCCCATGCCTAAATGGTCCCTCCCCTTTCCCAAACCAAAATGTACAATTTCCAGGACCATTATATGTCTAAGTCACGAGAGAAATGCGCTACCTACTACTCTGTTGCAGGCAAGCCATAGCACGTGTGTGTGTGTGGAGGGGTGGGGAACCGACTGGCATTCTGTTATAACCCCCCCACCAATGAAATAATTCCTGGTTTTATGTTCGGAATATTTTTCACTTTCTGTTGCTCGTTATTTATGGTTTCAAGTTGTTCTACCAGTAAAGTAATAGTCTGTTCTGTATTTTATTTTATTAATTTAATTGCTTAAATAAAGTCTTTTGAACATTTTCAGAACAAACTGTTTTTCCTTCTGACTGCGGTTCATTCAGCTTCCTCTACGCTCATATGCAGGTTACGTAGAGTTGGCTCCTAGGTTTAATAAAGTTGGCTCCTGTGCTAAGGAATTTGTCATCTTTTCATCGTTTGACTTGCTACAAAGTTACATCTTCATTACTGGGAAGAGGAGACCATGGAAATGCGCCCTTTTACCTGCAGCAGACTGATTTCATGTACTCAGCCTAGAAAAGCCACTGACTGGAGGAGGTCTTTAGACACCGCGTTGGTGTGTACATCTCTTCTGCTTCTGCACCCTCTGGCCACCAAGGTTTGGGACGGAGCCCTGGTATGTCCTGGTACCATCACCTCAACCCCACTCTTCAGTTCTTCACTTCATTCTGCTCCAACTCATCTCTCCCGACCCTTTTGTAATGTCACGCTCCCTCCTTCCCTATTAGTTTCAGCAGAGACCTTATAAGCACGGCCATTGAGGTGCCGCAGGTCCGATCTTATCTGGTCCATTAACAATGCATACCTCCATGATCAGTTCATTCATCTATGAACACCTGGCCAACTTACCCCCCATTCACAATGCATCCCTCCATGGCCACCTCACCCCACAATTAACAATTTACCCCTCCATGGCTACCTAACTCTTAATGGCCACCTTACTCTCCATTAACAGTGCATCCCTGCATGGTTACCTCATCCCCCATTTACAGTGAGGTACAGCCATTGAACCGATGGCTCCTCCATGGTAACCTAACCCTTAATGGACACCATACTGTCCATTAACAGTGCAGCCCTGCTTGGTCACCCCATCCCCCATTTACAGTGCATCCATCCATGGCCACCATACTCTCAACAGTTCATCCCTCCATGGCCACCCAACCCTTAATGGACACCCTACTCTCCATTAACAGTGCATTCCTGCATGGTCCCCTCAACCCCCATTTACAGTGCATTCATCCATGGCCACCCAACCCTTAATGACCACCCTACCCTCCATTAACAGTGCATTCCTGCATGGTCCCCTCAACCCCCATTTACAGTGCATTCATCCATGGCCACCCAACCCTTAATGACCACCCTACCCTCCATTAACAGTGGATCCCTCTATGGCCACCTCACCCCCAGTTAACAGTTCACCCCTTCATGGCCACCCAACCCATGATGGACACCTTACTCCCAAATTAACAGCGCATCTCTGCGTGGCCACCTCATCCCCCATTTACAGTGCATCCCTCCAAGGCCACCTCACCCCCAATTAACAGTTCATCTTTCCATGACCACCTAACCCTCAATGGCCACCCTACCCTCCATTGACACTTTGACAGTGCCTCTCCCAAATGGCCACCTTACTCCAACTAACAGTGTATCTCTCCATGGCCACCTAACCCTTAATGACCACACTACCCTCCATTAACAGTACATCCCTGTTTGGTCACCTCATCCCCCATTTATAGTGCATCCATCCATGGCCACCTCACCCCCAATTACCAGTTCATCCCTCCATGACCACCCAACCCTTAATGACCTCCCTACCCTTCATTAACAGTGCATCCTTCTATTTCCACCTCACCCCCATTTAACAGTTCACCCCTCCATGGCCACCCATCCCATAATGGACACCTTACCCCCATTAACAGTGCATCAATGCACGACCACCTCATCCCCCATTTACTGTGAATCCTTCCATGGCCACCTCGCCCCCAATTAACAGTTCATCTCTCCATGACCATCTAACACTCAATGGCCACCTTACCCTCCATTGACAGTGCCTCTCTCCATGGCCACCTCACTCCAATTACAAGTTCATCCTTCCATGGCCACCTAACCCTTAATGACCACCCTACCCTCCATTAACAGTGCATTCCTCCATGGCCACCTAGCCCCTAATTAATAATTCACCACTCCATGGCCACCTAATCCTTAATGGCCACCTTACCCTTCATTAACAGTGCATCCATCCATGGGCTCCTGTCTACTTCACCCACTAATCACATTGCACAGCCACCTCATCCCCTATATACAGTGCATCCCTCCATCTATGGTCACCACCCCTCACAGTGCATCCCTACCCAGCCACCTTACCCCCCCTTTCACAGTGCATCCTGCCAAGGTCACCACCCCTCACAGTGCATCCTTACCCAGCCATCTTACCTCCATGGCTACCACCCCTTACAGTGCATCCCTACCCACATTCACAGTGCATCCCGCCAAGGTCGACACCCCTCAGAATGCATCCCTACCCAGCCACCTTACCCACCCCCCATTCACAGTGCATCCCTCCATGGCCACCACCCCTCACAGTGCATCCCTACCCAGCCACCTTACCCACCCCCCATTTCACAGTGCATCCCTCCATGGCCACAACCCCTCACAGTGCATTCCTACCCCCCTCCACCACTCCATTCACAGTGCATCCCTCCATGGTCAGCACCCCTCACATTGCATCCCTACCCAGCCACCTTACCCACCCCCCATTCACAGTGTATCCCTCCACAGCCACCACCCCTCAGAGTGCATCCTTACCCAGCCACCTTACCCATGCCCCATTCACAGTGCATCCCTCCATGGCCATCACCCCTCACAGTGCATCCCTACCCAGCCACCTACCCCCTCCCCCACTCCATTCACAGTGCATCCCTCCATGGTCAGCACCCCTCATATTGCATCCCTACCCAGCCATCTTACCCACCCCCCATTCACAGTGTATCCCTCCACGGCCACCACCCCTCAGAGTGCATCCTTACCCAGCCACCTCTCTCCTTGCTCACATTACATTTGTTCATTTTTGCAGCGACAAATAAATAAAAAAATTTAAAAAAAACATTTTGTAGCAGAAATATCATTCTGGGGCTTTTATTAGTCCAACATTTTTTTATTTTTTTTAAAGAATTGAATTTATTGTATGTTTTACCTCTAAGGTTACACTCATAGATGATATCATTTAAAGCAACTAGCTTTGGGGAAAAAAACTGTTGCACATGCTACTGAATTAACCAATAGCCCCCCTCCAAAGTACCCATAGGAACCCGTAGGATACCACATATAATTATAGGTTCGGGAGTGCTGTCAGTTCTTGCCTACACATAAATCTAAGTTATATAAAACTAAGTTATTAGGGGTGAGGCCCACAGCCACAGGCCCCAGATTTTACCAAACCTGGCTGGGCATGCCATGCTAATGACACGTGTTGGTATTTGGGTAGCATGCCATTTATAATGTAAAGAAACTTTTTTAAGTCTAGTGTTACGTATAAAAACACTAGCATTGAAGACTGTCTACAGAAGTGTTTTCCTGGTATAGAACAGAAATAGCGTTCTCCGTGGAGAATACCTCCTGAGTCCTGGTGTGGGCACTTGGTATGTAGTTTGGATAGGTTTGTGGGTTAAACAGTAAGTTAAAACTCAGGACTGTAGTCAGCAGAAGGTAGGGCTTCTGTTGCCAGAAGGGTAGAATTTTAGAATGTTCCCGGGAAGATGTGAAAAGTTCTAGTTAACATCATGTAGCATTGGGCTGTGAGTTAGATGCCCATTGTCTCTATTTTATAGAGGTATAGTATGGTTCAGCCTTTTTCAACCAAGGTTCCATGGAAGCCTAGTGTTCCTCCAGAGGTTGCTAGAGGTTCCTTGAGCAGTTTCTGCCTCTGAGATAAGTAATCACAGACACCGATGATCTTTGTAGTTATCTGTAAGGGGGCCATTCTTTCCATTGACCACCAATCTAAGAAGGTTCTTCTACACAGATCACCTATATAAGGAGACCTTTCTCCACAGACCACCTATATAAGAAGACCTTTCTCCACAGATCATCTATATAAGAAGACCTTTCTCCACAGACCACCTATATAAGTAGACCTTTCTCCACAGATCATCTATATAAAAAGACCTTTCTCCACAGATCATCTATATAAAAAGACCTTTCTCCACAGATCATCTATATAAGAAGACCCTTCTCCACAGATCACCTATATAAGACCCTTCTCCACAGATCCCCTTTATAAGAAGACCTTTCTCCACAGACCACCTATATAAGAAGACCTTTCTCCACAGACCACCTATATAAGAAGACCTTTCTCCACAGATCATCTATATAAGAAGACCTTTCTCCACAGACCACCTATATAAGAAGACCTTTCTCCACAGACCACCTATATAAGTAGACCTTTCTCCACAGATCATCTATATAAAAAGACCTTTCTCCACAGACCACCTATATAAGTAGACCTTTCTCCACAGACCACCTATATAAGTAGACCTTTCTCCACAGACCACCTATATAAGTAGACCTTTCTCCACAGATCACCTATATAAGACCCTTCTCCACAGATCACCTTTATAAGAAGACCTTTCTCCACAGACCACCTATATAAGAAGACCTTTCTCCACAGACCACCTATATAAGTAGACCTTTCTCCACAGATCATCTATATAAAAAGACCTTTCTCCACAGATCATCTATATAAGAAGACCTTTCTCCACAGATCACCTATATAAGACCCTTCTCCACAGATCACCTTTATAAGAAGACCTTTCTCCACAGATCATCTATATAAGACCTTTCTCCACAGACCACCTATATAGGAAGACCTTTCTCCACAGACCACCTATATAGGAAGACCTTTCTCCACAGATCATCTATATAAGAAGACCTTTCTCCACAGATCACCTTTATAAGAAGACCGTTCTCTATTGACCATCAATGTAACAGAACATTTTACTGAGTGCCAACCAAAGTATGCCGTGCAAGGAAGGTCGGGTAGCAACCTCTAGTAAGATGGATAGTGGCCCAAAGTAGGATGAGTACCTCTGGTATGATGGATAGTGGCCCAAAGTAGGATGGGTACCCCTGGTACGATGGATAGTGGCCCAAAGTAGGATGAGTACCTCTGGTACGATGGATAGTGGCCCAAAGTAGGATGAGTACCTCTGGTATGATGGATAGTGGCCCAACGTAGGATGGGTACCCCTGGTATGATGAATAGTGGCCCAAAGTAGGATGAGTACCTCTGGTACAATGGATAGCGGCCCAAAGTAGGATGAGTACCTCCGGTACGATGGATAGCGGCCCAAAGTAGGATGAGTACCTCTGGTATGAAGGATAGCGGCCCAAAGTAGGATGAGTACCTCTGGTAAGATGGATAGTGGCCCAAAGTAGGATGAGTACCTCTGGTACGATGGATAGTGGCCCAAAGTAGGATGAGTACCTCTGGTACGATGGATAGTGGCCCAAAGTAGGATGAGTACCTTTGGTACGATGGATAGCAGCCCAAAGTAGGATGAGTACCTCTGGTACGATGGATAGTGGCCCAAAGTAGGATGAGTACCTTTGGTACGATGGATAGCAGCCCAAAGTAGGATGAGTACCTCTGGTACGATGGATAGCGGCCCAAAGTAGGATGAGTACCTCTGGTATGAAGGATAGCGGTCCAAAGTAGGATGAGTACCTCTGGTACGATGGATAGTGGCCCAAAGTAGGATGAGTACCTCTGGTACGATAGATAGTGGCCCAAAGTAGGATGAGTACCTCTGGTACGATGAATAGTGGCCCAAAGTAGGTTGAGTACCTCTGGTACGATGGATAGTGGCCCAAAGTAGGATGAGTACCTCTGGTACGATGGATAGTGGCCCAAAGTAGGATGAGTGAAAAGTTCTAGTTGACATCATGTAGCATTGGGCTGTGAGTTAGATGCCCTTAATATAAAAAGTGGTTAAAATTACACTTACGGTGTGAAGATAAAAAATTGCATGTGAAAATTGTATAACTGGCCGGCTAACACAGACCGTTCACTCCGGGACTCTCTTGTGTAGTGATGACGTCAGCACGCCACTTCTCCCTATGTCGTTTCGTCAAAACTGACTTCGTCCTAGGAGGAAGTGTAAGTGTAATTTTAACCACTTTTTATATTACATTTTTACTGGATTACACTATGTTGGCCTTTCTTTCCTTCCTCACCTGGCTATGATCATACATGACTGCTTGTGAGTGGTTGGGGAACTATCACCCAATAAATGACATCCAGTCGCATAGACCCTTAGGCCGGGTTTTAGGCCATACATCTACAGAACATCTCTAGTTGGGATCTTCATCTTCGGTAAGAGGCAGTTATATAGAAGGTGGAGGATTTCTTTCCTATTACATCACTTTTCCTTGGTTTGCTCTGGTTTGAAGTCACCAACTTACCTACAGGAGGACTGTACATCTTTAGCCTTTTTTGATCATCATCTGATGTGTTTTTATTTTTTTATTTTTTTAAAACAGAACATTCACTTGTTCATTTTGTATTTGGACACATTAGAATTTATTGCAAATAGGGATACCTGTTTTGTTTTATGATATCAGGAATATCGACAATATACAGTACAGACCAAAAGTTTGGACACACCTTCTCATTCAAAGAGTTTTCTTTATTTTTATGACTATGAAAATTGTAGAGTCACACTGAAGGCGCAAAACTATGAATTAACACACGTGGAACTATATAGATAACAAAAAAGTGTGGAACAACTGAAAATATATGTCATATTCTAGGTTCTTCAAAGTAGCCACATTTTGCAGCAGACACATCTCTAGAAGAACTGATAAGAGGAGACTCCGGTGTGAATCCGGCCTTCATGGTAGAATATCTGCTAGGAAACCACTGCTAAAGAAAGGCAACAAGCAGAAGAGACTTGTTTGGGCTAAAGAACACAAGGAATGGACATTAGACCAGTGGAAATCGGTGCTTTGGTCTGATGAGTCCAAACTTGAGATCTTTGGTTCCAACCACTGTGTCTTTGTGCGACGCAGAAAAGGTGAACGGATGGACTCTACATGCCTGGTTCCCATCGTGAAGCATGGAGGAGGAGGTGTGATGGTGTGGGGGTGCTTTGCTGGTGACACTGTTGGGGGGGGGGGGCATACTGAACCAGCATGGCTACCACAGCATCTTGCAGCGGCATGCTATTCCATCCGGTTTGCTTTTAGTTGTACCATCATTTATTTTTCAACAGGACAATGACCCCAAACACACCTCCAGGCGGGGGAAGGGCTATTTGACCAAGAAGGAGAGTGATGGGGTGCTGCGCCAGATGACCTGGCCTCCACAGTCTCCGGAACCTGGCCTCCACAGTCTCCGGACCCTGGCCTCCACAGTCACCGGACCCTGGCCTCCACAGTCACTGGACCCTGGCCTCCACAGTCACTGGACCCTGGCCTCCACATCCACCGGAACCTGGCCTCCACAGTCACCAGACCCTGGCCTCCACAGTCACCGGACCCTGGCCTCCACAGTCACCAGACCCTGGCCTCCACAGTCACCGGAACCTGGCCTCCACAGTCACCGGACCCTGGCCTCCACAGTCACCGGAACCTGGCCTCCACAGTCACCGGACCCTGGCCTCCACAGTCACCGGAACCTGGCCTCCACAGTCACCGGACCCTGGCCTCCACAGTCACCGGACCCTGGCCTCCACAGTCTCCGGAACTGAACCCAATGGAGATGGTTTGGGGTGAGCTGGACCGCAGAGTGAAGGCAAAAGGGCCAACAAGTGCCGAGCATCTCTGGGAACTCCTTCAAGACTGTTGGAAGATCATTTCAGGTGACAAGAGAATGCCAAGAGTGTGCAAAGCAGTAATCAAAGCAAAAGGACCTAGAATATGACATATTTTCAGTTGTTTCACACTTTTGTGTTATGTATATAATTCCACATGTGTTACATTCATAGTTTTGATGCCTCCAGTGTGACTCTACAATTTTCATAGTCATGAAATGAAAGAAAACTCTTTGAATGAGAAGGTGTATCCAAACTTTGTGTCTGTACTGTTTGCATTAACCTACTTGGTGATATTGGTTCACGTTCATTTGCACAGCTTGCTACATACTAGGGTTGTCCAGATACCGATACTAGTATCGGTATCGGGACTGATACCGAGTATTTGCGGGAGTACTTGTACTCGCGCAAATGCTCCCGATACCAGAATAGAATACTTTTTTTGTATTTATCAACATGTTCTGTGAAAATTCTTTGAGTTTTTTACTACTGCGTGACAAGAAAATAAAACATTTTTATTCATTTTTACTAATTGTTATTCTTTTATAATGTCTTGAGTTAGAGTTCTTCATAATTCTAAAGAAAATATCCTTAGTCTGTATTGTGGTTTAAAACTGTCACATGACATTTAAAAAAAGTAGCGGTATTCGGTATCGGCGAGTACATGAAATAAAAGTATCGGTACTTGTACTCGGTCCTAAAAAAGTGGTATCAGGACAACCCTACTACATACATACAGTTTGGACACACCTTCTCATTCCAAGAGTTTTCTTTATTTTCATGACTATGAAAATTGTAGAGTCACACTGGAGGCATCAAAACTATGAATGTAACACACGTGGAATTATACACATAACAAAAAAGAGTGAAACAACTGAAAATATGTCATATTCTAGGTCCTTTTGCTGTGATTACTGCTTTGCACACTCTCGGCATTCTCCTGTCACCTGAAATGCTCTTCCAACAGTCTTGAAGGACTTCCCAGAGATGCTCGGCACTTGTTGGCCCTTTTGCCTTCACTCTGCGGTCCGGCTCACCCCCAAACCATCTCCATTGGGTTCAGGTTGCGGTGACTGTGGAGGCCAGGGTCCGGTGACTGTGGAGGCCAGGTTCCGGAGACTGTGGAGGCCAGGTTCCGGAGACTGTGGAGGCCAGGTCCCGGAGACTGTGGAGGCCAGGGTCAGGTGACTGTGGAGGCCAGGGTCAGGTGACTGTGGAGGCCAGGTCATCTGGCGCAGCACCCCATCACTCTCCTCCTCGGTCAAATAGCCCTTCCCCCGCCTGGAGGTGTGTTTGGGGTCATTGTCCTGTTGATGGTCCAACTAAACGCAAAGCGGATGGAATAGCATGCCGCTGCAAGATGCTGTGGTAGCCATGCTGGTTGAGTATGCCCCTCAGTTACGATGGGTAAGTGGCCCAATCAGTTATGTGAAAGCGTATAGTACGAATAGCGTAAAACGATACGTAGAGGCGAGAGCGGTAAAAGAAAGGCATACTGCCACGTGCAGCGCCGTAGTTGGATGTGTCTGCAGACTTGGTGGAGCCTTGACTACCCTACGTTCTCCTACAATTGGACCTTGATAGCTTGTTTGGAGGTTCTAGCAGGGGAGCGCAGCTACTCGTATACCCTTGACCGAAGAACGGTCCTCCTCTATCGGGGATGGTCGTCCTCTTCGACCGAGCGCGCAGCTTCGGGAGGGACGCACATGGAGCGGTGAGGGAGGAAGGGGACACCCGCCTAGCCAGCCAGATCAGCCGAATCAACCCTAGCGATCAATGGGGTGACAGATGTCGCAGCCAGATCGCCCTCACATCCAAAACATAGACTGTGCGCTCAGCTCTATATATATGCCGACAATTCTGGAATGTTCCGACTCATGGGAACTTCCAAGTGATGCGAACTTTTCCACTTTCTGGTCTTTGTGGCCGGATCCGATCCGCTTATCTTCCTAATTAACAATCCGGTGGAAAAAGAAGGATCGGAGCCGGATTTTTAGTGTATTTAGCAATTTACTGAGCATGCATTAACAAATGGGAGCCTTATTATGTATACAAAAAAATATCGTGCTATTGGTCAGTGTGGGGAGAATCCGCCCTTAAGTAGGAGGCGAACTGCGCGAACGGCGCGAGGATTGCTTGCTATTTATGCCACCACGCCTATTCAGCCCCGCCCTCTTGCATGTGTATTCTAGCAGCACGCCTATTGAGCCTACAGCCGCGCCCACTCGTACCAGCACGCCTATTCAGCCCCGCCCTCGTGCATGTGTATTCTAGCAGCACGCCTATTCAGCCTACAGCCGCGCCCACTCGTACCAGCACGCCTATTCAGCCTACAGCCGCGCCCACTCGTACTAGCACGCCTATTCAGCCTACGGCCGCGCCCACTCGTACCAGCACGCCTATTCAGCCTACAGCCGCGCCCATTCGTATGTGTATTCTACCAGCACGTCTAGTCAGCCTGCAGCCCCGCCCTCGTGCTTGTGTATTCTACTAGCACGCCTATTCAGCCTGCAGCCCCGCCCTCTTGCTTGTAAATTCTACTAGCACGTCTATTCAGCCTGCAGCCCCGCCCTCTTGCATGTAAATTCTACTAGCACGCCTATTCAGTCTGCAGCCGCGCCCACTCGTATGTGTATTCTGCCAGCACGTCTAGTCAGCCTGCAAGCCCCGCCCTCTTTCTTGTAAAATTCTACTAGCACGCCTACTCAGCCTGCAGCCCCGCCCTCTCGCGTGAGTGAAAAGCGCCGCTCTTCCCCGTCAGCGCGGCGCATGCGCAGTATTGGACGTAGGAGTCGCCAGGGGGCGCTAAGTGTTCTTACAGAGCCGGAAGTAGCGGCGCTCGCCGCCCTTGCTGGCGCTCGCTGGTCGCACAGTGTCTTGTTGCTTTATATATAACGGAAGTTCATACAAATTTCCTTGCTGCTCTTCACTCAGCAGCTCGACTTTCATCACATCAAACAAACAAAAAAAAAAAGTTTAAAGGGATAGTCCACACATAAATGCACCCACAGTTAACCACTTAAAGGCCGAGTCTTTTTTTCTCAGTGTTTACAAGTTAAAATCATTTTTGTTTGCTAGAAAAATGCTTAGCACCCCCCCCCCAAACATTGTATATATATATTTTTTTTCTAACACCCTTGAGAATAAAATGGCAGTCGCTGCAATACTTTCTGTCACACTGCGTTTGCGCAGCGGTCTTACAAGCGCACTTTTTATGAAAAAAATACACTTTTTTTAATAAGACGACAGTAAATTTTAGCAATTTTTTTTTTGTTTAGATTGTGAAAAATGATGTTACGCTGAGTAAATTGATACCCAACATGTCATGCTTGAAAATTGCGTCCGCTGGTGGAATGGCGACAAACTTTTACCCTTAAAAATCTCCATAGGCGACATTTAAAAAATTCGATGTTATGAGTTACAAAAGAGGTCTAGCGCTAGAATTATTGCTCTCGCTCTAATGAAGGCGGCGATACCTCACGTGTGGTTTGAACACTGTTTTCATATGCGGGCGTGACTTACGAATGCGTTCGCTTCTCTGCGCAAGCTCGACGAGACGGGGCACCAGCGGGAGCCTTGGGGACATTGCTGGCTTCATTTGCAGGTAAGTGGAACATAATGGGCTTGTATGCTTTTACTTTGCAGGGGGGAAAAGAGGAAGTAAAACCCATCAGGATGTAAACATTGGAGCAGTTTCATTATGGGGCTGGAGGGTGTAAACATTGGAGGAGTTTCGTTATGGGGCTGGAGGATGTAAACAATGGAGGAGTTCCGTTATGAGATGGTGCATGTAAACAATGGAAGAGTTCTGTTATGGGGAAGGAGGATGTAAACATTAGAGGGGTTTCATTATGAGGCTGAAGGGTGTAAACATTGGAGGAGTTTCGTTATGGGGCTGAAGGATGTAAACAATGGGAGAATTATGTTCTGTTATGGGGCTGGAGGATATAAACATTGGACAATGTGTTCTATTATTGGCCTTAAGGATGCAAATGGAGGGGTTCTGTTATGGGGCTGGAGGATGTAAACATTGGAGGAGTTCTGTCAAGGGGCTGGAGGTTGTAAACATTAGAAGAGTTTCATTATGAGGCTGAAGGTTGTAAACATTGAAGGAGTTTCGTTATGGGGCTGAAAGATGTAAACAATGGAAAAATTCTGTTATGGGGCGGTAGGATGTAAACATTGGAGTAGTTTCATTATGAGTCTGAAGGGTGTAAACATTGGAGGAGTTTCGTTATGGGGCTGGAGGATGTAAAGAATGGGAGAATTATGTTCTGTTATGGGGCTGGAAGATATAAACAATGGACAATGTGTTCTATTATTGGCCTGAAGGATGCAAATGGAGGGGTTCTGTTATAGGGCTGGAGGATGTAAATGATGGAAAAATTCTGTTATGGGGCTGGAGGATGTAAACATTGGAGGAGTTCTGTTTTGGAGATGGAGGATGTAAACAATGGAAGAGTTCTGTTATGGGGCTGGAAGATGTAAACATTCAAGGAGTTTCATTATGAGACTGAAGGGTGTAAACATTGGAGGAGTTTCGTTATGGGGCTGGAGGATGTAAACAATGTAATAATTCTGTTATAGGGCTGGAGGATGTAAACAATGGATGAGTTCTGTTCTGTTATGGGGCTGGAGGATATAAACAATGGACAATGTGTTATATTATTGGGCTGAAGGATGGAGGATGTAAACAATGGAAAAGTTCTGTTATAGGGCTGGAGGATGTAAACGATGGAGGAGTTCCCTTATGGAGATGGAGGATGTAAACCACAAAGGAGTTCTGTTTTAGGGCTGGAGGATGTAAACAATGGAAGAGCTCTGTTATGGGGCTTGAGGATGTAAACAATGGAAGAGCTCTGTCATAGTGTTGGCGGATGTAAACAATGGAGGAGTTCTGTTATGGAGATGGAGGATGTAAACAATGGAGGAGTTCTGTTATAGGGCTGGAGGATGTAAACAATGGAAGAGCTCTGTTATGGGTCTGGAGCAGAGCTTTTTTTCTCAGAAAATAGGTGCAGGAACTCAACCACGATCCGTTCAGATTTCACAAACAGTAGAAGGGTCTTAAAGGGGCATTAAATACCAGAATTGCATTACATACAGTGTGCAGAGTTCAGGGGGTTACAAAGCAGTCACTTGTAAACACAGAAACCAGACTTCTGTGTTCACAAGTGATTGTGGTGAGCAGGCACCAAAGGGTCTGAGCCAAAGGTGGTGGAACTGAGTTCCACCAAGTTCCCCCAGAAAAAAAGCCCTGGTCTGGAGGATGTAAACAATGGAGGATTTCCCTTATGGAGATGGAGGATGTAAACCACGAAGGAGTTCTGTTATAGGGCTGGAGTATGTAAACGATGGAGGAGTTCCCTTATGGAAATGGAGGATGTAAACCACGAAGGAGTTCTGTTTTAGGGCTGGAGGATGTAAACAATGGAAGAGCTCTGTTATGGGGCTTGAGGATGTAAACAATGGAAGAGCTCTGTCATAGTGTTGGCGGATGTAAACAATGGAGTAGTTCTGTTATGGAGATGGAGGATGTAAACAATGGAGTAGTTCTGTTATGGAGATGGAGGATGTAAACCAGGGGTAGTAAACCTGTGTCACTCCAGCTGTTGCAGAACTACAATTGTAACTGCCAGCCCGATCATGCCTCTGGAAGTAATTGTAACTGCCAACCTTGCAATGCCTCATGGGAAATGTAGTTCCACAACAGCTGGAGCGCCACAATTTGCCGACCCCCGATGTAAACAATGGTCAGTTAAAGGTATGTTGATTGAATGTGTGGTGCCTTCTAATCATCATTACCTTTTAGATGAATTGAATTTTTGTTGTTCCCAGTGCTACTATAACTTCATGGGCTGGAAATCTGCTTCACCATCATTACTTCTGACTCGCTCTGTTGGGTCGGGTTAATATTTAATGCCCTCTACTAAAAGGTACCGACCCAACGCACCAGGCTCATGGGTTGCCCTTTCATTGCTAGAGAGCTACCGACATGCCCAGTGAGCAGATAATAGTCCAGGATCTTCACCCTTTCAGAGAGCGAAGGATCACCCCTGTCCCCTCCCCCATCACCATTTTATCGTTTCAGAAGATTTCATGGATCTTATCTCTATGAGGACCCTATTCTTAGGCTGGCCATAAATGATTCAGATTCCCCCCATCTCACACATTTAAGGGATCCTACCTGCCGTGTTATTGTATTCTGACAACGGGACTCCTATGATGTCATAAACTGATCAGGGCTGCAACTGATTGGCCATAGTCTGCCGATCGAGGAAAAATTCCCATTGGTTCTTGTTCGACAGGAGTCGATCGTCAGATGGACTTCTGTCGAGCAGAGGCGGCTGTAGATGCAGGGCCGCCTTTAAGGCAGGGCAAATGAGGCCCTGTCATTGTTGTGGGGCCCAAAGCAGCTGCCTCTTACTTGCCGACTATCCCAGTTTAAATTCCCTTGTCCCTCAAAGTGTTAGTCCTGTGCTGTGTCCTGATACCTCAGTCTGAAGTTCTGTTACTAACGCTGCCTGGCTCTCCCCTATTGTTGTGTACAGATGACTCACCCGCAGACCCTGTAAATAGGGGCGTCATTCATATGTAAATAAAGGAGGCATTCATATGTATATAATGCCCCTCTGCAGTGAAGAGATGATGTGCTGTAACCTCTAGCAACCAATCAGTGAGCAGTATCACTGTACAGTAATCTCTAGCAATCAGTGAGCAGTATCACTGTACAGTAATCTCTAGCAACCAGTGAGCAGTATCACTGTACAGTAATCTCTAGCAACCAGCAAATCAACAGGAAGAAATCATGTGCTGCAACCTCCAGCAACTAATCAGTGACCTGTAATGTGTGCTGTAACCTCTAGCAACCAGTCAGTGAAGCCCTGTACACACGATCGGATATCTGATGGAATCTAATCCGATGGATTTTTTCCGTTGGATATACGATGAAGCCGACTTGCCTACAAACCATCAGTCAAAAATCCGACCGTGTCACACGACGACGTGCTGAGAAAAATGAAGTTCAATGCTTCCGAGCATGCGTCAGCTTGATTCTGAGCATGCGTGGATTTTTGGCCGATGGACTTCCACACAGACGATCGTTTTTTTTCTATCGTTTTTTATTCATAGGAAAATTTTAAAACATGTTCTATTTTTTTTTCACCAATGAAAAACAAACCGATGAGGCCCACACACGATCGGTTTGACCGATGAAAACGGTCCATCGGTCTGTTTTCATTGGACAAGCCGATCGTGTGTACAGGGCTTAAGCAGTAATGATATGCTATAACCTCTAGCAACCAGTCAATAAGCGGTAATGATATGCTGCAACCTCTAGCAACCAGTCAGTAAGCGGTAATGATATGTTGTAACCTCTAGCAACCAGTCAGTAAGTGGTAATCATATGCTGTAACCTCTAGCAACCAGTCAGTAAGTGGTAATCATATGCTGTAACCTCTAGCAACCAGTCAGTAAGTGGCAATGATATGTTGTAACATCTAGCAACCAGTCAGTAAGTGGCAATGATATGTTGTAACCTCTAGCAACCAGTCAGTAAGTGGTAATGATATGTTGTAACTTCTAGCAACCAGTCAGTAAGTGGTAATCATATGCTGTAACCTCTAGCAACCAGTCAGTAAGTGGCAATGATATGTTGTAACATCTAGCAACCAGTCAGTAAGTGGCAATGATATGTTGTAACCTCTAGCAACCCGTCAGTAAGTGGCAATGATATGTTGTAACCTCTAGCAACCAGTCAGTAAGTGGTAATCATATGTTGTAACCTCTAGCAACCAGTCAGTAAGTGGCAATGATATGTTGTAACCTCTAGCAACCAGTCAGTAAGTGGTAATGATATGTTGTAACCTCTAGCAACCAGTCAGTAAGTGTTAATGATATGATGTAACCTCTAGCAACCAGTCAGTAAGTGTTAGGCTCCATGCACACTGAAGCTGATAAACTGCAGTTTATGGGCGTTTTGGCTTTTTTTTTGTAAAGCCCATGAACTGAACTCTATGTTAGCCTATGTGCCCGGGCACACCTGGGTGTTTTTCAGTGTTAATGAGCATTGGAGTTTATTAGGTTTTTTTCTGAACGCCCAAAATTTGCGTTCAAACATGGGCGTCCGCTCCGGGTCGTTTGCCCCCCCCCCCCCCTGGAATCGCCAGAGAGAGCCAGGAGCAGGGCCGAACTGGCCCTGGGGCCGATTTAAGCGCTGACTGCAGCGCTCCCCTCCCCTCTAGTTGTCCCTTATTTAGAGTGCCTGTCCCTCTTCTGGAATCAGATCCATTTGTCCCATATTCCAAAATGTTCCCCTTTTAGACCTGAAATAAATATACTGTCAATATAGTGTAGTGTTTCAGTCAATGGAAAGGGGTGCTGTGCAATGTAAAGGGGGCCAGTGATGCAGGGTGCTGTGCAATGTAAAGGGGTCCAGTGATGCAGGGTGCTGTGCAATGTAAAGGGGGCCAGTGATGCAGGGTGCTGTGCAATGTAAAGGGGTCCAGTGATGCAGGGTGCTGTGCAATGTAAAGGGGGCCAGTGATGCAGGGTGCTGTGTAATGTAAAGGGGGCCAGTGATGCAGGGTGCTGTGTAATGTAAAGGGGGCCAGTGATGCAGGGTGCTGTGTAATGTAAAGGGGGCCAGTGATGCAGGGTGCTGTGCAATGTAAAGGGGTCCAGTGATGCAGGGTGCTGTGCAATGTAAAGGGGTCCAGTGATGCAGGGTGCTGTGCAATGTAAAGGGGTCCAGTGATGCAGGGTGCTGTGCAATGTAAAGGGGGCCAGTGATGCAGGGTGCTGTGTAATGTAAAGGGGGCCAGTGATGCAGGGTGCTGTGTAATGTAAAGGGGGCCAGTGATGCAGGGTGCTGTGCAATGTAAAGGGGGCCAGTGATGCGGGGTGCTGTGCAATGTAAAGGGGGCCAGTGATGCAGGGTGCTGTGCAATGTAAAGGGGGCCAGTGATGCAGGGTGCTGTGCAATGTAAAGGGGGCCAGTGATGCGGGGTGCTGTGTAATGTAAAGGGGGCCAGTGATGCGGAGTGCTGTATAATGTAAAGGGGGGCAGTGATGCAGGGTGCTGTATAATGTAAAGGGGGCCAGTGATGCGGGGTGCTGTGTAATGTAAAGGGGGCCAGTGATGCAGGGTGCTGTATAATGTAAAGGGGGCCAGTGATGCAGGGTGCTGTATAATGTAAAGGGGGCCAGTGATGCGGGGTGCTGTGTAATGTAAAGGGGGCCAGTGATGCGGGGTGCTGTATAATGTAAAGGGGGCCAGTGATGCAGGGTGCTGTATAATGTAAAGGGGGCCAGTGATGCGGGGTGCTGTGCAATGTAAAGGGGGCCAGTGATGCGGGGTGCTGTGTAATGTAAAGGGGGCCAGTGATGCAGGGTGCTGTATAATGTAAAGGGGGCCAGTGATGCAGGGTGCTGTATAATGTAAAGGGGGCCAGTGATGCAGGGTGCTGTGCAATGTAAAGGGGGCCAGTGATGCAGGGTGCTGTGTAATGTAAAGGGGTCCAGAGCTGTGGTGTGCTGTGTAATGTAAAGGGGTCCAGAGCTGTGGTGTGCTGTGTAATGTAAAGGGGGGCCAGAGCTGTGGTGTGCTGTGTAATGTAAAGGGGGCCAGTGATGCAGGGTGCTGTGTAATGTAAAGGGGTCCAGAGCTGTGGTGTGCTGTGTAATGTAAAGGGGTCCAGAGCTGTGGTGTGCTGTGTAATGTAAAGGGGTCCAGAGCTGTGGTGTGCTGTGTAATGTAAAGGGGTCCAGAGCTGTGGTGTGCTGTGTAATGTAAAGGGGTCCAGAGCTGTGGTGTGCTGTGTAATGTAAAGGGGTCCAGAGCTGTGGTGTGCTGTGTAATGTAAAGGGGTCCAGAGCTGTGGTGTGCTGTGTAATGTAAAGGGGTCCAGAGCTGTGGTGTGCTGTGTAATGTAAAGGGGTCCAGAGGTGCAGGGTGCTGTGCAATGTAAAGGGGCCAGTGATGCAGGGTGCTGTGTAATGTAAAGGGGTCCAGAGCTGTGGTGTGCTGTGTAATGTAAAGGGGTCCAGAGGTGCAGGGTGCTGTGCAATGTAAAGGGGCCAGTGATGCAGGGTGCTGTGTAATGTAAAGGGGTCCAGAGCTGTGGTGTGCTGTGTAATGTAAAGGGGTCCAGAGCTGTGGTGTGCTGTGTAATGTAAAGGGGTCCAGAGCTGTGGTGTGCTGTGTAATGTAAAGGGGTCCAGAGCTGCAGTGTGCTGTGTAATGTAAAGGGGTCCAGAGGTGCAGGGTGCTGTGCAATGTAAAGGGGTCCAGAGGTGCAGGGTGCTGTGCAATGTAAAGGGCCCAGAGATGCAGGGTGCTGTGTAATGTAAAGGGGGCCAGTGATGCAGGGTGCTGTGTAATGTAAAGGGGTCCAGAGCTGCAGTGTGCTGTGTAATGTAAAGGGTCCAGTGATGCAGGGTGCTGTGTAATGTAAAGGGGGCCAGTGATGCGGGGTGCTGTATAATGTAAAGGGGGCCAGTGATGCAGGGTGCTGTGTAATGTAAAGGGGGCCAGTGATGCAGGGTGCTGTGCAATGTAAAGGGGGCCAGTGATGCAGGGTGCTGTGCAATGTAAAGGGGGCCAGTGATGCAGGGTGCTGTGTAATGTAAAGGGGTGCAGTGATGCAGGGTGCTGTGCAATGTAAAGGGGGCCAGTGATGCAGGGTGCTGTGCAATGTAAAGGGGGCCAGTGATGCGGGGTGCTGTGTAATGTAAAGGGGGCCAGTGATGCAGGGTGCTGTGCAATGTAAAGGGGGCCAGTGATGCGGGGTGCTGTGTAATGTAAAGGGGGCCAGTGATGCGGGGTGCTGTATAATGTAAAGGGGGCCAGTGATGCAGGGTGCTGTGCAATGTAAAGGGGGCCAGTGATGCAGGGTGCTGTATAATGTAAAGGGGGCCAGTGATGCAGGGTGCTGTATAATGTAAAGGGGTCCAGTGATGCAGGGTGCTGTGCAATGTAAAGGGGGCCAGTGATGCAGGGTGCTGTGTAATGTAAAGGGGTCCAGAGCTGTGGTGTGCTGTGTAATGTAAAGGGGTCCAGAGCTGTGGTGTGCTGTGTAATGTAAAGGGGTCCAGAGCTGTGGTGTGCTGTGTAATGTAAAGGGGTCCAGAGGTGCAGGGTGCTGTGCAATGTAAAGGGGCCAGTGATGCAGGGTGCTGTGTAATGTAAAGGGGTCCAGAGCTGTGGTGTGCTGTGTAATGTAAAGGGGTCCAGAGCTGTGGTGTGCTGTGTAATGTAAAGGGGTCCAGAGCTGTGGTGTGCTGTGTAATGTAAAGGGGTCCAGAGCTGCAGTGTGCTGTGTAATGTAAAGGGGTCCAGAGGTGCAGGGTGCTGTGCAATGTAAAGGGGCCAGTGATGCGGGGTGCTGTATAATGTAAAGGGGTCCAGAGATGCAGGGTGCTGTGTAATGTAAAGGGGGCCAGTGATGCAGGGTGCTGTGTAATTTAAAGGGGTCCAGAGCTGTGGTGTGCTGTGTAATGTAAAGGGGTCCAGAGCCGTGAGGTGCTGTGTAATGTAAAGGGGTCCAGAGGTGCAGTTGTGGAGAGTGGTATACAGTAGTGACAAAAATAGGGGCACAGTGGGGTGTTTTACATTTTAACGTGGGGGGGGGGTGCGCTTTTAACCCCCGCTAGCGGTCAAAAAAAGGGTAAAATGCGACTGTGTATCGCCGCTGCCGAAGCGCCCCCCCCCCCCTCTCTGAAAAATTTCAGCGGATGCCCATGGTTTAAAGTGCAGTTTTTTGGCGGGGAAAAAACACAAAAAAAATGCAGAACGCTGAAAAAAGCCCAAAAATGTGTTTTGGTTTATCCATTTAAAAAAATAAAAAGCTGATAAAAGCTACACTGAAAAACGCTGATTAAAGCTATTGCAGAAACGCTAAAAAGCTACTGGCGTTTTTTTTTATTTATAGCTTTTATCAGCTTCAGTGTGCATGGAGCCTTAATGATATGATGTAGCCTCTAGCAACCAGTGAGTAAGTGGTAATGATATGTTGTAACCTCTAGCAACCAATCGCAATCACTACCTGATCTGGTACAGTGAACTGATTTAAGTCTAGCTGATATTTATTGTAAGTCTCAGAGCAGGTGGAGAGCAAAATTTCATGGGGGGGGGGGGGGCCAAGAATTTTTTTTTGCCCGGGGTCCAATCAGCATTAAAGACGGCCATGTGTAGATGGATTGAAATGTGTCTGTTTCAGCAGGGAGCGCTCCATCTATCCCTCTGGAAGATAAACAAGTCTACTAAAACTTCCGTTTGTTTAATAAATGTATCCAATGTTACATTGTTTCTTCTTATTCCCTATTATTTATACTGTATTGATGATTTGTTTGTTTTTTATCTCTTATATGTTTTAATCAAATGTTTTTACTTTTATCTTTTATTTTATTTGTATTGTTTTATACACATGCAAATAAGGAGTATACTTTGGTTAGTTATGTATTGATACATTTTTATTATTTAGGTATTTTCATTGCCATGCTCTGATTGGTCGAAGCCTGAGCACAGATCTGTATTGCCTTATATCATATAATGAAGAATATATTATATTATAATGAGTGACGATGGAAAATCATGATAACGTTAGTAGCGTAAACCTGCGCATGCGCAGTATTTACAACATCTGCCCAGTAGTAGACTCGCCCCGTTCCATGAGCCTTAACGGGGGAGTAGAGCTGCGAGCACGGGGGACGGGGAAGAGCTGCGGGCGCGGGGTGTACTTAGCGCTGGCGGGAGGCACGCTGCTGACAGCGCTATCGGGCAATCACAGGGAGAGGAGATCCTCTCCCTATGATAGCCTAGCTGTGACTGATGTTTGCGTCAATACTTGACGTTTAAATATGTCACGTGACATGAGTGAGCCAATAGAATGTGATGGAGGCGGACCATCTCATTCTATGGCAAATCTCATTTCATGGCAATGCACCGGGACTTACACAACTCCTGCTTACAGAATCCCTGCCAGGACTCCCAATGGTATTTGCAAAATTCCTGCTAGGATTTCCAGAGTTCTGGGATATGATGCTGGGAGTGACCAAAAGGGCATTTAAGCTTTACTTTGTGCAAAAGAGATTTACACTTCCTGGTTACCTTGTTTGTAGCTGACCCACTTTGTCCTGACTACTCTCATTCCTGCTGCCTGTCAATGACCTCTGCCTGGACCTGACTACTCTCATTCCTGCTGCCTGTCAATGACCTCTGCCTGGACCTGACTACTCTCATTCCTGCTGCCTGTCAATGACCTCTGCCTGGACCTGACTACTCTCATTCCTGCTGCCTGTCAATGACCTCTGCCTGGACCTGACTACTCATATTCCTGCTGCCTGCCCATGACCTCTGCCTGGACCTGACTACTCTCATTCCTGCTGCCTGTCAATGACCTCTGACTGGACCTGACTACTCTCATTCCTGCTGCCTGTCAATGACCTCTGCCTGGACCTGACTACTCTCATTCCTGCTGCCTGTCAATGACCTCTGCCTGGACCTGACTACTCTCATTCCTGCTGCCTGTCAATGACCTCTGACTGGACCTGACTACTCTCATTCCTGCTGCCTGTCAATGACCTCTGCCTGGACCTGACTACTCTCATTCCTGCTGCCTGTCAATGACCTCTGACTGGACCTGACTACTCTCATTCCTGCTGCCTGTCAATGACCTCTGCCTGGACCTGACTACTCTCATTCCTGCTGCCTGTCAATGACCTCTGCCTGGACCTGACTACTCATATTCCTGCTGCCTGCCCATGACCTCTGCCTGGACCTGACTCTTGCCTGCTGCCTGTCCACAACCTCTGCCTGGACCTGACCACTCTCATTCCTGCTGCCTGCCCATGACCTCTGCCTGGACCTAACCACTGTCATGCCTGCTACTTGCCCACACCCTCTACCGCCTTGACCTGAATACTCTCATTCCTGCTGTCTGCCAATGACCTCTTCCTGGACCTGACCAATCTCATTCCTGCTGCCTGCCCATGACCTCTGCCTGGACCTGACCACTCTCATGCCTGCTACCTGCCCTTGACCTCTGCCTGTACCTGACTACTTTCATCCCTGCTGCCTGCCCATGACCCTTGCCTGGACCTGACTACTCTCATTACTTCTGCCTGCCTATTACCTCTGCCTAGATCTGATTACTCTCATGCCTACTGCTTTCCCATGACCTCTGCCTGGACTTTTATACCTGCTGCCTGTCCATGACCCCTGCCTGGACCTGACTACCCTCTTCCCTGCTGCCTGTCCACAACCTCTGCATGAACCTGACTACCCTCTTCCCTGCTGCCTGTCCACAACCTCTGCTGGAAGCTGACCACTTTCATTCCTGCTGCCTGCCTATGACCTCTGCCTGGACCTGACTACTCTCATGCCTACTGCTTTCCCATGACCTTTGCCTGGACCTGACTACTTTCATGCCTGCTGCCTGTCCATGATCCCTGCCTGGACCTGACTACTTTCATTCTTGCTGCCTGCGCATGACCCTTGCCTGGACTTGACTACTCTCATTCCTGACCTCTGCCTAGACCTGACTACTCTCTTACATGCTGCCTATCCACAACCTCTACCTGCATCTGACTACCCCCTTGCCTGATGCCTGTCCACAACCTCTGCCTGGACCTGAATACTATCATTCCTGCTGCCTGCCCATGACCTCTGCCTGGACTTGACTACCCTCTTCCCTGCTGCCTGTCCACAACCTCTGCCTGGACCTGAATTCTATCATTCCTGCTGCCTGCCCATGACCTCTGCCTGGACCTGACTACTTTTTTCCAGCTACCTACCCATGACCTCTGCCTGGACCTGACCACTCTCATGCCTGCTGCCTGCCCATGACCTCTGCCTGGACCTGATCACTCTCATGCCTGCTACTTGCCCACAACCTCTGCCTGGACCTGACCACTCTCTTACCTGCTGCCTGTCTACCTCAGCATGTAAGAGCATAGTCAGGTCCAGGCAGAGGTCATAGACAGGCAGCAGGTAAGAGACTGGTCAGGTTCAGGCAGAGGTTATGGACCGGCAGCAGGGAAGAGGGTAGTCCGGTCCAGGCAGCCTATCCACAAGCTCTGCTTGGACCTGATTAACCTCTTCCCTGCTGCCTGTCCACAACCTCTGCCTGAACCTGACCACTCTCATGCCTGCAACCTGCCCATGACCTCTGCCTGGACCTGACCACTCTCATGCCTGCAACCTGCCCATGACCTCTGCCTAGACCTGACCACTCTCATGCCTGCAACCTGCCCATGACCTCTGCCTGGACCTGATCACTCTCATGCCTGCTACTTGCCCACAACCTCTGCCTGGACCTGGCCACTCTCTTACCTGCTGCCTGTCTACCTTAGCATGTAAGAGCATAGACAGGCAGCAGGTAAGAGAGTGGTCAGGTTCAGGCAGAGGTTATGGACCGGCAGCAGGGAAGAGGGTAGTCCGGTCCAGGCAGTCTATCCACAAGCTCTGCTTGGACCTGACCACTCTCTTCCCTGCTGCCTGTCTACAACCTCTGCTTGGACCTGATTTAACCTCTTCCCTGCTGCCTGTCCACAACCTCTGCTTGGACCTGATTTAACCTCTTCCCTGCTGCCTGTCTATGACCTCTGCCTGGACCTCACTGCTTTTCTGCCTAGCGTTTTGCGTACAATCTCCACACCTCAGCCGTTCTGATCCAGCTACCCCCTTGATGGAGCAATCTTGAGGGCCGAGCCCCCCGGTGGGACCACTGGGGTTTTTTCATTGCCCGTCTTTCAATGTGTTTCCTGAGCAGCTGGATATAGAAAGCACACTTTGGTTCTCGCCGCGCCAGTTTTAATTTCCTCCAAGGTCTGTAGAACGTGTGATCGGCACGTGTGCACAAAATCAATAAATAGAAGCCAGACGCGTCAAAAAAACGTGGCGCAATGCGTGCCCGCGCTTCGCCCCCCCCCCCCCCCCCCGTTCGGAAAAATACCTGAATGAAACCCGAACTTATCTGTCCTTTCAACTACGCGAGTTCAGCTTGGCAGGGCTCGCCGCTCGCACAGCGATAGGAAACAATATTAATTAATATATATCCCAGATAGACAACTTATTCACTGGAGTATGAAAGCGCTCAACCCTTTCACTGCCCCCCCCCCCCCCCCATCGGGGTCACCGGACCGTCTCAATGGCCGATTTTATTAATGGAGAGCCGCGGAGGACGAAAACAAGCCTGTTTAGCTATTTGCACGAGATCGGCTAAAAATAGAGGGGCCGTGACGCACGCCGCGGCGGCGGCGGCGGTTAAACATTCTCATAGAGAAGTTAAGGTTCTCCGAAACGCGTTAGCAAAGAGCAGTGTTAGCCGAGATAATGAATAATTTTTTCAGGGATCGGGATAACTAAAGATAGAGAGGATTCTATTCCAAGCCTGACCTGACTCAACCGATATGTCTTTGAAGAATCCTCTGAATGAATGGGGTCAGTAAGTGTATGGGATTTAGGAGACAATGAAGAAGTGGGGGGGTGGGGGTGGGGCGGGGGGGGCGCAGTAGCGTGCGAGGAGAGGCGGATTTTCTCACAATTACTCAGACAAATTGTTCAGTGCACTCAGTAACCTTTCCCCTACACCGCTCCGCCGTTCTCGGGAAAATTGGCTTTTTATGACGACCTCTACAACCCCGAACTTCACCGCCGTGACTCACATTTCCGTCTGTCGTCCCGAAACGTACTCATCAGATATAGGGATAAGCATGGATCCAATTTAAAGGGCCAGGCACCTGCAGAGAAATATGGGGATGGATGGACCGATATCTCATCAATGCTGTACAGATATAAGATATATCATACGGGAGTGACATCACCAGGGCCGTCTTAATAGCATCATGGGCCCCTGGGCAAAGTAATGCTCTGGGGCCCCTACAATGGTGACAGTGCAGGTAAACAGACATCACGTAGGTAGGAGGAAGACTGCCCCCCCTGTGTATCTATCAGTCTCAGTGCCATCATGGGGCCCCCAATTTTGGGGCAGTGTGGGCTGAAGGACCAGCTGCTTTGGGGAAAGTGCATGGCCCCTCATGCAGCTGGGGCCCCTGGGCAGTGCCCTCTTATTAACACCGCTCTCCAGATAAAATATATATTATACAGAAGTGACATCACTGCTCTGCAGATATAAGATATATTATACAGGAGTGACATCACCGCTCTCCAGATATAAGATATATTATACAGGAGTGACATCACCGCTCTCCAGATATAAGATATATTATACAGGAGTGACATCACCGCTCTCCAGATATAAGATATATTATACAGGAGTGACATCACCGCTCTCCAGATATAAGATATATTATACAGGAGTGACATCACCGCTCTCCAGATATAAGATATATTATACAGAAGTGACATCACCGCTCTCCAGATATAAGATATATTATACAGGAGTGACATCACCGCTCTCCAGATATAAGATATATTATACAGGAGTGACATCACCGCCCTCCAGATATAAGGTATATTATACAGGAGTGACATCACCGCTCTCCAGATATAAGATATATTATACAGGAGTGACATCACCGCTCTCCAGATATAAGATATATTATACAGGAGTGACATCACCGCTCTCCAGATATAAGATATATTATACAGGAGTGACATCACCGCTCTCCAGATATAAGATATATTATACAGGAGTGACATCACCGCTCTCCAGATATAAGATATATTATACAGGAGTGACATCACCGCTCTCCAGATATAAGATATATTATACAGGAGTGACATCACCGCTCTCCAGATATAAGATATATTATACAGGAGTGACATCACCGCTCTCCAGATATAAGATATATTATACAGGAGTGACATCGCCGCCCTCCAGATATAAGATATATTATACAGGAGTGACATCACCGCTCTCCAGATATAAGATATATTATACAGGAGTGACATCACCGCTCTCCAGATATAAGATATATTATACAGGAGTGACATCACCGCTCTCCAGATATAAGATATATTATACAGGAGTGACATCACCGCTCTCCAGATATAAGATATATTATACAGGAGTGACATCACCGCTCTCCAGATATAAGATATATTATACAGGAGTGACTCTCCAGATATAAGATATATTATACAGGAGTGACATCACCGCTCTCCAGATATAAGATATATTATACAGGAGTGACATCACCGCCCTCCAGATATAAGATATATTATACAGGAGTGACATCACCGCTCTCCAGATATAAGATATATTATACAGGAGTGACATCACCGCCCTCCAGATATAAGATATATTATACAGGAGTGACATCACCGCTCTCCAGATATGATATATTATACAGGAGTGACATCACCGCCCTCCAGATATAAGATATATTATACAGGAGTGACATCACCGCTCTCCAGATATAAGATATATTATACAGGAGTGACATCACCGCTCTCCAGATATAAGATATATTATACAGGAGTGACATCACCGCTCTCCAGATATAAGATCTATTATACAGAAGTGACATCACCACTCTCCAGATATAAGATATATTATACAGGAGTGACATCACCGCTCTCCAGATATAAGATATATTATACTGGAGTGACATCACCACTCTCCAGATATAAGATATATTATACAGGAGTGACATCACCGCTCTCCAGATATAAGATCTATTATACAGAAGTGACATCACCGCTCCACAGATATAAGATATATTATACAGGAGTGACATCACCGCTCTCCAGATATAAGATATTATACAGGAGTGACATCACCGCCCTCCAGATATAAGATATTATACAGGAGTGACATCACCGTCCTCCAGATATAAGATATATTATACAGGAGTGACATCACCGCTCTCCAGATATAAGATATATTATACAGGAGTGACATCACCGCTCTCCAGATATAAGATATATTATACAGGAGTGACATCACCGCTCTCCAGATATAAGATCTATTATACAGGAGTGACATCACCGCTCTCCAGATATAAGATATTATACAGGAGTGACATCACCGCTCTCCAGATATAAGATATATTATACAGGAGTGACATCACCGCTCTCCAGATATAAGATATATTATACAGGAGTGACATCACCGCTCTCCAGATATAAGATATATTATACAGGAGTGACATCACCGCTCTCCAGATATAAGATATATTATACAGGAGTGACATCACCGCTCTCCAGATATAAGATATATTATACAGGAGTGACATCACCGCTCTCCAGATATAAGATATATTATACAGGAGTGACATCACCGCCTCCAGATATAAGATATATTATACAGGAGTGACATCACCGCTCTCCAGATATAAGATATATTATACAGGAGTGACATCACCGCTCTCCAGATATAAGATATATTATACAGGAGTGACATCACCGCCCTCCAGATATAAGATATATTATACAGGAGTGACATCACCGCTCTCCAGATATAAGATATATTATACAGGAGTGACATCACCGCTCTCCAGATATAAGATATATTATACAGGAGTGACATCACCGCTCTCCAGATATAAGATATATTATACAGGAGTGACATCACCGCTCTCCAGATATAAGATATATTATACAGGAGTGACATCACCGCTCTCCAGATATAAGATATATTATACAGGAGTGACATCACCGCTCTCCAGATATAAGATATATTATACAGGAGTGACATCACCGCTCTCCAGATATAAGATATATTATACAGGAGTGACATCACCGCTCTCCAGATATAAGATATATTATACAGGAGTGACATCACCGCTCTCCAGATATAAGATATATTATACAGGAGTGACATCACCGCTCTCCAGATATAAGATATATTATACAGGAGTGACATCACCGCTCTCCAGATATAAGATATATTATACAGGAGTGACATCACCGCTCTCCAGATATAAGATATATTATACAGGAGTGACATCACCGCTCTCCAGATATAAGATATTATACAGGAGTGACATCACCGCCCTCCAGATATAAGATATTATACAGGAGTGACATCACCGTCCTCCAGATATAAGATATATTATACAGGAGTGACATCACCGCTCTCCAGATATAAGATATATTATACAGGAGTGACATCACCGCTCCCCAGATATAAGATCTATTATACAGGAGTGACATCACCGCTCTCCAGATATAAGATCTATTATACAGGAGTGACATCACCGCTCTCCAGATATAAGATATTATACAGGAGTGACATCACCGCTCTCCAGATATAAGATATATTATACAGGAGTGACATCACCGTCCTCCAGATATAAGATATATTATACAGGAGTGACATCACCGTCCTCCAGATATAAGATATATTATACAGGAGTGACATCACCGCTCTCCAGATATAAGATCTATTATACAGGAGTGACATCACCGCTCTCCAGATATAAGATATTATACAGGAGTGACATCACCGCTCTCCAGATATAAGATATATTATACAGGAGTGACATCACCGTCCTCCAGATATAAGATATATTATACAGGAGTGACATCACCGCTCTCCAGATATAAGATATATTATACAGGAGTGACATCACCGCCCTCCAGATATGAGATATATTATACAGGAGTGACATCACCGCTCTCCAGATATAAGATATATTATACTGGAGTGACATCACCACTCTCCAGATATAAGATATATTATACAGGAGTGACATCACCGCCCTCCAGATATAAGATATATTATACAGGAGTGACATCACCGCTCTCCAGATATAAGATATATTATACAGGAGTGACATCACCGCTCTCCAGATATAAGATATATTATACAGGAGTGACATCACCGCTCTCCAGATATAAGATATATTATACAGGAGTGACATCACCGCTCTCCAGATATAAGATATATTATACAGGAGTGACATCACCGCTCTCCAGATATAAGATATATTATACAGGAGTGACAGCACCGCTCTCCAGATATAAGATATATTATACAGGAGTGACATCACCGCTCTCCAGATATAAGATATATTATACAGGAGTGACATCACCGCTCTCCAGATATAAGATATTATACAGAAGTGACATCACCGCCCTCCAGATATAAGATATTATACATGAGTGACATCACCGCTCCCCAGATATAAGATATATTATACAGGAGTGACATCACCGCTCTCCAGATATAAGATATATACAGGAGTGACATCACCGCTCCCCAGATATAAGATATATTATACAGGAGTGACATCACCGCTCCCCAGATATAAGATATATTATACAGGAGTGACATCGCCGCCCTCCAGATATAAGATATATTATACAGGAGTGACATCACCGCTCTCCAGATATAAGATCTATTATACAGGAGTGACATCACCGCTCTCCAGATATAAGATCTATTATACAGAAGTGACATCACCGCTCCACAGATATAAGATATTATACAGGAGTGACATCACCACTCTCCAGATATAAGATATATTATACAGGAGTGACATCACCGCTCCCCAGATATAAGATATATTATACAGGAGTGACATCACCGCTCTCCAGATATAAGATCTATTATACAGAAGTGACATCACCGCTCCACAGATATAAGATATTATACAGGAGTGACATCACCACTCTCCAGATATAAGATATATTATACAGGAGTGACATCACCGCTCCCCAGATATAAGATCTATTATACAGGAGTGACATCACCGCTCTCCAGATATAAGATCTATTATACAGGAGTGACATCACCGCTCTCCAGATATAAGATATTATACAGGAGTGACATCACCACTCTCCAGATATAAGATCTATTATACAGGAGTGACATCACCGCTCTCCAGATATAAGATATATTATACAGGAGTGACATCACCGTCCTCCAGATATAAGATATATTATACAGGAGTGACATCACCGCTCTCCAGATATAAGATATATTATACAGGAGTGACATCACCGTCCTCCAGATATAAGATATATTATACAGGAGTGACATCACCGTCCTCCAGATATAAGATATATTATACAGGAGTGACATCACCGCTCTCCAGATATAAGATATATTATACTGGAGTGACATCACCACTCTCCAGATATAAGATATATTATACAGGAGTGACATCACCGCCCTCCAGATATAAGATATATTATACAGGAGTGACATCACCGCTCTCCAGATTTGAGATATATTATACAGGAGTGACATCACCGCTCTCCAGATATAAGATATACACAGGAGTGACATCACCACTCTCCAGATATATTATACAGAGTGACATCACCGCTCTCCAGATATATTATACAGAGTGACATCACCGCTCTCCAGATATATTATACAGAGTGACATCACCACTCTCCAGATATATTATACAGAGTGACATCACCGCTCTCCAGATATATTATACAGGAGTGACATCACCGCTCTCCAGATATAAGATATATTATACAGGAGTGACATCACCGCCCTCCAGATATAAGATATATTATACAGAAGTGACATCACCGCTCCCCAGATATAAGATATATTATACAGGAGTGACATCACCGCTCCCCAGATATAAGATATATTATACAGGAGTGACATCACCGCCCTCCAGATATGATAATATACAGGAGTGACATCACCGCTCTCCAGATATAAGATATACACAGGAGGAGGGTCTGAAGAGTGAAGATTTTCTATTCCACGTATCGGGATGAGGACGGATTTCGGTTCTCGGGTTGAAGTCGTATTATTGTTGGTCTTAGTATCGGAGGGAGGAGTCTGGACATGGGGGTGTGAGATCGCGGGGTCTCCGGAGCCGACCGCGGACCTGCCCCCCCGGGATTAGGAAAGATGTTTTTTGTCTGCGGTGGGAGGAAATTCTCTGCTTCTCCTGCCAAAACCCAGACCTTTTCAAATGAATGTCCTCACTTTCCATAATATTTAGTTAGACTTCGAAGGCCGGACTACATCAGCGATGTGCTGAGACTCTTCGCACCCTAATAATTATATTGGCATGGCACTGGGATGAGATTAAAGGGACTATAGTGTATACTAGCTAAAAATATATATATATTAGATATTAGTATCTCCTTAACTCCTGTTGTAAAGATCCTGTTGTTTACGGAGTTCAATAGCTCAAGGGGATATTTACACACACAGCACGACTCCGCCCTCATTTCCCTTCATTTGACTTTTTTATTTATAAAGCAGCCACAACCTGAATATAAAAGCCTGTCCCCTGCCAGCCACAACCTGAATAGAAAAGCCTGTCCCCTGCCAGCCACAACATGAATAGAAAAGCCTGTCCCCTGCCAGCCACAACCTGAATAGAAAAGCCTGTCCCCTGCCAGCCACAACCTGAATAGAAAAGCCTGTCCCCTGCCAGCTACAACCTGAATAGAAAAGCCTGTCCCCTGCCAGCCAAATTCTGAATAGAAAAGCCTGTCCCCTGCCAGCCACAACCTGAATAGAAAAGCCTGTCCCCTGCCAGCCACAACCTGAATAGAAAAGCCTGTCCCCCGCCAGCCACAACCTGAATAGAAAAGCCTGTCCCCTGCCAGCCAAATTCTGAATAGAAAAGCCTGTCGCCTGCCAGCCACAACCTGAATAGAAAAGCCTGTCCCCTGCCAGCCACAACCTGAATAGAAAAGCCTGTCCCCTGCCAGCCACAACTTGAATAGAAAAGCCTGTCCCCTGCCAGCCACAACCTGAATAGAAAAGCCTGTCCCCTGCCAGCCACAACCTGAATAGAAAAGCCTGTCCCCTGCCAGCCACAACCTGAATAGAAAAGCCTGTCCCCTGCCAGCTACAACCTGAATAGAAAAGCCTGTCCCCTGCCAGCCAAATTCTGAATAGAAAAGCCTGTCCCCTGCCAGCCACAACCTGAATAGAAAAGCCTGTCCCCTGCCAGCCACAACCTGAATAGAAAAGCCTGTCCCCCGCCAGCCACAACCTGAATAGAAAAGCCTGTCCCCTGCCAGCCAAATTCTGAATAGAAAAGCCTGTCGCCTGCCAGCCACAACCTGAATAGAAAAGCCTGTCCCCTGCCAGCCACAACCTGAATAGAAAAGCCTGTCCCCTGCCAGCCACAACTTGAATAGAAAAGCCTGTCCCCTGCCAGCCACAACCTGAATAGAAAAGCCTGTCCCCTGCCAGCCACAACCTGAATAGAAAAGCCTGTCCCCTGCCAGCCACAACCTAAATAGAAAAGCCTGTCCCCCGCCAGCCACAACCTGAATAGAAAAGCCTGTCCCCTGCCAGCCACAACCTGAATAGAAAAGCCTGTCCCCTGCCAGCATGATGCAACTAATGACTGTGGCCTTCCTGAGTGGGAGCAGTGATCCCTTTGGAGAGGTCCAGCAAGCCCCCGCTAGTCAGTGATAGGGTTTTTCAATCAGAAGGTAGCATGTGCCCTGCTGAATGGAGATCTGTAGTTCTGTCTTAACAGGTGGTTTGTCAGACCTCGGCAGAGAGACCACTGCTTCCACGCAGAGAGAAAAGGTTCTTCTCTGCAGCAAGCTGTCAAAAAGGGTCAAGGCTTTTTATGCTCAGGTTGAAGATAACATGTGCCTTGCTGAATGGAGAATTCTAGTTGTGACCTAGCAGGGGGTGTTTCAGACCTCGGCATGGAGACCACTGCTTCCACACAGAAAGCAAGGGTCCTTCTCTGCAGCATGCTGGCAGGGGGATATGCTTTTCTACTCAGGCTGTGGCTGCTTTCTGAAGAAAATAAACTGTAGGACTTTGCACAGGAGGCAGAATCGGGGTCAGAGATCACCGGAAGGGTGACAGGTGCTGTCCTAAAATCTCAGGCCGTCTCCCAGCTACAGAGAGGGCCTAACAGTGACAAATAACAGGGCCTTGTAGTTGTCTGTCTTCCACCACCATGGCACTTGTTCTGGCCGGCGGGAGGAAAGGGTTCGAGTTTGTTCCAGATAAAATATTTAGTTGGCTGCAAAATCCATCTGTCAGCTAGTCAATGATATTCTGTGTTTTGTAGAGAATACGATTCCACGTGTTTGTTTTCATGCGGGTCCTGGACGTCCGCTGACCTGGTAATGATTGAACCACCCGCTTGCAGCCTTATATAACACATTGCCGTTATATCAGAGCTTCAAAGGTCAACGGCCGATCCTGCCAAACTCGTCTTTTCATCCAATTGCATTGTAGAGGAACTTTCACTAAAGAAGTACGTTCTGAGACTAACACAACGTTTGCACATGTATCATAAATTCCCTGAAAAATTTGCTAAGGGGGAGTATCTAAACCAGGGTTTCTTCACTGGGGCTCCATGGAAGCCTAGGGTTCCTCCAGAGGTTTCTCCACCGGGGTTCCATGGAAGCCTAGGGTTCCTCCAGAGGTTTCTCCACCGGGGGTTTCATGGAAGCCAAGTGTTCCTCCAGAGGTTTCTTCACCGGGGCTCCATGGAAGCCTAGGGTTCCTCTAAAGGTTTCTCCACCGGGGCTCCATGGAAGCCTAGGGTTCCTCCAGAGGTTTCTCCACCGGGGCTCCATGGAAGCCTAGGGTTCCTCCAGAGGTTTCTCGGGATTCCATGAAAGCCTAGGGTTCCTCCAAAGGTTTCTCGGGCTTCCATGGAAGCCTAGGGTTCCTCCAGAGGTTGCTTGAGGTTCCTTGGAAGCATAGGGTTCCTCCAGAGGTTTCTTGGGGTTCCATTGAAGCCTAGGGTTCCTCCAGAGCTTTCTTGGGGCTCCATGGAAACCTAGGGTTCCTCCAGAGGTCTCTCGGGGTTCCATGGAAGCCTAGGCTTCCTCCAAAGTTTTCTCAGGGTTCCATGGAAGCCTAGGGTTCCTCCTGAGGTTTCTCAGGGTTCCATGGAAGCCTAGGGTTCCTCCAGAGGTCTCTCAGGGTTCCATGGAAGCCTAGGGTTCCTCCAGAGGTTTCTCTGGGTTCCATGAAAGCCTAGGGTTCCTCCAGAGGTTTCTCAGGGTTCCATGGAAGCCTAGGGTTCCTCCAGAGGTTTCTTCACCGGGGCTCCATGGAAGCCTAGGGTTCCTCCAGAGGTCTCTCAGGGTTCCATGGAAGCCTAGGGTTCCTCCAGAGGTTTCTCTGGGTTCCATGAAAGCCTAGGGTTCCTCCAGAGGTTTCTCAGGGTTCCATGGAAGCCTAGGGTTCCTCCAGAGGTTTCTCTGGGTTCCATGAAAGCCTAGGGTTCCTCCAGAGGTTGCTCTGGGTTCCTTGAGCAATTTCAGATATGTTACCACTGACACCACCGATCTTTTAATCTATCTGTAAGGGGGGAATTCTTCCCAATGACACCCTAGGCGAAACCTAATTTTGCCGCCCCCTTGGCTCCATCCCTGACTCCACCCTCTTTGCTCTGTCCATGTATACCCCACCTTTTTTAATGAAACGCCCATCAAATGCAGCCTCACCAGCACCCATCAATGCACCCTCTCCAGCACCCATCAATGCAGCCTCACCAGCACCCATGATCAATGCAGCCTCACCAGCACCCATCAATGCAGCCTCTCCAGCACCCATCAAATTCAGCCTCACCAGCGCCCATAAATTCTCCATAAACCCCACTTCTCCAGAGTTACAATGGGCCTCTTGGCTGCTTCTCTGAAGAACGCTGTCCTTGCCCGGCCTGGTTAGTTTAGGTGGACGGACATGTCTTGGTAGGTTTGCAGTTGTGCCATACTCTTTCCATTTTCCGATGATGGACAGAGGCTCCGTGAGATCTTCAAAGCTTGGGAGATTTTTTTTATAACCTAATCCTGCTTTATACTTCTCCACAACTTTATCCCTGACCTGTCTGGTGTTTCTCGGCCTTCATGATGCTGTTTGTTCACAAAGGTTCTCTAACAAACCTCTGAGGGCTTCACAGAACAGCTGTATTTATACTGAGATGAAATGACACACAGGTGGACTCTATTTACTAAGCAGGTGATTTCTGAAGGCAATTGATTTCATTAGATTTTAGTTATCAGAGTATAGGGGCACCGCCATCGCACCCAACCGTCTCCGCCATCGCACCCAACCGCCTTCACACCCAACCGTCTCTGGCATTGCTCCCAACTGTCTCCGGCATTGCTCCCAACCGTCTCCGCCATCGCACCCAACCGTCTCCGCCATCGCACCCAACCGTCTCCACCATCGCACCCAACCGTCTCCGCCAACGCACCCAACCGTCTCTGCCAACGCACCCAACCGTCTCCACCATCGTACCCAACCATCTCCGCCATCGCACCCAACCATCTCCGGCATTGCACCCAACCGCCTTCACACCCAACCGTCTCCGGCATTGCTCCCAACTGTCTCCGGCATTGCTCCCAACTGTCTCCGGCATTGCTCCCAACCGTCTCCGCCATCGCACCCAACCGTCTCCGCCATCGCACCCAACCGTCTCCACCATCGCACCCAACCGTCTCCGCCAACGCACCCAACCGTCTCCACCATCGTACCCAACCATCTCCGCCATCGCACCCAACCATCTCCGGCATTGCACCCAACTGTCTCCACCATCACACCTAACCGTCTCCGGCATTGCATCAAACCCCCTTCACACCCAACCGCACCCAACCGCCTCTGCCATCGCACCCAACCGCCTTCGCTTTACTGTGAATACAAGTGCCCCCCCCACACTTTTCACATATATATTTATAAAAAATTTTGAAAGCCATTTATCATTTTCCTTCCACTTAACAATTATGGGCCAGATTCAGGTAGATGGGCGAATCTTTATTCTGGCGTAACGTTGCTCATTTACGTTACTCCGCCGAAACTTTAGGAGAAAGTACTGTATTCACAAAGCACTTGCTCCTAAAATTGCGGCGGCGTAGCGAAAATGGGCCGGCGGAATTAAAATTGGGCGGGTAGGGGGCGTGTAGTATTTAAACTAGGCGCGATCCCGCGGCGAACGCACTGCGCATGCGCCGGCCGTCAATGTATCCCAGTGAGCATGCTCCACATTAGGACGGTGTTTTCTACGTGAACGTCAATGACGTCAATCCCCATTCACGCACGAGTTACGCAAACAACGTTAAACTTTTTCAATTCGACGCGGTCACGACGACCATACTTAACATAGGATACGCGTGCTTTTTGTTGCTTTATCTTTACGCCGGGAAACCCCTTAGGCCGCGTACACACGAGGGGATATGTCCGCTGAAAACGGTCCGATGGACCGTTTCAGCAGACATCTCCGCTTGTGTGTATGGGCTAGCGGACAGATTTCTCCACCCGACAGATTTCAAAGCAAGCTTTGAAATCTATCCGGTGGGAATCTGTCCGCCCGACATGTCTGCTGGTTAGTACACTTACCAGCAGACATATCGTCCCCCACCGCCGCCGCGCCGCTGCCGAATGGATTCGGCGCATGCGCGGAAGTGTTTTACTTCCTGGTGCGGTGACGTGGCGGTGACGCGGCGGCATCAACGTCACCGCCGCGTCACCGACACGTCACCGCGCCGTCCGGCGTCGGGGAATTTGATCCGATGGTGTACACGCCATCGGATCAAACTCCCGATCGGACATATCCGATGGAAATGGTCCGCGGACCGTTTTCATCGGATATGTCCGATCGTGTGTATGGGGCCTTACGGAAAAGTCGTATTAAACTGACTGCCTCGGGCCCGCATACGTTCGTGAATTGCCGTAGCTCGCTGATTTACATATTCTCGGCGTAAATCAGCGGGAACGCCCCTAGCGGCCATTTTAAAATTGCAGTTCCGATACGACGGCGAAATACAATTACGCCGCTCGTATCTGGACTCAATCCCGGCGTATCTTGTTTTCTGAAGAAAACAGACACGACGGCGTAGGTTAGAAGTTACGCGGCTTATCTAGAGATAAGCCGCGTAAATTCTACCAGAATCTGGCCCTATGTGTCATTTTGTGTTGGTCTATCACATAAAATCCCAATAAAATACATTTATGTTTTTGGTTGAAAAGGTGGAAAATGTCAAGGGGTATGAATACTTTTTCAAGGCACTGTAGTTTGGACCTAGTTAGTTACTTTCAGTTGGGTGTTCAGTCTGGAGCAGATCCTAAAGTTCAAATAACTATATTTTTTCTAAAAAGTGCTTAACCGACTAAAAATAACTGCCGGAGGTAAAAGTCCGAAGTCTCTATTCTATACGACCCCGGGGGGGGGGGGCAATGAAAAACAGGCGCACAAACAAGCCGGTCTGTTTTCCCTTGAGAATGGAAATGTATCAACCATTAAACCCCGGTGACGCCGATAAGATATCTCCTGTAAACAACACTGATTAGTATTATGTCAAATGTTACAATATGTTTCAATACGTAGTAAAAATACAAACAAATGATACTTTTAGACACAACATATAGCAAAATGAGGATTCCTTGTCATTCTGAGCTCGAATGCTCCTATGAAATAAGATTTCTATATGGTATACCGTGATGTAACGTCCAAACCAGGCCTGGACTGACCATAGGGCAGACCGGGCATTTGCACGGTGGGCCGGGGTCGCCAGCTCTGTGGCCTGTTGGCCCGTTGATGATGAAACCACACAGCGGGAGGTAAGCAGTGCCCATGGCCTACGCAGGGCTAACACCGGCCGCTGCTCACCTACCGCCATGCGGCCGTGCCTGTGACATCTCAGGGCTCCTCAGTCTAAAATGCCCGGGCCTATATTTTGTCCCAGTCCGGGCCTGGTCCAAACTGTATATGCCGCACTACGTGGGATTTATCTGTTTGACGTGTTGTGTGTGTTTTTGTTTATAATAAATACGAGATGTTCAGCCTGCATGTATATTTGTTCTGTGCGCATTGGAGGAAATGTTACTAGACTATTTTCTCTCCAAGTCGAACATTATTCATTCACACAGAATAGAGAGGTGTTTCTCAACTGAGGTGTCGTTTGGGTTCCACTGGGGTGCCATGACAGGACCCAGTTTGACCTGGATGGGGATCATGAGTGGGTATAGTGTGGATAGGCCTGGCCGTTCCACCTCCGACCCTCTATTGTGCTGCTGGAGCGAAAAGGTAGGGCACTGATGTGAAAAGGGGACTGTGTGATTGGGGGGCTCAGCGATGGGGGGGACTGTGTGATTGAGGGGGGCTCTGTGATGAGGGGACTGTGTGATTCTAGGGGTTCTGTGATGGGGGGACGGTGTGATTGGCCAGCTCTGTGATGGGTGGGGGTCTGTGTGATTCTGAGGTTCTGTGATGGGGGACTGTGTGATTATGAGCTCTTTGATGGGTGGGGGACTGTGATTTGGGGGGCTCTGTGATGGAGGACTGTGTGATTGGAGGGGCTCTTTGATGGGGAACTGTGTGATTGGAGGGGCTCTGTGATGGGGGGAATGAGTGATTGGGGGCTCTGTGATGGGGACTGTGTGTTTGGGGGCTCTGTGATGGGGGACTGTGTGATTGGGGGCTCTGTGATGGGGGACTGCGTGATTGGGGGCTCTGTGATGGGGACTGTGTGTTTGGGGGCTCTGTGATGGGAACTGTGTGATTGGGGGATCTGTGATGGAGGACTGTGTGTTTGGGGGCTCTGTGATAGGGACTGTGTGTTTGGGGGCTCTGTGATGGGGACTGTGTGATTGAGGGACTGTGTGATTGGAGGGGCTCTGTGATGGGGACTGTGAAATTGGAGGGCCTCGGTGATGGGGGGACTGTGTGATTTTGGGGTTCTGTGATGGGGAACTGTGTGATTTGGGGGGGGGGTCTGTGATGGGGGAAGTGTGATTGGGGGGCTCTGTGATAGGAAAACTGTGTGCTTCTGGGGTTCTGTCATGGGGGGACTGTGTGATTGGTGGGCTCTGTGATGGAAAGACTCTGTAATTCTGGGGTTCTGTGATGCGGGTGGCTGTGTGATTGGTGGGCTCTGTGATGGGAAAACTGTGTGACTCTGGGGTTCTGTGATGCGGGTGGCTGTGTGATTGGTGGGCTCTGTGATGGGTGGACTGTGTGATTCTGGGGTTCTGTGATGGGGGGGTGCTGTGTGACTAGAGGGCTCTGTGATGGGTGGACTGTGTGATTCTGGGGTTCTGTGATGGGGGGGGGGGGGGCGCTGTGTGACTAGAGGGCTCTGTGATGGGTGAGGAATGCATGATTGAGGGCCTCTGTTATAGGAGGAGGGGAGTAATCCTTTATTAGGGGGGGTTGTGTGATTTGGGGGTTCTGTGATGGAAAGATGGGGGTTCTGTGATGGGAAGCCATGTGATGGGGGACTGTGTGACTGGGGGTTCTGTGATGGGGGGGACTGTGTAATTGGAGGGGGGGTTCTATGAAGGGGTGTTGTGTGATTGGGGGTCCTGTGATGGGAAGACCATGTGATATGGGTGCTATGCTGTGTTGTGGGGACTGTGTGATTGGGAAACTCTGTTATGGAGGAACTGTGTAACTGAGGGGTTCTGTGATAGGGGTGGACGGTTTTCTCATAGGGCTGTGTGATGGAGGAACTATGTAACTGGGGGGCTCTGTGATGGAGGGGGGCTGTGTGATAGGGGTGGTCTGTGTCATTGTAGGGCCATGTGACGGGGGGACTGTGTAACTGGGGGGCTCTGTGATGGGGGGCTGTGTGATAGGGGGGTCTGTGAAGGTAGGGGGCCTCTGATTTTATTGGGGGAGTTCATTGTTCCTCAAGGGTTCATACACTATGTCCTACCAGAAGCTTCCATATTGATTCCAGATGTGTTCTTCCTATTACTGGCATAAACATATTTCCCTATGAAGTGCCTCCTGACCTGCCCGGCCTTGTAGCAGCTCTTCATCATGACTCAGTCCATTATTAACATGGTGAGATGATTTTCTGGGGAAACGTTTTATTGATGCACATATCTGTGCCCTGAGGCCGAGGCGAGAGGCGTCAGTCATTTGTTGCTCTCCATGGAGGGTAGAGTGATGATAAAGTTCCCTCCCGTTCATCCTCTATGGAGGAATCTAGATTTGTAGGTCACGGAGTGCAAAGTAGGGTCTGTTGTGGTGTACGGCATACATACGTGTCTGTAACGAGCGCCTCTTCCCTAAGTGGTCCTGATTACCCTACACTTACTGTTATGACCGCAAACATATATACGTTGCGAACATTTCTAAACCCTTTGGCCCCTGGGCGGTGCTGAGAACGGAGAATGTAGACCAGGGATAGGCAACCTTAAAGAGGAGGAGATCTACCTAAACATCATCGGAGGCATCAAAGATCTCCGGGAATGGTGTCACCTCCTCACACCTGATCTCAGGGCCCATCCTAGGTAGGGTGCACAGGGTGCATTGCACCCAGGCGCCTGCAGAGGTGGGGGGCGCCAAACATCTAACAGACTCTCTAACAGAAGCCCTCTCTGTGACCATCACAGAGGCCCCCCCTCCAGGTCCCAAATAAGTACTCATTGGGGACCTCATTGAGGAGCATCTCTGTGGTTGAGTCATTGCCATAGAAACATTTGTAAATGGGAGGAGTAAAATGACGACGCCCATGTGGGGGCTCCAAAAATATTTCTGCACCCATGCACCTGTGACCCTAGGATCGGCCCTGCCGGATCTAAACCTCTAATTGGCGTACCACCGCACCGCAATCGCGTGCATTGCACGACAATCATGGGTTTAAATTGGGTGGTGAAGAGGCAACATATCACCTCCTCACAGGGCCGCCATCAGGGGGGTACAGGCAGTACACCTGTAAGAGGCCCGGATGGCAACCCCCCCCTTTTTTTTATTTATTTTTTTAATAAAAATTGTATTTTTCATTTTTATTTTATATATATTTTTTTGTTTTTATTAAAGGACCCGGATGCCACCCCCCCCCCTTTTTTTTTTTTTATAAAACATTTATTTTTGTATATATTTTTTTATTGCTTTTTTCTTTTTATTAAAGGGCCCAGAGGTCCCCAGGGCCCCGGATGGCAACCCCCCCCTTTTTTTTTGTAGGGGGCCAACCCCCCCCCTTTTTTTTATTTTTTATAAAAATGTTATTTTTCATTTTTATTTTATATATTTTTTTTGTTTTTATTAAAGGTCCCGGATGGCAAACCCCCCCCCCCTTTTTTTAATAAACATTTTATTTTTCATTTTTTTTTATATATTTTTTGTTTTTATTAAAGGGCCCGGATGGCAACCCCCCTTTTTTTTTATAAAACATTTATTTTTTTATATATTTTTTAATTGCTTTTTTATTTTTATTAAAGTGCCCAGAGGTCCCCAGGGGCTGGATGGCAACCCCCCTTTTTTTTTATAAAAAAAAAATCATTTTTTAATTTTTTTTTATATATATTTTTATTGCTTTTTTCTTTTTATTAAAGGGTCCAGAGGTCCCCAGGGCCCCCGGATGGCAACACACCTTTTTTTTATTTTTCTAAAAAACATTTATTTTTTTATATATATTTTTTATATAATTTTTTATTTTATTTTTTTATTAACGGGCCCAGAGGTCCCCAGGGCCCCGGATGGATACCCCACCCCTTTTTATTTTTATTTTTTTATAAGGTGCCCAGAGGTCCCCAGGGCAACTCCCCCAATTCGTGCCCCCCCGCTTGTCAATTCACGCCCCCCGCTTCTCAATTAGCGGCGGCACCCCCCGCTTCCTTCTCAATTTGATGAGGGGTCACTTCCTTTGTTATATTATATTATATATTGGATGCCTACTTGCCTCCGTTATTCCCTCCTTGGATTGCCCCCGAAATTAATATTCATGGACCTGGTTTATTGAATACATGGTGCCCTTCTACAACCGATATTTTGAGTAGAGGGGGCTTCTCCGGAGTGTTTGGAGATACTTTTGGCCATCTTCTACTGTATATGGAACCCTCCTGTTTATGATCTTCCCAACATATATTTATATGATCCGGACTATTCTAATATAGTGAAATGTATTTTTCTACTCTTATTTTCTTCTGCTCGTCCTGAGGAAGCACAACGGCGAAACGCGTAGACGATGCACAGAGGATATTTTCCATATCTTATATCCTATATGGTTTTTATTGATCTGTTTTGTATATTTTTTTGTAATAAAATTGATATTTTTTGATATTTCTGATATTCCTGTCTTGCCTCCAAAGTCCGCCCATTAATTACCTTTTCCGAGTAATATTTCCTTTTTTCGTCTTCCAAATTTACGAATGTGGCAATGTGAGTGCTCCCCCTTTTCCCTATTCTTTTGAGCCCCATAATTCCTGATGGCGGCCCTGCCTCCTCACCACCTGTCAAACGCACTTGGATCTTTTTTCAGAGGAGCAGCAGTGGCTGCGTTTGATGGGCACAGTGACTGCGTTTGATGGGCACAGTGGCGGCGATTGATGGGCACAGTGGCTGCGTATGATGGGCACAGTGGCTGCGTATGATGGGCACAGTGGCTGCGTTTGATGGGCACAGTGGCTGCGTTTGATGGCACAGTGGCTGCGTTTGATGGGCACAGTGGCTGCGCTTGATGGGCACAGTGGCAGCATTTGATGGGCACAGTGGCTGCGTTTGATGGGCACAGTGGCTGCGATTGATGGGCACAGTGGCTGCGTTTGATGGGCACAGTGGCTGCGTTTGATGGGCACAGTGGCGGCGATTGATGGGCACAGTGGCTGCGTATGATGGGCACAGTGGCTGCGTTTGATGGGCACAGTGGCTGCGTTTGATGGCACAGTGGCTGCGTTTGATGGGCACAGTGGCTGCGCTTGATGGGCACAGTGGCAGCATTTGATGGGCACAGTGGCTGCGATTGATGGGCACAGTGGCTGCGTTTGATGGGCACAGTGGCTGCGTTTGATGGGCACAGTGGCTGCGTATGATGGGCACAGTGGCTGCATTTGATGGGCACAGTGGCTGCGTTTGATGGGCACAGTGGCTGCGTTTGATGGGCACAGTAGCTGCGTTTGATGGGCACAGTGGCTGCATTTGATGGGCACAGTGGCTGCGCTTGATGGGCACAGTGGCTGCGCTTGATGGTCACAGTTTGTTACAGTGACTGCAATTGATGTTTTTTTCCACAATTTTTTCAGTTTGTTTGCAACCCCCCAAAACATTTTGAGCACCAACCGCCACTGTATCATGACTTGTAGGTATATTCATTGTTAGCAGGGGGTTCCCTGAGAATGGGGAGTTATTTCAAAGGTTCCCTTGGGTTGAAGAGGTGTTGCGTGTTTTTTTTTCAGTGGCTGCGTTTGATGGCACAGTGACCCCCAATGTAGAGCAACCAGTAAAAATGTTAACTGTATGTGTTACACAATGTATCAATTTGGCATCCGGTACAATGAAACAACCACAGTAACATATTGTTACATTGTGTATAACACCGCACTAATTACTCATTCATTGTGGTTTGGCAAAAAGAAGAACATTACGTACTTGCTCGTGGCCACACCAACAACCCGACACCAAAAATAAATGCAAAATGGAAACATTAATAATAAAACGTGATTTTTAGAAGCCGAGTGCAAGAGAAATGAGACACGCGATACACGGCTGACGGCAACAAGAGACGTGCTTATTATCTGTTTAAATGTTACAACATACCCCAATCATATGTGGGCTGGGCCCTAGGGGTAACCTATGGCTGAAGCTATCAGCCATAACCCCAGCCACTGTGCCCATCAAATGCAGCCACTGTGCCGATCATACGCAGCCACTGTGCCCATCAAATGCAGCCACTGTGTCCATCAAATGCAGCCACTGTGTCCATCAATCGCCGCCACTGTGTCCATCAATCGCCGTCACTGTGCCCATCAAATGCAGCCACTGTGTCCATCAATCGCCGCCACTGTGCCCATCATACGCAGCCACTGTGTCCAACAATCGCCGCCACTGTGCCCATCATACGCAGCCACTGTGCCCATCATACGCAGCCACTGTGTCCAACAATCGCCGCCACTGTGCCCATCAAACGCAGCCACTGTGTCCATCAATCGCCGCCACTGTGCCCATCAAATGCAGCCACTGTGCCCATCAAACGCAGCCACTGCTGCTCCTCTGAAAAGTGATCCAAGTGCGTTTGACAGGTGGTGAGGAGGCAGGGCCGCCATCAGGAATTATGGGGCCCAAAAGAATAGGGAACCGGGGGAGCACTCACATTGCCACATTCGTAAATTTGGAAGACGAAAAAAGGAAATATTACTCGGAAAAGGTAATTAATGGGCGGACTTTGGAGGCAAGACAGGAACATCAGAAATATCAAAAAATATCAATTTTATTACAAAAATATGCCCATCAATTGCCACCAATGTGCCCATCAACGCAGCTATTGTGCCCATCAAGCGCAGCCACTGTGTCATCAAATGCAGCCACTGTGCCAATCAAGCGCAGCCACTTTGCTGATCAAACGCAGCCACTGTGCCAATCAAACGCAGCCATTGTGCCCATCAAGCGCAGCCACTGTGCCCATCAAACGCAGCCACTGTGCCAATCAAACGCAGCCATTGTGCCCATCAAGCGCAGCCACTGTGCCCATCAAACGCAGCCACTGTGCCAATCAAACGCAGCCATTGTGCCCATCAAGCGCAGCCACTGTGCCCATCAAGCACAGCCACTGTGCCATCATATTTATTTATTTTGCATTACATTTATTTGAATTCAGTATTGTGTATTTTCTCCCCCCCAAAAAAATTTCCCCCCTCCATTTTTGGATTTGCGTTCCACTTCTTTTACCGCCCACCGTGACCGGCTGTCCCGGCGATCATGGTGATTAGGTTTTGATTATTATATGTGTCACGCCTGGCTGGAGTATTTATTGCAGGTTGTGAAATAGAAGTAGTGGAGGAGGTTGCCGTATAACACAGGTGTGTAGAGAACGCCGAGATCCTTCATAAATCACAGGGGAAGATCCGTGCAATGTTTTCTTTCCCACAAGAACCAGTTCCAGTTTCCTCTTCTGATATCATAGGACAGTGATGGAGAACCTCGGCACCCCAGATGTTTTGGAACTACATTTCCCATGATTCTCAAGCACTCTGCAGTGTAGTGGAGCATCATGGGAAATGTAGTTCCAAAACATCTGGGGTGCCGAGGTTCACCATCACTGTCATAGAAGGTGAAGAGAATGTGATAAAGGGTCAGTCTGACCAAAACAAATATCCTTTTTTTTTTAAATACACTATATTACCAAAAGTATTGGGACGGCGGCCTTTCCACGCAAGGTCCATAAGGACATTGATAAACCAGTTTGGGGTGGAGGAACTTGACTGGCCTGCACAGAGTCCCGACCTCAACCCAATAGAACACCTTTGGGATGAATTAGAGCGGAGACTGCGAGCCCGGCCTTCTCTTCCAACATCAGTGCCTGACCTCACAAATGCTCTTCTGGAAGAATGGTCAAACATTCCCATAGACGCCCTCCTAAACCTTGTGGACGGCCTTCCCAGAAGAGGTGAAGGTGTTATAGCTGCAAAGGGCGGGGCCAACTCAATATTGAACCCTTCAGACTGTGGGCCAGATTCTCAGAGGCGCTACGACGGGGTATCTCAGATACCCCGTTGTATCGCCGTTTTTTTCACCGGGTATCTATGCAAGTGATTCTTTTTTTTTAACAGGGAAATGTGAGTGATTCCTAGAATCACTTTGGCATAGATACCGGTGAAGATCCGACAAGTGTAATTGTATTACACTTGCGTATCGTAGATGTAATGACAACTCCGGCCACTAGGTGGCCTTTACGTTGTTTTCTCATTTGCCTATTCAAATTAGGCTAATACGCCGATTCCCGAACGCTTTTACGCCGCCCCGTCGTCGCTTACGTCGTTTTCGTCCGCGTAAGGTTACCCCTGCAAAGATGTGGAGTAACCTTACGCAGTACCGTCGGATGCCGTCGGGTGCCATGTTAAGTATAGCGTCGGCTTTTTCCGTCGGTTACGTCGTTTCACTAAGTCGTTCGCGAATAGGGCATTGCGTAGGTGAGGATCACGCCGTTTTGACGTCGGTTTCACCGACGCTTTCCGACGTGAGCTGGAGCATGCGCACTGGGCTTTTTGCCCGGCTGGCGCATGCGCAGTTCGATCGACGCGGGGGCGCGCTTAATTTAAATACAAGCCGCCCCCTTTGAATTACGCGGCCTTACGCTGGGCCATTTACACTACGCATCCGCAAACTACGGAGCAAGTGCATGGAGAATACGGCACTTGCTCTGTTACGTTGCGGCGGCGTAGTGTAAATGGCTTACGCTACGCCAGCGAAAATGTATGAGAATCTGGCCCTAAGACTGGGATGCCATTAAAGTTCATGTGCGGTGTAAAGGCAGGCGTCCCAATACTTTTGGTAATATTGTGTAGCTGTTAAGGGGTTTTTGGGGGGTTCTCATCATCTTCTGCCCAAGTGACAATGATCACAAGGGTGAACCTCCCCATCGGGGACCCAACAATAACGTCCATATTGTGTTTAAAACTGAAAGTGCAGCTTGCATTTTGCGCATTCATTGCATTTTGTGTGAAAGGGGGGTGTCTTAAAGGGGGGCGTTCCTAAGGTACGTAATAGTACAAAAGGAATCGTGGAATTTTTACACGTCGCCCATCTCACCCCGGAGTTGGTCTGCGTCCTGAAAGCCTGTTTATTCTGAGTGGGATGTAACGTACGACACGTCTAAATTGCTGTAATTCAACACAGTAAATTAGGCCCCAACGTTGACGGCTGCGTCTCCCATACACACACATTGAGGGAGTCCTTAAATGACCTGAGCTGTAAGGTAGATTTTATTTGTGTAGAGAGCTGCACCCTCCTGTGATTATACAGATTTATGAGGATGAGGTGGAAGATAATTTCCCACCAACTTACTTCCTGGGAAAATTTGAATCCGATTTCCATTGTTTTTTGTGCCAGCAAAAGTATCCCTACAAAAACACTGAGCACTAATCTGCATGCTTACCCCCTAAGCATGTACCCCCCCCCCCAGTACAAATACACCACCCTACTAACAAAAAAATCTATCTTTCCCCTCCCCCATCATCGAAACCCCCACCCCCCCAAAAAAAATCCACTCCTCCTAGCACAAATCCTCTACCCCTAAAAAGTCCCCTTCTAGTACATGTCTTCTCCCTCCACTTCAAATTCTACCCTCCAAGCACAAATTGCCCCCAAATCCACCCCTCCTCTTCCCTCATCCCCCACTCGATGCAAATCCCCCTAAATCACCACTCGTCTCTTAGCGCCCCCCTTCCCCCCAAGCAATAATTATCTCCGGCTAGGTTAAGAGGGGGTATTTTGGTGGTTTATGCTAGAAGAGGTGATATGGTGAAGGGGGGAGAAAAATGGTGCTAAGAGGGGACATTTTAGTTGGGGGGGGGCATTTGGGCTAGGAGGGGAAATTTAAGGGTGGATTTGTGCTAGGAGGGGGATTTGGATTGGAGGGTAGAGGATTTGTGCTAGAAGAGGTGATATGGTGAAGGGGGAGGAGAATGGTGCTAGGAGGGGATTTTTTTTTAGTTGGGGGGGGGGGGGGGCATTTGGGCTAGGAGGGGAAATTTGGGGGTGGATTTGTGCGAGGAGGGGGATTTGGATTGAATGGTAGAGGATTTGTGCTAGAAGATGTAATATGGTGAGGAGAGGGGGGGAATGGTGCTAGGAGGGGACATTTTAGTTTGGGGTGGGGGGACATTTGGGCTAGGAGGGGGATTTGGATTGCAGGGTAGAGGATTTGTGCTAGAAGAGGTGATATGGTGAAGGGGGAGGAGAATGGTGCTAGGAGGGGACATTTTAGTTTCGGGGGGCATTTGGTCTAGGAGGGGACATTTGGGGGGTGGATTTGTGCTAGGAGGGGGATTTGGATTGGAGGGTAGAGGATTTGTGCTAGAAGAGATGATTAGATGATATGGTGAGGGGGGGGGGAATGGTGCTGGGAGGGGACATTTTTGTTTGGGGGTGGGATTTGTGTAAGGAGGGAACATTTGGGGGGGGAATTTGTGCTAAGAGGGAAATTTTGGGGGGTGGATGGGGGGAAGAATTGCTAGAAGTGCTGATTAAGGGGGATTTATGTAGGGTTGGGGGGAAACGATTTGTGCTAGGAGGGAGGATTTGGGTGGTTTATGCTAGAAGAGGTGATATGGTGAAGGGGGGAGGAGAATGATGCTAATAGGGGACATTTTTGTTTAGGGGGGGGGGGGGGCGTTTGGGCTAGGAGGGGAAATTTGGGTGGGTGGATTTGTACTAGGAGGATGATTTGGATTGGAGGGCAGAGGATTTGTGCTAGAAGAGATGATATGGTGAGGGGGGGGGGATGGTGCTAGGAGGGGACATTTTTGTTTGGGGGTGGGATTTGTGTAAGGAGGGAAAATTTGGGGGGGGGGATTTGTGCTAAGAGGAAAAATTTGGGGGGTATATGGGTTCGGGTTGAGGAGAGGACTCTATGCAGGCCAGTCATGTTCCTCCACCCCCAAACTCTAGGAAGAACCTTATGGACCGCCACCCCAATGGACCTTTCTTTGTACACTGGTCCAAACCATTTGGTGGAGGGGGGACTATGGTGTGGGGTTGTTTTTCAGGGTTGGGCTTGGCCCCTCAGGGGTTGGGTTTGGCCCCTCAGGGGTTGGGCTTGGCCCCTTAGTTCCAGTGAAGGGAACTCTTAAGCCGTCGGCATACCAAGACATTTTGGACAATGTTTTTTTGTTCTTCAAGAACAACCAAGAATAAAGAAAGCGTAAAGGAAACATAAAAGGTAACAAAGTATAATTTTTCAGGCTGAGGTGGAACGTTTCTCCTGGTGATTCATCACGGTTCCCATGTAAATGAGATGCAATAAAGCGCTTATCTCCCTGGGAGATCCTTTCTATAATAGACAGTTGAGCTGGGAGGAACGCTCCATTAGGGAAGGTGGACGGATTATTTAAGAATCCTCGTACTACGAATAAAAGGGCGAGGCGCTTGCTGTTATTAGATGTTCCAGGAGCCTTCCCTTCCCCTCCCCCACCACCTTTCTGTCCTTCTAGAAAATGGTGACCTTCCAAAAAAAGGTGCCACTCCTATCGTATGCCAGGTGACACCATTTTTAGAGACAGCTATTTTTTACTGCCGAGCTCTGAACTAGACACGTGCACTGCCGAAAAATGTGTTCGTTTTTGTTTTTGTTTCATTCGTCTTTTTTTTTCCGTAAATTCGAAAATCCACAAACCCGAGAATTCGAAATACAGCGGAACCTCGGATTACAAATGGAACGTAACAAATGAACCACTTAAGGACCGCCTAACGCCCATCTACGTCGGCTAAATGGCACGGCTGGGCACAGGCACGTACAGGTACGTTGCCCTTTAAGTACCCAGCCGCCTGGTCGCGCGCGTGCCGCTCGCGACCCGGTCTGAAGCTCCGTGACTGCAGCCGCGGACCCCATCGCCTCTGGTGTCCCGCGGTCGGGTCACAGGTGCTGAAGCACGGGGAGAGGTGAGTGTAAACAAACCTTTCCCGTTCTTCTCTGTGGCTTGTCGCTGATCGTCTGTTATAGGGAACGACGATCGGTGACGCCACACGCACAGCCACGCCCCACCTACAGTTAGAATCACTCCCTTAGGACACACTTAACCCCTTTAGCGCCCCCTAGTGGTTAACCCCATTCACTGCCAGTGTCATTTTCACAGTAATCGGTGCATTTTTATAGCACTTTTCGCTGTGAAAATGACAATGGTCCCAAAAATGTGTCAAAGGTGTCCGATGTGTCCGCCGCAATGTCACGAAAAAAAAACGCTGATCGCCGCCATTACTAGTAAAAAAAAAAAATTCCCCTATTTTTTAGGCGCTATAACTTTTGTGCAAACCAATCGATAAACGCTTATTGCGTTTTTTTTTTTTACCAAAAATATGTAGAAGGATACGTATCGGCCTAAACTGAGGAAAAATATGTTTTTATTTTATATATTTTGGGGGGATATTTATTACAGCAAAAAGTAAAAAATATTGAATTTTTTTCAAAATCGTCGCTCTATTTTTGTTTATAGCGCAAAGAAAAATAAAAACCGCAGAGGTGATCAAATACCACCAAAAGAAAGCTCTATTTGTGGGGGGAAAAAGGGACGCCAATTTTGTTCGGGAGCCGCGTCGCACGACCGCGCAATCGTCAGTTAAAGCGACGCAGTGCCGAATCGAAAAAAGGGGCAAGGTCCTTAACCTGCATAATGGTCCCGGGGCTTAAGTGGTTAATAATAAATATTAATAATAAAAGCGTTTTATTATTATTTATTATTAGTTTGTTACATTCCATCCATTTAGATGCGGCATTCGTTATTTCGAATAATTAGTAACTTCGGATAGATTCGTATTCGTTACGCTCACTAACAGCCACATTTGAAAGGAAATTCCGAAACCTAGAATTTAATAGTTAGTATTGTTAGTTATTGTTACTCAGTTATTATTTCAGATTTTCACATTTTCCGGTTTTTCGTTCTTATTTTTTAGATTTTCCTTCTTTTGAAGCTTCGGATTTTCATTTTTTTTTTACGGTTACCGGGTTAGAGTTACAGAGGAGGTCTAGTGCTAGAATTATTGCTCTCACTCTGACAATCGCGGCGATACCTCACATGTGTGATTTGAACATCTTCACATAAAAACTGAAACTTCCGTCCAACACAGTCAGTAGTAGATTGAATAGCTTGTTTAAAAAGAAAAATTCCCCACCAGTATTCACAGTTTGTCTAAATGTCTAAATTAGGATGTCGCCCTCCTTGATGGGCTCTGCTCTCCGTATTAAAGAGTGCACAGTAACTGGAGTCCCACAATGATAGAGTGACACCTTTATTATAGGCTGGTGGGAGGGGCAGAGACTCAGACCGCCCATCGGAGATAGGTGCGTCTATTTTAGGTGTATTTATGTAAGGAGATTTGGCCCGGAGTTCCTCAAGTCAGGCGGCGAGTCTACGCAGTGGAAACTCTATAAACACATTTAATGAGTTGTAGGAGGAAGGTGAACAACAATGGAAAAGTTAATGTGACCTGAGCTGATCACGCAGAAGTCAGGCGCAGGTAATTGACAGGTAGGTGGATAAATATATGTTTATTTACCAAAAGAACGGACAAATTATAATCTGATCCCGCTGACTCCGCACCAGTAAATCAGGAACTCTATGGGGGAGGGAGGGGGGGGGGGGGGGCTGACTGGCTGAAACCAGACCGAGAGATGAGGCAGAAAACAGAAGAGAATGAGTCTGGGGCTTAAAGGGCAGATGCATCCTAACTGTGACATCATCCGAACGGGGACAGTTCAACGCGCAAACGTTTGTGCCACTGCCCCGCCCCCTGGTAACACCCACTATGAGCATTCTCCAGGTTCATCTCCCCCTGCTGGCCGACAGAAAGCAACGCATCCACTCCAGCAATTAGCCTGATTGGTGTCGACTTAAAGTGGACCTTCAATAATTTTTTTCATCTTTCCATCTATTAAATCTTCTACCCTTCTTGTTGTTTTACCTTTGGATAGTAAATTTTTTTTTCTGCCAGTAAATATCTTTTACAGCCCACTTCCTGTTTCCTTATACAGCCCACTCCCTGTTTCCTTATACAGCCCACTTCCTGTTTCCTTATACAGCCCACTTCCTGTTTCCTTATACAGCCCACTTCCTGTTTCCTTATACAGCCCACTCCCTGTTTCCTTATACAGCCCACTTCCTGTTTCCTTATACACCCCACTTCCTGTTTCCTTATACATCCCACTTCCTGTTTCCTTATACATCCCACTTCCTGTTTCCTTATACAGCCCACTTCCTGTTTTCTTATACAGCCCACTTCCTGTTTCCTTATACAGCCCACTTCCTGTTTTCCTTATACAGCCCACTTCCTGTTTCTTTTCTTGCTCATAATTAGCCTACGCTTATGACATCATGCACAGCTCTCTCTCGCTCTCTCTCTCTCTCTCTTTGGATAATAAAACATTTTTTTCTGCCAGTAAATAACTTATACAGCCCACTTCCTGTTTCCTTATACTGCCCACTTCCTGTTTTCGTTATGCAGTACACTTCCTGTTTCCTTATACATCCCACTTCCTGTTTCCTTATACAGCCCACTTCCTGTTTCCTTATACATCCCACTTCCTGTTTTCTTATACAGCCCACTTCCTGTTTTTGTTATACAGCCCACTTCCTGTCTCCTTATACAGCCCACTTCCTGTTTCCTTATACATCCCACTTCCTGTTTCCTTATACAGCCCACTTCCTGTTTTCGTTATACAGCGTTATATCTTTGGATAATAAAACATTTTTTTTCTGCCAGTAAATAACTTATACAGCCCACTTCCTGTTTCCTTATATTGCCCACTTCCTGTTTTCGTTATGCAGTATACTTCCTGTTTCCTTATACATCCCACTTCCTGTTTCCTTATACAGCCCACTTCCTGTTTCCTTATACAGCCCACTTGCTGTTTCCTTATACAGCCCACTTCCTGTTTCCTTACACAACCCACTTCCTGTCTCCTTATACAGCCCACTTCCTGTTTTCGTTATACAGCCCACTTCCTGTTTCCTTATACAGCCCACTTTCTGTTTCCTTATACAGCCCACTTTCTGTTTCCTTATACAGCCCACTTCCTGTTTTCCTTATACAGCCCACTTCCTGTTTTCCTTATACAGCCCACTTCCTGTTTTCCTTATACAGCCCACTTCCTGTTTTCCTTATACAGCCCACTTCCTGTTTTCCTTATACAGCCCACTTCCTGTTTCCTTATACAGCCCACTTCCTGTTTCTTGTCTTGGTCATAATTAGCCTAGGCTTATGACATCATGCACAGCTCCCTCTCTCTCTCTCACTCTCCTGAGAGTTTGCCAGGAAGGGAAGGGTGGTGAGTCATAAGAGGGCCAATGAGAGTTGAAGGTGTGGCCTCTGTGTGTCTGTGTAAATCCAGGAAGTGAACAGGCAGCAGCTTCAGCTGGCCACAGTTAAAAATGGTTGCAGCCAGACTCCAGTGAAGGGGAGATTTCTGCAGCATGGTTTGGACCGGTGCATAAAGCAAGGTCCACAAAGACATGGATGAGCGAGATTGGGGGTGGAGGAACTTGACTGGCCTGCACAGAGTCCTGACCTCAACTCCATAGAACACCTCTGGAATGAATTAGAGTGGAGACTGCGAGCCAGGCCTTCTCTTCCAACATCAGTGCCTGACCTCACAAATGCTCTTCTGGAAGAACAGTCAAACATTCCCATAGACACCCTCCTAAACCTTGTGGTCGGCCTTCCCAGGAGAGTTTAAGCTGTTATATCTGCAAAGAGTGGGACAACATGGTGTTACTTCCCCCCCCCCCCACTTCTCCAGGAGAGAGCCCATGGAAGACGGGGGGTGACATCATTTTTTAGTCACCCCAAACCGGCCCCTGTAAATGATTTGGTCAGTGCCGTTCTCTGTCACTGATGGGGGGGTGACACCATCATGGTCGGCTATCACTTCCTACTTGATGGTGTTACCAGGGAGCGTTCCGCACCCCCCATAATGACGCCACTGCTTGGCTGTCATGTTGCTCATTCTACTTCAAAATCTGAGCGTTCAGAAAAAGATTTCGGGCCTCTGATTCTTCTGAATGGATTCCATCATCATCGGGCAGAAGAGACGGCCTTGGACAACTTTTCCATTCGACTCTTTGACTGACGATGTCCAATCCTCCTCCGGCTATCGCAGACAGGTCCTCTTTACATTCGTCTTCTGTGTTTCCCTTTCAGGCCGTAACCGAGCGGATTACAGGAAAATCTCGCCAGGCGTCAGAGAGAATTAACGAGATTAATCGTGAGGCTTGTAAAGCGGGGAGTGAAGGTGAAAGAATAATTATGTATCCGAGTTTAATCGTCAATCTTCCAGTTTATTAGCATCGCGCCTGCCGAGGCCTCTCCGCAATTAGATGTAATCCTGAGTGCAGCGGGTGCAATGTCTCTTCACAAGCCTCGCTCCCTTACAGTGTATTAAGTATTCATACCCTTTGACATTTCCCACATCTTGTCATGTTGTGCCCCTACGTTGGTGTCATTTGGAGGAATTGTCCTCCATCGTTGGTGTCATTGGGAGGAACTGTGCCCCCATGTTGGTGTCATTGGGAGGAACTGTGCCCCTACCTTGGTGTCATTGGGAGAAACTGTGCCCCTACCTTGGTGTCATTGGGAGGAATCGCGCCCCTACCTTGGTGTCATTGGGAGAAATTGCGCCCCTAAGTTGGTGTCATTGGGAGGAATTGCGCCCCTACGTTGGTGTCATTAGGAGGAATTGCGCCCCTACGTTGGTGTCATTGGGAGGAATTGCTCCCCTACCTTGGTGTCATTGGGAGGAACCGTGCCCCTACCTTGGTGTCATTGGGAGGAATCGCGCCCCTACCTTGGTGTCATTGGGAGAAATTGCGCCCCTACGTTGGTGTCATTGGGAGGAATTGCGCCCCTACATTGGTGTCATTGGGAGAAATTGCGCCCCTACATTCGTGTCATTGGGAGGAATTGCGCCCCTACCTTGGTGTCATTGGGAAATTGCACCCCTACGTTGGTGTCTTCGGGAGGAATTGCGCCCCTACGTTGGTGTCATTGGGAGGAATTGTCCACCATCGTTGGTGTCATTGGGAGGAACTGTGCCCCTACGTTGGTGTCATTTTGATGAACTGCGCCCCTACGTTGGTGTCATTTGGAGGAATTGTCCACCATCGTTGGTGTCATTGGGAGGAACTGTGCCCCTACGTTGGTGTCATTTGGAGGAACTGCGCCCCTACGTTGGTGTCATTTGGAGGAACTGCGCCCCTACGTTGGTGTCATTGGGAGGAATTGTCCACCATCGTTGGTGTCATTGGGAGGAACTGTGCCCCTACGTTGGTGTCATTTGGAGGAACTGCGCCCCTACGTTGGTGTCATTTGGAGGAACTGCGCCCCTACGTTGGTGTCATTGGGAGGAATTGTCCACCATCGTTGGTGTCATTGGGAGGAACTGTGCCCCTACGTTGGTGTCATTTGGAGGAACTGCGCCCCTACGTTGGTGTCATTTGGAGGAATTGCGCCCCTACATTGGTGTCATTGGGAGGAATTGTCCTCCATCGTTGGTGCCATTGGGAGGAACTGTGCCCCTACGTTGGTGTCATTTGGAGGAATTGCGCCCCTACATTGGTGTCATTGGGAGAAATTGCGCCCCATCGTTGGTGCCATTGGGAGGAATTGCGCCCCTACGTTGGCTTTAGTGAATAAAATGGTGCCCCAAGGGCCGGATAAAAGCAAGCGAGGGCCACTTTTGGCCCCCCAGGCCGCAGTTTGGAGACCACTGTTATAGATCAATAAATAACTCTACATTCCATGAACTTCCTCTCTGGGTTCACGGACTTCCAAATTCAGATCCTGACCCAAAGACCTGACCTCTCCTCCGGCTGGGTAATCTGGCGGTAAAGCCGAGACCGGTAGCACTCGGTGGATTGAACAAGCGTGAGACAACCTAAGAGAGCAATCACAGGGAACATCAAATCTCTTTCATGCTTCCCACAGCCAAGAGAACCACCTGGCCTGGAATGAGATTACCAAGTGCGAGACGGAGATGATCTCCAGCCTGTCGGGGCAAGATGGCGGCTTCCGTTGACCGCCTTTTATAAGTGACAGACTGGCACCGAAGGCTGCCAACCAGGCTTGCCAAAGGCTGGAGATCTGGGAGTTTATAGAATCGCTATTTAATGTGCTGCAGATGGACAGAGACACCTCCCGGTCTATTCAGATGTGGAGGAACCGCCAACATCTCAGCCATCGTTCCTGAGCCATCGAAGAGTGATTATAGCACAGATTTCCTTTCCTTTTCATTAGAGTGGAAATAAAGTGAAGGTGGACTAGGGGAAGGTCGAGATTTTATTCTTCTGAGGCAGGAAGGTGCTCCTCTGAGGCAGGAAGGTGCTCCTCTGAGGCAGGAAGGTGCTCCCCTGGGGCAGGAAGGTGCTCCCCTGGGGCAGGAAGGTGCTCCCCTGGGGCAACCAACGTACAATGGAGGTAGCTGTATAAGAGGCCTGGTTTAGGTCTTAGGTTGCTATCTCTCTGGTCGTGGTGAGGGAACCCTACAACCGATAATCCATTTCTGAGTATAGGATCGGGGGTGGGAGGAGCCCCCCATTTCATCAGTCTCCCTTTCACATCAGGAGCCACCCCCCATTGCATCAAAGCCCCCCCTCCCATTTCATTAGTCTCCCTTTCACATCAGGAGCCACCCCCTATGGCATCAAAGCCCCCCCCCCCCATTTCATCAGTCTCCCTTTCACATCAGAAGCCCTCTATTGCATCAGAGCCCCCCATTTCATCAGTCTCCCTTTCACATTAGGAGCCCCTCATTACATCAGAGCCCCCCATTTCATCAGTCTCCCTTTCACATTAGGAGCCCCTCATTACATCAGAGCCCCCCATTTTATCAGTCTCCCTTTCACATTAGAAGCCCCTCATTACAGCAGAGCCCCCCATTTCATCAGTCTCCCTTTCACATTAGGAGCCCCTCATTACATCAGAGCCCCCCATTTCATCAGTCTCCCTTTCACATTAGGAGCCCCTCATTACATCAGAGCCCCCCATTTCATCAGTCTCCCTTTCACATTAGGAGCCCCTCATTACATCAGAGCCCCCCATTTCATCAGTCTCCCTTTCACATTAGGAGCCCCTCATTACATCAGAGCCCCCCATTTCATCAGTCTCCCTTTCACATTAGGAGCCCCTCATTACATCAGAGCCCCCCATTTCATCAGTCTCCCTTTCACATTAGGAGCCCCTCATTACATCAGAGCCCCCCATTTCATCAGTCTCCCTTTCACATTAGGAGCCCCTCATTACATCAGAGCCCCCCATTTCATCAGTCTCCCTTTCACATTAGGAGCCCCTCATTACATCAGAGCCCCCCATTTCATCAGTCTCCCTTTCACATTAGGAGCCCCTCATTACATCAGAGCCCCCCATTTCATCAGTCTCCCTTTCACATTAGGAGCCCCTCATTACATCAGAGCCCCCCATTTCATCAGTCTCCCTTTCACATAAAAAAGCCCTCCATTGCATCACAACCCCAACTCCCCCTGTTTCATCAGTCTCTCCTTCACCTCAGAAGCCCCCCATTTACAACCCTGTGTCTATTCTTTGCCCCCTTGCTTCACTGTGCCCGGGGCAGCTTCTTCCCCCAGCCCACCCCTTCTCCTGGGATGGGATTGACAGAATACAGGATGGATTTTGGTTCATCTGCAATAATAACCATGCCACTCCTTACTGTAGAGCTGGGGATTTCAAGTGTCACTAAACCCCCCCCCCCCCCCAAAATAATGGAGTATATTGCAACTCACCAGTCACCAACACCCCACATTTTTTAACTGCTGATTACTCAGCAAAAAAATGAAGAAAAGGGCAAAGAAGATGTGTTTGTATTTTGTACCTCTGAACCAACACCCCTTCACATCAATGGCGTCCCTAGGGGGGGCCAGAGGGGGCCCTGACCCCCCCAACATTATGCTGTGCCCCACAGCTGGAGACACCACTGCCTCACATCTGCTCCATGCACGAATCCAGAGCAGGCTGGCAGCTTTTGATAACAGGAGATATTTGCAGCATCTGGGAAGGGGATCCTGCAGATTCTGCAATGCTCTGCAGGGTAACATACACATAAGACACATGAGACATGTGTGTGACAGTCACAGGGATAAGGTGGTGACATTTAATACAATGCTGGTCTAGTCCATGTGCAGAGCAATGACATAGCAAGCCTCTATCTGCTGGACCTGTGCTGCCACCTGGTGGACATTCAACAGAAAACTGCTCTCAGATAGGCTTTGTGTTCCATGGGAAGGTGGTGGAAGTGACTGATCTGTAAAAGCAAAGGGAGGATAAAGAGGACAGCCTCAGGGCAGGTCTGTCTTAATGAGAGGGCACACCTGGGCACTGCCCAGGGGCCCCAGCTGCATGAGGGGCCCCTGCACTTTTCCCGAAGCAGCTGGTCTTTAAGCCCACGCTGCCCCGAAATTGGGGGCCCCATCATGGCACTGAGACTGATAGATACACAGGGGAAGCAGTCTGCCTCCTACCTACTTGATGTCTGTTTACCCGCACCGTCATCATTGTAGGGGCCCCAGAGCATTACTTTGCCCAGGGGCCCATGATGCTATTAAGACGGCCCTGCCTCAGGTGTTACACCAGGGGGAGGCAACCTACATCAGTGCTGGAGATCTAACTGAACCGCATGAAAGGGATCAAAGATCACTGGGGATAGGGACATTTTTATAAAATAAATGATTTAGCAAGGCCGAACTAAGAACTGAGGAATAGTAAGGAAAATATAACAGTGGGGCAGAGGATGGCGACGGTGTCAGTAGAGCAGAGGACGATGTCAGTAGAGCAGTGAAAGGTGTCAGTAGAGCAGTGAAAGGTGTCAGTAGAGCAGTGGACGGTGTCAGTAGGGCAGTGGATGGTGTCAGTAGGACAGTGGACAGTGTCAGTAGGGCAGAGGGCGGTGTCAGTAGAGCAGTGGATGGTGTCAGTAGAGCAGAGGACGGGGTCAGTAGGGCAGTGGATGGTGTCAGTAGGACAGTGGACAGTATCAGTAGGACAGTGGACAGTTTCAGTAGAGCAGTGGATGGTGTCAGTAGAGCAGAGGACGGGGTCAGTAGGGCAGTGGACGGTGTCAATAGGACAGTGGACGGTGTCAATAGGACAGTGGACGGTGTCAGTAGGGCAGAGGGCGGTGTCAGTAGAGCAGAGGATGGTGTCAGTAGAGCAGAGGATGGTGTCAGTAGAGCAGTGGATGGTGTCAGTAGGGCAGTGGATGGTGTCAATAGGACAGTGGGCGGTGTCAGTAGGGCAGAGGACGGTGTCAGTAGAGCAGAGGACGGTGTCAGTAGGGTATTGGATGACTTCAGTAGGGCACCAATAATGGGGCACAATTTCTACCAAATGACACCAGCTACGGGGCCCAATGATACCAATGATGGGCACAATTCCTACCAAATGACACCAGCTACGGGGCCCAATGATACCAATGATGGGCACAATTCCTACCAATGACACCAGCTACGGGGTCCAATGATACCATCCTCCGCAGTGATGTCCATCATTAACAATATTTTTTTTTTGTTGCTGTTTGTCTTTTGCATTGTCTTGTCTAAACATCCGCTTTGCTCCGGCGAAGTCGAGCGATAACAAGCGCGTCACATGACAGTTTATCGAGCGTGAAAAGCAGAAGCTGCCATAAACTGACCGCTAATTACAGCCGGGCCAGAGCACCTGAAACAATGTTTATGGTCTGGAGGTAAGGACGGCATTGTAAAATTGGATTTAACAACCTTTATTTATGAACACGCGGCAGGACGGGCGACGGGCAATGTCACCGCCGCCGTGGAAGTGTGTGCTGTCCATTGTGCAGGATCATTAATTATGGAACAAAGAAAAAAACATGGCTGAGCAGATATGTGACGGCCCGACCGTCCTGAGCGCAGAATGGAAAACACCCTCAAGGTATCCGAGGATACCATTCTCCGTTAGCTGCCATTTTAGACAAAAATGGGGAATCACCCAATATTCCAAGGTAGGGGGGATCACCCAACATTCCAAGGTAGGGGGGATCACCCAACATTCCAAGGTAGGAGCGATCACCCAACATTCCAAGGTAGGAGCGATCACCCAATGTTCCAAGGTAGGGGGGATCACGCAACGTTCCCAGGTAGGGGGGATCACCCAATGTTCCCAGGTAGGGGGGATCACCCAACGTTCCCAGGTAGGGGGGATCACCCAACGTTCCCAGGTAGGGGGAATCACCCAACATTCCAAGGTAGGAGGAATCACCCAACATTCCAAGGTAGGGGGAATCACCCAACATTCCAAGGTAGGGGGGATCACCCAACATTCCAAGGTAGGAGCGATCACCCAATGTTCCAAGGTAGGGGGGATCACGCAACGTTCCCAGGTAGGGGGGATCACCCAACGTTCCCAGGTAGGGGGGATCACCCAACGTTCCCAGGTAGGGGGGATCACCCAACGTTCCCAGGTAGGGGGAATCACCCAACATTCCAAGGTAGGGGGAATCACCCAACATTCCAAGGTAGGGGGAATCACCCAACATTCCAAGGTAGGGGGGATCTCCCAACGTTCCCAGGTAGGGGGATCACCCAACATTCCAAGGTAGGGGGGATCTCCCAACGTTCCTAGGTAGGGGGATCACCCAACATTCCAAGGTAGGGGGGATCACCCAACGTTCCCAGGTAGGGGGGATCACCCAACATTCCAAGGTAGGGGGGATCACCCAACATTCCCAGGTAGGGGGATCACCCAACATTCCAAGGTAGGGGGGATCACCCAACATTCCAAGGTAGGTGGATCACCCAACATTTCAAGGTAGAGGGATCACCCAGCGTTCCCAGGTAGGGGGGATCACCCAATGTTCTAAGGTAGGAGGGATGACCCAATGTTTCCAGGTAGGGGGAATCACCCAACATTCCAAGGTAGGGGGGATCACCCAACATTCCAAGATAGGGGGAGTCACCCAACATTCCAAGGTAGGGGGGATCACCCAACATTCCAAGATAGGGGGGGTCACCCAACAATCCAAGGTAGGAGGGATCACCCAACATTCCAAGTTAGGGGCATCACCCAACACTCCAAGATAGGGGGGTCACCCAAAATTCTAAGATAGGGGGGATTATCCAGCGTTCCCAGGTAGGGGGGATCACCCAACGTTCTAAGGTAGGAGGGATGACCCAACGTTCCCAGGTAGGGGGAATCGCTCAACATTCCAAGGTAGGGGGGATCACCCAACATTCCAAGGTAGGAGGGATCACCCAACATTCCAAGTTAGGGGGATCACCCAACATACCAAGGTAGGGGGGATCACCCAACATTCCAAGGTAGGGGGATCACCCAACATTCCAAGACAGGGGGGTCACCCAACATTCCAAGGTAGGAGGGATCACCCAACATTACAAGGTAGGGGGGAATCACCCAACATTCCAAGGTAGAGGGATCACCAAACATTCCAAGGTAGGTTGGATCACCCAACATTCCAAGGTAGGGGGGATCACCCAACATTCCAAGGTAGGGGGATCACCCAGCATTCCAGGGTAGGGAAGCACCTAACTTTCCAAGGTAGGGGGGGATCACCCAATGTTCCAAGGTAGGGGGGATCACCCAACATTCCAAGTTAGGGGGGGATCACCCAATGTTCCAAGGTAGGGGGGATCACCCAACACTCAGAAGCCCACAGATGACTCCACACTTTACAAAATCACTTTTGAGTAGATTGACCCTTTAAGATATAACAGCAGCATTGAATATGAAATTAGGAGAGTATCTCCCCATCTACTTTGCATTTAATTTCATTCCCGCCCGTTTAGCGTGCCCTCCCACGCTCCCACCCAGCTCTTATTTTTAAAGATTGCAATAGGTGCATGAGCTCATTTAGCTCTACCGACAATGTCTGCGAAATAATTCTGGCAATGAACATAATTGACATTCAGTGGATTTTTTTTGCCCCTCCCAATAAAACCTTTTTATTCCCTAAAATAATTTCTGTGTGGATTATTTCTGAAACAGACTGTGCATTACATTGTGTCCACCACCAGAGGGCGACCCTTCCTCAGCATCCTGAAACCTCACCAATATATTGATCTGCCTGCAGAGAACAGATGGAGGGTGGGGGAAGCAAACACAGGCTGCACGCCGGAATTATCATTATCTCTGCGCTGGACTTGTTTGTAGCCGCCGAAGGACAGACGCAGACAGTTACACAGGAATTTTATGGGGAACACAAAACGTTATGGCGTCTGGGAGCTCTGTGTTGTTAAGTTTAGTGGTCGGCGAACGAACGCCATAGTAAAACGGCTCGCAAAGCACGATGACCGCCGAAGATAACGCACTAGTCCAATTTATCACCGAAATTCCCAAATAAAAACTTTTTGTTTAACCATCTTTACACTGGAATTCGGAGGAGTTTTGTAAATTAAGTAAGTGGCCAAAGACACATCCTTTTTGAGGGTGTCTGAATATAATGGAAAGTGTCCCCAAGGCAAAGTATTTTTTGGTTCAGAATAAAGCGGGGAACTTATTTTTTTTCTGTCATCTGTGTCAGGCTCCTCCCATGTACATAAGTATCACAGGCTCCTCCCATGTACATAAGTATCACAGGCTCCTCCCATGTACATAAGTATCACAGGCTCCTCCCATGTACATAAGTATCACAGGCTCCTCCCATGTGCATCAGTATCACAGGCTCCTCCCATGTGCATAAGTATCACAGGCTCCTCCCATGTGCATCAGTATCACAGGCTCCTCCCATGTGCATAAGAATCACAGGTGTCACACAAATGTATCTCTTCTCTGTGTCACCATAAATGTATCTCCTCTCGGTGTCACCATAAATGTATCTCTTCTTGATGTCACCATAAATGTATCTCTTCTCGGTGCCCCTATAAATGTATCTCTTCTTGGTGTCACCATAATTGTATCTCTTCTTGGTGTCACCATAAATGTTTCTCTTCTTGGTGTCACCATAAATGTATTTCTTCTTACCAATAGCTTGATGATTAGTAAGCTGGAACACCCAACATTCCAAGGTGGGGGGGGGTCACCCAATATTCCAAGGTGGGGGGGGTCACCCAACATTCCAAGGTGGGGGGGGGATCACCCAACATTCCAAGGTAGGGGGGGTCATCCAACATTCCAAGGTAGAGTGATCACCCAACACTCCAAGGTAGGGGGACCACCCAACATTCCAAGTTAGAGGGATCACCCAACATTCCAAGGTAGAGGGATCACCCAACATTCCAAGGTAGAGGGATCACCCAACATTCCAAGGTAGAGGGATCACCCAACATTCCAAGGTAGAGGAATCACCCAACATTCCAAGGTAGGGGGGATCACCCAACATTCCAAGGTAGGGGGGATCACCCAACATTCCAAGGTAGGGGGATCACCCAACATTCTAAGGTAGAGGGAATCTCCCAACATTCCAAGGTAGGGGGAATCACTCAACGTTCCAAGGTAGGGGGATCACCCAACATTCTAAGGTAGAGGGATCACCCAACATTCTAAGGTGGGGGGAATCACCCAACATTCCAAGGTAAGGGGGATCATCCAACATTCCAAGGTAGGGGGAATCTCCCAACATTCCAAGGTAGGGGGAATCACTCAACGTTCCAAGGTAGGGGGATCACCCAACATTCCAAGGTAGGGGGATCACCCACCATTCCAAAGTAGAAGATCCCTCAACACTCCAAAAACATCCAACCCTCCACCATAAATGTATCTCTTCTCGGTGTCACCATAAATGTGTCTCTTCTCGGTGTCACCATAATTGTATCTCTTCTTGGTATCACCATAAATGTATCTCTTCTCTGTGTCACCATAATTGTATCTCTTCTCGGTGTCACCATAAATGTATCTCTTCTCGGTGTCACCATAAATGTATCTCTTCTCGGTGTCACCATAAATGTATCTCTTCTCGGTGTCACCATAAATGTATCTCTTCTCTGTGTCACCATAATTGTATCTCTTCTCGGTGTCACCATAAATGTATCTCTTCTCGGTGTCACCATAAATGTATCTCTTCTCGGTGTCACCATAAATGTATCTCTTCTCGGTGTCACCATAAATGTATCTCTTCTCGGTGTCACCATAATTGTATCTCTTCTCAGTGTCACCATAAATGTATCTCTTCTCGGTGTCACCATAAATGTATCTCTTCTCTGTGTCACCATAATTGTATCTCTTCTCTGTGTCACCATAAATGTATCTCTTCTCTGTGTCACCATAATTGTATCTCTTCTCGGTGTCACCATAAATGTATCTCTTCTTGGTGTCACCATAAATGTGTCTCTTCTCGGTGTCACCATAATTGTATCTCTTCTCTGTGTCACCATAAATGTATCTCTTCTCTGTGTCACCATAATTGGATCTCTTCTTGGTGTCACCATAAATGTATCTCTTCTCGGTGTCACCATAAATGTGTCTCTTCTCGGTGTCACCATAATTGTATCTCTTCTCGGTGTCACCATAAATGTATCTCTTCTCGGTGTCACCATAATTGTATCTCTTCTTGGTGTCACCATAAATGTGTCTCTTCTCGGTGTCACCATAATTGTATCTCTTCTCGGTGTCACCATAATTGTATCTCTTCTCGGTGTCACCATAAATGTGTCTCTTCTCGGTGTCACCATAAATGGATCTCTTCTCTGTGTCACCATAATTGTATCTCTTCTCGGTGTCACCATAATTGTATCTCTTCTTGGTGTCACCATAAATGTATCTCTTCTCGGTGTCACCATAAATGTATCTCTTCTCGGTGTCACCATAAATGTATCTCTTCTCGGTGTCACCATAAATGTATCTCTTCTCGGTGTCACCATAAATGTATCTCTTCTAGGTGTCACCATAAATGTATCTCTTCTAGGTGTCACCATAATTGTATCTCTTCTCGGTGTCACCATAAATGTATCTCTTCTCGGTGTCACCATAAATGTATCTCTTCTTGGTGTCACCATAAATGTATCTCTTCTCGGTGTCACCATAATTGTATCTCTTCTCGGTGTCACCATAAATGTATCTCTTCTTGGTGTCACCATAAATGTATCTCTTCTCGGTGTCACCATAATTGTATCTCTTCTCGGTGTCACCATAAATGTGTCTCTTCTCGGTGTCACCATAAATGGATCTCTTCTCTGTGTCACCATAATTGTATCTCTTCTCGGTGTCACCATAAATGTGTCTCTTCTCGGTGTCACCATAATTGTATCTCTTCTCGGTGTCACCATAAATGGATCTCTTCTCTGTGTCACCATAATTGTATCTCTTCTCGGTGTCACCATAATTGTATCTCTTCTTGGTGTCACCATAAATGTATCTCTTCTCGGTGTCACCATAAATGTATCTCTTCTCGGTGTCACCATAAATGTATCTCTTCTCGGTGTCACCATAAATGTATCTCTTCTAGGTGTCACCATAAATGTATCTCTTCTAGGTGTCACCATAATTGTATCTCTTCTTGGTGTCACCATAGTTGTATCTGTTCTTGGTGTCACCATAGTTATATCTCGGTGTCACCATAGTTGTATCTCGGTGTCACCATAGTTGTATCTCGGTGTCACCATAATTGTATCTCGGTGTCGATAAGCTGCATACATTTCCTTCATGAAGCCTCTCTTGTCCCCGGACAGAGACACAAAAGCCTCACTGATGCTACAAATGTTTTTTCCGCCCACCAATCAGCCAAGGAGACAATACGCCGCCCTGTTCTCGCCGACCTTCGCCAGGACCTTGAACCTCCTCCAAATCTGAGCGCGTTTGTTTATACGGAGTCTCTCCATGTCGGGGGGAGGGCGGTATTCATGTAACATTCTGTTTTCCAAACTCGGGCGGCTCGCTTTGCATTTCGACCCCCATCTGCGAACACAGCGCGTTTTGTGATCTCACTGCGTCCCCATTGTTGTTGGTCGCGGTTACGGCCGCGTCTGTGGGCTTACATGTCAAGATGGTGCAAATTTGTGGTGCTGAGCAAGGCAAAGCGAACAGAATATATGAAACATACACTATGTTACCAAAAGTATTGAGACACCGGCCTTTACACGCACTTCAATGGCATCCCAGTCTTAGTCCGTAGGGTTCAATATTGAGTCCTGACCTCAACCCCATAGAACACCTTTGGGATGAATTACAGCGGAGACTGCGAGCCAGGCCTTCTCATCCTTCATCAGTGCCCAGGGCTGGACTGAGACAAAATTTTGGCCCTGGACTTCATCCAGACTGGCCCACTATGACAGGTCTCTTGTTTAGAGGCCAGACAACTCCGCCCCCCCCCCCCAGCCACCCAAGCCCCCTCTCCCCCCTTCACTAGCCATTAGCCGTTCTACTTTATTAGTAGAACGGCTGGTACTGGTGCTCTTTTAGGCAGTACTAGTGGGGAAGCTAGACATCAGTTTGGTGCCCCCCCCATGGGACAAGATTAGGCAGAAGTGAGAAACCCCAGGCCATAGCTGTTGAGTCAGCTGTCTGTCCCCTCCCCTATGCTCCTCTGGTTCTCCCCCTGCTTCTCTGTTCCCCCCAGGTGAGCGCTGCGGAGAGGGAGAGACAGAGGAGTGGAGGGGGGCGGCAGTCCGCTGTCATTGAAGCTGGCCCACTGAGCCATCGGCCCACCGGGAAACTCCCGGTAGTCCCAATGGCCAGTCCATCCCTGTCAGTGCCTGACCTCACAAATGCTCTTCTGGAAGAACGGTCAAACATTCCCATAGACACCCTCCTAAACCTTCCCAGAAGAGTTGAAGCTGTTATAGCTGCACAGGGTGGGGCCAACTCAATATTGAACCCTACGGACTAAGACTGGGATGTCATTAAAGTTCATGTGCGTGTAAAGGCCGGCGTCCCAATGGGAATATACAGGGAGTGCAGAATTATTAGGCAAATTAGTATTTTGACCACATCATCCTCTTTATGCATCTTGTCTTACTCCAAGCTGTATTGGCTCGAAAGCCTACTACCAATTAAGCATATTAGGTGATGTGCATCTCTGTAATGAGAAGGGGTGTGGTCTAATGACATCAACACTCTATATCAGGTGTGCATAGTTATTAGGCAACTTCCTTTCCTTTGGCAAAATGGGTCAAAAGAAGGACTTGACAGGCTCAGAAAAGTCAAAAATAGTGTGATATCTCGCAGAGGGATGCAGCACTCTTAAAATTGCAAAGCTTCTGAAGCGTGATCATCGAACAATCAAGCGTTTCATTCAAAATAGTCAACAGGGTCGCAAGAAGCGTGTGGAAAAACCAAGGCGCAAAATAACTGCCCATGAACTGAGAAAAGTCAAGCGTGCAGCTGCCAAGATGCCACTTGCCACCAGTTTGGCCATATTTCAGAGCTGCAACATCACTGGAGTGCCCAAAAGCACAAGGTGTGCAATACTCCGAGACATGGCCAAGGTAAGAAAGGCTGAAAGACGACCACCACTGAACAAGACACACAAGCTGAAACGTCAAGACTGGGCCAAGAAATATCTCAAGAATGATTTTTCTAAGGTTTTATGGACTGATGAAATGAGAGCGAGTCTTGATGGGCCAGATGGATGGGCCCGTGGCTGGATTGGTAAAGGGCAGAGAGCTCCAGTCCGACTCAGACGCCAGCAAGGTGGAGGTGGAGTACTGGTTTGGGCTGGTATCATCAAAGATGAGCTTGTGGGGCCTTTTCGGGTTGAGGATGGAGTGAAGCTCAACTCCCAGTCCTACTGCCAGTTTCTGGAAGACCCCTTCTTCAAGCAGTGGTACAGGAAGAAGTCTGCATCCTTCAAGAAAAACATGATTTTCATGCAGGACAATGCTCCATCACACGCGCCCAAGTACTCCACAGCGTGGCTGGCAAGAAAGGGTACAAAAGAAGAAAAACTAATGACATGGCCTCTTTGTTCACCTGATCTGAACCCCATTGAGAACCTGTGGTCCATCATCAAATGTGAGATTTACAAGGAGGGAAAAGAGTACACCTCTCTGAACAGTGTCTGGGAGGCTGCGGTTGTTGCTGCACGCAATGTTGATGGTGAACAGATCAAAACACTGACAGAATCCATGGATGGCAGGCTGCATGAGTGTCCTTGCAAAGAAAGGTGGCTATATTGGTCACTGATTTGTTTTTGTTTTGGTTTTGAATGTCAGAAATGTATATTTGTGAATGTTGAGATGTTATATTGGTTTCACTGGTAAAAATAAATAATTGAAATGGGTATATATTTGTTTTTTGTTAAGTTGCCTAATAATTATGCACAGTAATAGTCACCTGCACACACAGATATCCCCCTAAAATAGCTAAAACTAAAAACAAACTAAAAACGTCTTCCAAAAATATTCAGCTTTGATATTAATGAGTTTTTTGGGTTCATTGAGAACATGGTTGTTGTTCAATAATAAAATTAATCCTCAAAAATACAACTTGCCTAATAATTCTGCACTCCCTGTAGTGTATTTGTTAAAGGAGTTGTCTATCCAAAATGTTTATTGGATTGAGTTGGGAAGGTTATAAATCATTGATCCTGTCCTGATGACAACCACTTCCCCCAGGTGTCACAGGGACAGGAAGTTATGGGAAAATCACCCTAATGGGGTCACAGACAGAAATAAGACTTTACCCCGTCCAAAAAAGCACACCGTGGGAACCCGGCATCACTCGGTAAACACATTCCCCTGTGCGGAGATGACAGGACAAATGAATGGAAAGTGCTCTGAGATGGCAAACACGCTGGTGACACACAGCCTATCCCGGTCTGCAATCGCCATGTGACTGCCCTTAGGACCGCCCCCCTCCTGCTTTAAAATGTGACAAAATGTTCCCTATGCAAACCAACAAGATTCCATCTGCTGGTTTTAAGGCTGAGCTCGATTTAATACACAAATAAAACCCATACAGGGATAAAAAGGTTAAAAAGTTAGGCACAGCCGTCTCAGGACTTCTATCCTTGATATCTTTTCCTTTAAGTGAAACTCTATCCAAAACGTGTTTTCACTTTTGGTTGGAATGTTGTAGTCCACACCCACCAGGGAAATCTTACTCCCACCTCGCTCCCTGATGCCAGGATTCTGCTGTAATCTCAATTATCTGCTCCATATATTCCTATAGAGTGGCCACTAGGGAGGCGCTGGCACCATAACGCTGGCACCACGATACTGGATCACTGCCCCACCTAGTGGCTGCTCCATAGGAATATGTAGAAAGGGCTCCACAGAGAGCTTAAGAGATGGGGAGAAATGGACAGGTCTCGATGGCGGGATGGGGGGAGTTATACCTTCACTCCACCCAAAACGAAACAAAGTTAGGCACAGGCGTCTCAGGACTTAGATTCTTGATATCTTTTCCTTTAAGTGATACTCTATCCAAAACGTGTTTTCACTTTTAGTTGGGGTGTGGAATGATGAAGCCCACATATTACTCCCACCTTGCCCCCTGATGCCAGGATTCTGCTGTAATCTGACCTCTCGGCTTTATATATTCCTATAGAGTGGCCACTAGGGGGCTGCAGACACCATAATGCTGGCCCCCACAATACTGGATCACTTCCCCACCTAGTGGCTGCTCCATATGTAGAAAAGGCTATGCAGAGAGGTGGAGAGATGGGGGACATGGACAGGACTCAATGGGGGGGGGTTAAACCTTCACTCCACCCAAAACTAAACAAAGTTGGGCACAGGCGTCTCAGGACTTCTATCCTTGACATCTTTTCCTGTAAGTAAAACTCTATCCAAGACGTGTTTTCGCTTTTGGTTGGGGTATGGAATGATTTATGCCTGATATTGCTGCCTGCCATCCCGCAAGCAAAATCTTACCCCTAACCTGCCCCCTGATGCCAGGATTCTGCTGTAATCTGAACTCTCTGGTCTATATATTCCTATAGAGTGACCACTAGGGGGTTATGACACCATAACGCTGGCACCACAATACCGGATCACTGCTCCACCTAGTGGCTGCTCCATAGGAATATGTAGGAAAGGCTATGCAGAGAGGTGGAGAGATGGGGGGACAGGACTCAATGAGGGGGGGGGGGAGGGAGTTAAACCTTCACTCCACCCGAAACGAAACAAAGTTAGGCACAGGCGTCTCAGGACATCTATTCTTGATATTTTTATTTTTGGTCGTGGTATAGAATGATGAAGCCCACATATTACTCCCACCTTGCCCCCTGATGCCAGGATTCTGCTGTAATCTGACCTCTCGGCTCTATATATTCCTATAGCGTGGCCGCTAGGGGGCTTCAGACACCATGATGCTGGCCCTCACAATACTGGATCACTGCCCCACCTAATGGCTGCTCCATATGTAGAAAAGGCTATGCAGAGAGATGGAGAGATGGGGGAACATGGACAGGACTCAGTGGGGGGGGGGGTTAAACCTTCACTCCACCCAAAACTAAACAAAGTTGGGCACAGGCGTCTCAGGACTTCTATCCTCGATATATTTTCCTGTAAGTAAAACTCTATCCAAGACGTGTTTTCGCTTTTGGTTGGGGTATGGAATGATTTATCCCACATATTGCTGCCTGCCATCCCGCAAGCAAAATCTTACCCCTAACCCGCCCCCTGATGCCAGGATTCTGCTGTAATCTGAAGTCTCTGGTCTATAAATTCCTATAGAGTGACCACTAGGGGGTTATGACACCATAATGCTGGCACCACAATACCGGATCACTGCTCCACCTAGTGGCTGCTCCATAGGAATATGTAGGAAAGGCTATGCAGAGAGGTGGAGAGATGGGGGGACAGGACTCAATGGGGGGGGGGGGGTTAAACCTTCACTCCACCCGAAACTAAACAAAGTTAGGCACAGGCGTCTCAGGACTTATATTCTTGATATCTTTTCCTGTAAGTGAAACTCTATTCAAGACGTGTTTTCACTTTTTGGGATTTTAAGTATTACCTTGGGGAGATGCCGACTAGAATACTCCAATCATTGAGCAGCAAATGATATCACCTGTGATGTATTTCAGTTATCTTGCAAACCTGGCCTGTTAGTGGGTCCTGATAACAGGCGTTGAGAACCACTGACTTAACTGGATCCAAATTTGTCTGGTGATTTAGGGGTTAATGAGTTGTCCTGAATTCCCATGTGACTGGCTCAGCTGTGCTGCTGCGGGGAGAGCTGGAAAACATGACCTGTTATGTCTTGGGATTTATCAGGGGTATGGCACTCCAACTATGGAGCAACTACAAACAGCATTGAGCCTCTACCTCAGGGGGTCATGCCTGTGGCTGTCAGACTTGCAAAGCCACATGGGACGTGTAGTTCCACAACAACTTGAGTGCCAAAGTGGCCTACCCTTGTACCCCTGATGTATAGGGACAACGCTCAGTGTGCACAGTGGCTTTTTTAGACCAATGGAGTGTCAGGTACAGTTGGTTAGGTAGCCAAACCAGCTGCTGACAAGCTCTGTGCCTAACACTCCACTGATGAAGGGGGTGAGATTTTCGGTCCCCAAAAGGTGTTGACTTCCCTATTGGATCTAAAACTGAATCAGTCACAGTATTTCTCAGATGTTGCAGTTTAGATCCTGATGTGATCATTTCCCAGCCTGAGTTCTCACACTCCACTGATGAAGGAGCGATGTTGGGACCCAAAACGTGTTGGCTTCCCCATTGGATCTAACCTTACATTGGAATAAAACTGTATCTGGATCTCAGTGTTATCAGTTACAATATTTATCTATTGTTGCAGTTTAGACCTCAATGGGATTATTTCCCAGTCTGAATCTTGACACTCCACTGATGAAGGGGTGGTGTTGGGCCCCCAAACGTGTTGGCTTCCCCGTTTGGTCTTCTATCTGACCTTACATTGGAATAAAATTGTATCTGGTTCTCAGTGCCATCAGTTGCAGTATATAGGTATACCTCAGTGGGATAATTTCCCAGTCTGAGTGCTGCCACTGCACTGATAAAGGGGTGGTGTTGGGCCCCCAAACGTGTTGGTTTCCTCCATATGATCTTCCGTCTGACCTAACATTGGAATAAAATTGAACCTGGATCTAGGCGTCATCAGTTTTTCTCTGCCGTTGCAGCTTAGACCCCGACATGATTATTTCCCAGCCTGGGTGCTGAAGATCCACTGATGAAGGAGTGATGTTGGAACCTGAAATGTGTTGGCTTCCCCATTTGGTCTTCTATTTGACCTTACATTGGAAGATGTAGATTTAGATTTTTAATCACAAAAAGTGGAGCTTTTCTAAAAACTGTATTGAGATTTGTCAGGAATGTTTTCATGGACTGATGAACTTTAAAAGTATGTGTTTATTTTTCGGCTGAATACGAGATTCATTCTGGGACTTGTAGTTCCACCGCAGCAGGAGAGGGACATGGAGAACGACATGAAGAACGGCAAAGGATATGAAGTCAGGTGTGTGCAGGATGGGCTTGTACTGTTTATAAGTGTGAGTGAGCATGCCGAGCCTGCAACAAAACAAATACATTGTCACCGAGCGCTCCACCCCTGACTGTGCGACAGCCGGGACTCCACCTGCAACGTGACGGCAGGTAGAGGCGATACAGCCAGTCCGGCACTGAACATCTGCAGAAAGGAGCCTGAGGAGTACAGAGGGTGAGTACATGGCTCTGTGCCCGTCCCCCTGTCCCTCCACCACTAGTCATCTCCCTCCACCACTGTCCCTCTATTCCTCTCCTCCTTCTCCTTATCCCTCTCCTCCTTCTCCCTATCCCTCTCCTTCTCCCTATCCCTCTCCTCCTTCTTCTCACTATCCCTCTCCTTCTTCTCTCTATCCCTCTCCTCCTTCTTCTCCCTATCCCTCTCCTCCTTCTTCTCACTATCCCTCTCCTTCTTCTCCCTATCCCTCTCCTCCTCCTTCTCCCTATACCTCTCCTTCTTCTCCCTATCCCTCTCCTCCTTTTTTTCACTATCCCTCTCTTTCTTCTTCCTATCCCTCTCCTCCTTCTCTCTATCCCTTTCCTTCTTCTCCCTATCCCTCTCCTTCTTCTCCCTATCCCTCTCCTTCTTCTCCCTATCCCTCTCCCCCTTCTTTTACCTATCTCTCTCCTCCTTCTTCTCCCTATCCCTCTCCTCCTTCTTCTCCCTATCCCTCCCCCCCTTCTTCTCCCTATCCCTCCCCCCCTTCTTCTCCCTATCCCTCTCCTTCTCCCTATTCCTCTCGCCCTTCTTTTCCCTATCTTTCTCCTCCTTCTTCTCCCTATCCCTCTCCTCCTTCTTCTCCCTATCCCTCCCCCTTCTTCTCCCTATCCCTCCCCCCCCCCTTCTTCTCCCTATCCCTCTCCTCTTTCTCCCTATCCCTCTCCTCTTTCTCCCTATCCCTCTCCTCCTTCCCTCTGTCGCTGTTCCTCTATCCCTGTCCTTCTGTTCCTGTCCCTCTTTCCTCTGCTGCTGTCCCTCAATCCCTGTCTGTCTTCTCTCTGCCGCTGTCTCTCTATCCCTGTCCTTCTTCCTTCTAACGCTGTCCCTCTATCCCTGTCCTTCTTCCCTTTATCCCCCTCCATCTTTCCTCTATCCATGTCCTTCTTCCCTCTGCCGCTGTCCCTCTATCCCTGTCCTTCTTCCCTCTATCCCTGTCCTTCTTTCCTCTATCCCCCTCCGTCTTTCCTCTATCTATGTCCTTCTTCCCTCTGCCGCTGTCCCTCTATCCCTGTCCTTCTTCCTTCTATCCCTGTCCTTCTTCCCTCTATCCCTGTCCTTCTTTCCTCTGCCGCTGTCCCTCTATCCCTGTCCTTCTTCTCTTTGTCACTGTCCCTCTATCCCTGTTCTTCTTCCCTCTGCCGATGTCCCTCTATCCCTGTCCTCCTTCCCTCTGTCGCTATTCCTCTATCCCTGTTCTTCTTCCCTCTGCCGATGTCCCTCTATCCCTGTCCTCCTTCCCTCTGTCGCTATCCCTCTATCCCTGTCCTTCTTTCCTCTGCCGCTGTCCCTCTATCCCTGTCCTTCTTCTCTTTGTCACTGTCCCTCTATCCCTGTTCTTCTTCCCTCTGCCGATGTCCCTCTATCCCTGTCCTCCCCTCTGTCGCTATCCCTCTATCCCTGTCCTTCTTCCCTCTGCTGCTGTCCCTCTTCCCCCTGATATTACCAAGTTCACATTTCTGAGGGCAGGATAGTTCTTATCATGTTCTAATGGTCAGTCCTCCAAGAACTGAGATTTCAGTGGATGGCGGAGAGACATCCCGACAGTCCTCCGTTTCTCAGGGACTCTATTATTGAGATCTCTGCGTTAAGTCCTCAGAAGATGGACAGGAATCCCTCCTTCCATGTCCTGCACATTATATACAGAGGATGTATATTACTATATGGTTGTCCCATCTGTTACTACTCAGCCGTTAAGCTGTCATCTCTGCGAGCAAACATTGTGGTAATGGGCGGAGCTCCACCCTGCGGAGAGGACATGAAGGGTCATCACAGGCTTAGAATGAGGATGACACCCAAACGGGTCATCAGTGATCGGTCCCATTCCCTTTAAGGGTAGATCTTGGTGGACCCCGACCCTCTCCTACCAAAATCTGATGGAAGATGGAGGAGAGGGCATTTCTATGTAGGTTGCAGTTCTGGGTGGAGGCGCCACTTGCAGCCCAAGTCACACCCGTCTGCAGGAATCTGGTTGTCTACCAGGACCAGGTGTATCGGCTGATGTTGTTTTCAGGCAGATGCCTGATCCTTTGCCAGATGAAGTTGACATAGAGGGCGTATGTTTGTCCTGAGCCAGTCACTGCGCAGCAATGCGGTACATCGAGACCAGATAACAACTGCTACTGCCATCAAGACTCCGTTCCTTCATCCTTCCTTCCATTGACACCAACAATGGGGCAAGAGTCCGTTCCTTCACCCTTCCTTCCATTGACACCAACGATGGGGCAAGAGTCCGTTCCTTCACCCTTCCTTCCATTGACATCAACAATGGGGCAAGAGTCCGTTCCTTCACCCTTCCTTCCATTGACACCAACAATGGGACAAGAGTCTATTCCTTTACCCTTCTCTCCATTGACACCAACAATGGGACAAGGGTCAGGTCCTTCACTTTTTTTTCCATTGACACCAACAATGGCACAAAAGTCCGTTCCTTCACCCTTCTTTCCATTAACACCAACAATGGGACAAGGGTCAGGTCCTTCACCCTTCTTTCCATTGACACCAACAATGATACAAGAGTCCGTTCCTTCACCCTACTTTCCATTGACACCAACGATGGGACAAGAGTCCGTTCCTTCACCCTACTTTCCATTGACACCAACGATGGGACAAGAGTCCGTTCCTTCACCCTACTTTCCATTGACACCAACAATGGTACAAGAGTCCGTTCCTTCACCCTTCCTTCCATTGACACCAACAATGGGACAAGGGTCCGTTCCTTCACCCTTCTTTCTATTGACACCAACAATGGCACAAAAGTCCGTTCCTTCACCCTTCTTTCCATTAACACCAACAATGGGACAAGGGTCAGGTCCTTCACCCTTCTTTCCATTGACACCAACAATGATACAAGAGTCCGTTCCTTCACCCTACTTTCCATTGACACCAACGATGGGACAAGAGTCCGTTCCTTCACCCTACTTTCCATTGACACCAACGATGTGACAAGAGTCCGTTCCTTCACCCTACTTTCCATTGACACCAACAATGGGACAAGAGTCCGTTCCTTCACCCTTCCTTCCATTGACACCAACAATGGGACAAGAGTCCGTTCCTTCACCCTTCCTTCCATTGACACCAACAATGGGACAAGAGTCCGTTCCTTCACCCTTCTTTCCATTGACACCAACAATGGGACAAGAGTCTGTTCCTTCACCCTTCTTTCCATTGACACCAACAATGGTACAAGAGTCCGTTCCTTCACCCTTCTTTCCATTAACACCAACAATGGGGCAAGAGTCCGTTCCTTCACCCTTCCTTCCATTGACATCAACAATGGGACAAGAGTCCGTTCCTTCACCCTTCTTTCCATTGACACCAACAATGGGGCAAGAGTCCGTTCCTTCACCCTTCTTTCCATTGACACCAACAATGGTACAAGAGTCCGTTCCTTCACCCTTCTTTCCATTGACACCAACAATGGGGCAAGAGTCCGTTCCTTCACCCTTCCTTCCATTGACACCAACAATGGGACAAGAGTCCGTTCCTTCACCCTTCCATTGACACCAACAATGGGACAAGAGTCCGTTCCTTCACCCTTCCTTCCATTGACACCAACAATGGGACAAGAGTCCGTTCCTTCACCCTTCTTTCCATTGACACCAACAATGGGGCAAGAGTCCGTTCCTTCACCCTTCCATTGACACCAACAATGGGACAAGAGTCCGTTCCTTCACCCTTACTTCCATTGACACCAACAATGGGACAAGAGTCCGTTCCTTCACACTTCCTTCCATTGACACCAACAATGGGACAAGAGTCCGTTCCTTCACCCTTCCTTCCATTGACACCAACAATGGTACAAGAGTCCGTTCCTTCACCCATCCTTCCATTGACACCAACAATGGGACAAGAGTCCATTCCTTCACCCTTCCATTGACACCAACAATGGGACAAGAGTCCGTTCCTTCACCCTTCCTTCCATTGACACCAACAATGGGACAAGAGTCCGTTCCTTCACCCTTCCTTCCATTGACACCAACTATGGGACAACAGTCTGTTCCTTCACCCTTCCTTCCATTGACACCAACAATGGTACAAGAGTCCGTTCCTTCACCCTTCTCTCCATTGACACCAACAATGGGACAAGGGTCCAGTCCTTCACCCTTCTCTCCATTGACACCAACAATGGGACAAGAGTCCATTCCTTCACCCTTCTTTCCATTGACACCAACAATGGGACAAGAGTCTGTTCCTTCACCCTTCTCTCCATTGACACCAACAATGGGACAAGAGTCCATTCCTTCACCCTTCTCTCCATTGACACCAACAATGGGACAAGAGTCTATTCCTTTACCCTTCTCTCCATTGACACCAACAATGGGACAAGAGTCCATTCCTTCACCCTTCTCTCCATTGACACCAACAATGGGACAAGGGTCAGGTCCTTCACTTTTTTTTCCATTGACACCAACAATGGCACAAAAGTCCGTTCCTTCACCCTTCTTTCCATTAACACCAACAATGGGACAAGGGTCAGGTCCTTCACCCTTCTTTCCATTGACACCAACAATGATACAAGAGTCCGTTCCTTCACCCTACTTTCCATTGACACCAACGATGGGACAAGAGTCCGTTCCTTCACCCTACTTTCCATTGACACCAACGATGGGACAAGAGTCCGTTCCTTCACCCTACTTTCCATTGACACCAACAATGGCACAAGACTCCGTTCCTTCACCCTTCATTCCATTGACACCAACAATGGTACAAGAGTCCGTTCCTTCACCCTTCCTTCCATTGACACCAACAATGGGACAAGGGTCCGTTCCTTCACCCTTCTTTCTATTGACACCAACAATGGCACAAAAGTCCGTTCCTTCACCCTTCTTTCCATTAACACCAACAATGGGACAAGGGTCAGGTCCTTCACCCTTCCTTCCATTGACACCAACAATGATACAAGAGTCCGTTCCTTCACCCTACTTTCCATTGACACCAACGATGGGACAAGAGTCCGTTCCTTCACCCTACTTTCCATTGACACCAACGATGGGACAAGAGTCCGTTCCTTCACCCTACTTTCCATTGACACCAACAATGGCACAAGACTCCGTTCCTTCACCCTTCATTCCATTGACACCAACAATGGTTCAAGAGTCCGTTCCTTCACCCTTCCTTCCATTGACACCAATGATGGGACAAGAGTCCGTTCCTTCACCCTTCTTTCTATTGACACCAACAATGGGACAAGAGTCCGTTCCTTCACCCTTCTTTCCATGCTTGACACCAACAATGGGACAAGAGTCTGTTCCTTCACCCTTCTTTCCATTGACACCAACAATGGGACAAGGGTCAGGTCCTTCACCCTTCTTTCCATGCTTGACACCAACAATGGGACAAGAGTCTGTTCCTTCACCCTTCTTTCCATTGACTCCAACAATAGAACAAGAGTCCGTTCCTTCACCCTTCCTTCCATTGACTCCAACAATAGAACAAGAGTCCATTCCTTCACCCAAACAGACTTTGACATTGGCACCCAGAAGCTTGGTCACAATTCCTTCCATTGACACCAACAATTGGTCACAATTCCTTCCATTGACACCAACAATGGGGCACAGTCTTCCATTTTCACCAACGATGGGGCACAATTTCTTCCATTGATGCCAACAATGGGACACTAGTACTCCCACTGCATGCCAGGACATTTTCTAATCCCATGGGCCCTAGTCCAGGCCCCCTGAAGGCCCTTTGTTTAGAAAGTTTGGAGATCCAGACCCTGGTCCCTAAGTCATGGGTGCTCAACCTGTTGCCCATTAGCTGTTGCTGAACTACTAGTCCCATCATGCCTCTGTCAGAGTGACCATCGGGTTCTTGGTCACCTCCCTGACTAAGGCCCTTCTCAGTTTGGCCAGGCGGCCCACTCTAGGAAGAGTCCCGGTGGTTCCAAACCTCTTCCATTTACAGATGGTGGCGGCCACTGTGCTCATTGAGACCTTCAATGCTGCAGAAATGTTTCTGTACCCCTCCCCCAATCTGTGCCTCCATACAATCCTGTCTCCGAGGTCTACAGACAATTCCTTGGACTTCATGGCTTGGTTTGTGCTCCGACATGCACTGATCACTGTGGGACCTTCTATAGACAGGGGTGTGCCTTTCCAAATCATGTCCAATCAACTGAATTTACCACAGGTGGACTCCAATCAAGTTGTAGAAACATCTCAAGGATGATCAACAGAAATGAGATGCACCTAAGCTCAATTCTGAGTGTCATATGGGAGGAGCCTGTGATACTTATGTACATGGGAGGAGCCTGTGATAGTTATGTACATGGGAGGAGCCTGTCATATTTATGTACGTGGGAGGAGTCTGTGATATTTATGTACGTGGGAGGAGCCTGTGATACTTATGTACATGGGAGGAGTCTGTGATACTTATGTTTGTGGGAGGAGCCTGTGATACTTATGTACATGGGAGGAGCCTTTGATACTTATGTACATGGGAGGAGTCTGTGATACGTATGTATATGGTAGGAGCATGTGATACTTATGTACGTGGGAGGAGCCTGTGATACTTATGTACATGGGAGGAGTCTGTGATACTTATGTATATGGTAGGAGCCTGTGATACTTATGTACATGGGAGGAGCCTTTGATACTTATGTACATGGGAGGAGTCTGTGATACGTATGTATATGGTAGGAGCATGTGATATTTATGTACGTGGGAGGAGCCTGTGATACTTATGTACATGGGAGGAGTCTGTGATACTTATGTATATGGTAGGAGCCTGTGATACTTATGTACATGGGAGGAGCCTTTGATACTTATGTACATGGGAGGAGTCTGTGATACTTATGTACATGGGAGGAGCCTGTGATACTTGTGTACATGGGAGGAGCCTTTGATACTTATGTACGTGGGAGGAGCCTGTGATACTTATGTACATGGGAGGAGTCTGTGATACTTATGTTTGTGGGAGGAGCCTGTGATACTTATGTACGTAGGAGGAGCCTGTGAAGATTTCAAACAAACTTCTTTCATGTTAACCAAGCAAAGGTGGGGAGGGGGAATTCCTGCCAGATCCTTCCATTCACTTGAAATGTTATTCTTCCCGAAAACAATGGAGCCCCAGAGGTGTGTCCGAGATGAAGAAAAGGTTCTCTAATGAAAGGTTGGGGCTTCTCTTATTTCCTGCGCTCCTTAGATCTGATCCTCCCCCGGTCTTGTACAGTTGTAGCGTCTCCTCTCCTGGACTGAGCTTCTCTCCACAGCTGCATGGAGAAGAGCAGGATCTGGTGGAGGAGTTCTGTCCTCCTCTATGCTGCTGACTTGGTAAAGAGCGGTTCAGAGACTTGCCTCTCTCCTATATTGGACAGTCCCTTGTTACCCCTCAAATATCCCCCTTCCTGGTCCGAGATATAGACCTATAGAAATGTATTAAAATAAATAAAAAATACTGATCACCCTGTGAACCTGTGTGTGGATTTATAGGGACAAAATTCAATGTTCTGGGCTATTTTCTCTCCAGGTCGAATGTTATTCATTCTCAAGGAATAGAGTGAAATATACTGCAATGGATGGAGATGACAATCAAAGTAAATAAGCATAAGTGGCCATAATGCCTTTTTTGTGCTAAAGGGGTCCCTCTATGTCATTTCAGAAAGTTGGGGGGGGGGGGGAGTTTCAGGTGTTTCATGGAATGGAATATATGATCGTAGTGAAATCTGCACTCCTTTAATGTGAAACTCCAGCCAAAAATGTTATTTTCAGGTTTGGATGAAGTGAAGGTTAGAGCCCCTGGAAGGTTTTCTCTGCTGTCTGTGTCCCCATTGGGGAGATTTCCTCTCACTTCCTGTCTCTGTGTACATTCTGCAGGTTTCAGTGATTGTTATATTAATTCTCACATTATTATTGGATCGTCAGTCTTGTATTATAAAGGATCTCATGATCTCTCCCACAGACACTCACTATGGGAAATGAACTCAGCACCTCCGACGTGGAGGAGGACCAGGAGGAGAGCACCGAGGACCTCAAACCCCAGGTGAGACCCCGCCCCCGACATGATACTATTTATATTATTATTATTGGTGTTACATAAATATTATTATTATTATTATTATTATTGTTACATAAAAATTATTATTATTATTGTTGTTGTTGTTGTTACATAAATATTATTATTATTATTATTATTATTGTTGTTGTTGTTACATAAATATTATTATTATTAATAATAATAATATTTATGTAACAATAATAATAATATTTATGTAACAATAATAGTAATATTACAAAAAGAATAGCAATATGATGCTTATGATTATAATTGTTGTAATTATTTTTACCCTATTACTAATAATACAGAAAAAATAAAAGCAATGTTTAAAATAAAAATACTGATAATTACACCGTTTCACTATTATTATTATTATTAGTAGTAGTTTATTACAAAAAGAAGAGCAAAATTAAAAATGATGATTATTATTGTTGTGATTATTTTTACTTAAAAAAAATATATTATTATTGTTGCTGTTGTTGCACTATTATTACTATTATTATTATTATTATTATTATTAATAGTAGTGATAATAGTGAAACGGTGTAATTATTAGTATTTTTATTTTAAACATTGCTTTTATTTTTGCTGTAGTAAAAACAATAGGGTCAAAATAATTATGACAATAATCATTTTGCTAATAATAATATAACGAAATGAATAGCAATATGATGATGATGATGATGATGATGATTATTATTATTGTTGTGATTATTTTTTTCTTATTCTTATTACTTCAGCAAAAATAAAAGCAATGTTTAAAATAAATATACTAATAATTACACCATTTCACTATTATTATTATTGGTATTATTATTATTATTGGTATTATTATTATTATTATTGGTATTGTTATTATTATTGGTATTATTATTAATAATAATAATATTGAAACATTGTAATTATTAGTATTTTTATTTGAAACATTGCCTTTTATTTTTGCTGTAGTAATAATAATAATAGGGTAAAAATAATTACGACAATAATCATCATCATATTGCTATTCTTTTTGTAATATGATGATGACGATGATGATGATGATTATTATTATTGTGATTATTTTTACCTTATTATTATTACTACAGCAAAAATAAAAGCAATGTTTAAAACAAATATACTAATAATTAAACCATTTCACTATTATTATTATTATTATTAGTAGTAGTAGTAGTATTATTACAAAAAGAAGAGCAATATTAAAAAAAGGATGATGATTATTGTTGTTGTTTTGATTATTTTTAATTTTTTTATCAAATTCTTGTTATTGTTGTTGTTACACTAATATTAATGTTATTATTACAACAAAAATATAATCAATCTTTAAAACAATAATACTAATAATTACAGTATTTCACAATTATTATTATTATTACAGAGAGAATAGCAATATTTAACCACTTCCCTACCGCATGCCGTCTTATGACGTCCTTGACTTTCGAGGGGAATATCTGAATGATGGGAGGAGCTACAGGAATCATTCAGATATTGTTATTTTCTGCTGGTGATTCTGTGCACAGCAAGAATGCTCATAGCGGCAGTTCCACCGCTTGATCGTTCTTACAGGTGATGGGAGGGGACATCCCCTCCCCCCCCTCCTGCCGCCATCTGGTGCTTCTCTGGGCTCTCCCGTGCCATCGGGTGGCCCGGAGAAAGAATCATCCGGCGCCAACTGACGACCATAGAGATGACTGGTGACCAGATGGTCACCAGTCATCTCTATGACCGTCTGAGGCCCGGGCGTGACGCCCCCCGGATGTAAACAAAGCCCCGACCACGGCTAGTAAGCATGAGATAGGTGATTTTTTTCCCTTGTAATAGGAATAAAAGTGATCAAATTATTATTATTTTTTTTAACAAGTGTAAAAAAAAAAAAAAACATAAAGTAAAACGCCCCTGTCCCCGGTAGCTCGCGCTCAGAAGCGAACACATGGAAGTCCCGCCCACATATGTAAACACCATGTAAACACCGTTCAAACCCCACATGTGAAGTATCATCGTGTGCGTTAGAGCACCAGCAACAATTCTCGCACTAGACCTCCTCTGTAACTCTAAACTTAACCTGTTAAAAAAATTAAAGCGTCACCTATAGAGTTTTTTTATGTACTGAAGTTTGGCGCCATTCCATGAGTCTGTGCTATTAGTTACATGTTGGGTATCTATTTACTCGGCGTAACATCATCTTTCATATTGTATAAAAAAATTGGGCGAGCTAACTTTACTGTTTTATTATTTTTTTCAATTCATGAAACTGTTTTTTTTTTTTTTTTTATTATTATTATTGCGCAAATACTGTGCAAGTTAAAAAAAAAGTTGCAATGACCGCCACTTTATTCCCTAGGGTGTCTGCTATAAAAAAAAACAAATAAAATGTTTGGGGGTTCTGAGTAATTTACTAGCACAAAAATTATGATTTTTTTACATGAAGGAGAGAAGTGCCAGAATAAGGCGCGGTATGGAAGTGGTTAAAAAAAAAAAATGATGATGATGATGACGACTATTATTGCTAATGTTGTGATTTTAATTTTTATGTATTTTATTATTATTATTATTACAAAAATGTACTTAAAAACATGAAAAATAATAATAGTAATAATGACACTATTTCTATTATTATTATTATTATTAGTAGTATTACTATTACTGTTCTATTATCATTATAAAAAGTAAAAGAACAGAAGATCGGATGATGTCGTTGATTTTATGACGCTGTGATGTGACTTTTAATGTCACACTTTGTACCCGTCAGTCTGGTTCCCGGTGACATTATCCTGGGGGGGGGGGGGGAGTGCAATGCATGCTGGGAGGGGACATTGCCGTCCTTTTGTTTGTTTTATATTATTCTCCTTTCCCAGCCTGCGGGCAGCATGTGTGTTATAGAATGTATGACATGTCCTCAGAGACACACACAGCGCATCCGGAAAATACTCACAGAGCTTCACTTCTTCCACATTTTCTTATGTTACAGCCTCATTCCAAAATTATATCAATTCCATTATTTTCCTCAGAATTCTACAAACAATCCCCCATAATGACAACGTGACAGAAGTTTGTTTGAAATCTTTGCACATTTATTAAAAAAATAAAAAAATACCATGTACATATGTATCACAGGCTCCTCCCAGGTACATAAGTATCACAGGCCCCTCCCATGTACATAAGTATCACAGGCTCCTCCCACACACATAAGTATCACAGGCTCCTCCCACACACATAAGTATCACAGGCTCCTCCCATGCACATAAGTATCACAGGCTTCTCCAATGCACATAAGTATCACAGGCTCCTCCAATGCACATAAGTATCACAGACTCCTCCCATGTACATAAGTATCACAGACTCCTCCCATGTACATAAGTATCAGAGGCTCCTCCCATGTACATAAGTATCACAGGCTCCTCCCACGCACATAGGTATCACAGGCTCCTTCCACGCACATAAGTATCACAGGCTCCTCCCACACACATAAGTATCACAGGCTCCTCCCACACACATAAGTATCACAGGCTCCTCCCACGTACATAAGTATCACAGGCTCCTCCCATGCACATAAGTATCACAGGCTCCTCCAATGCACATAAGTATCACAGGCTCCTCCCACTCACATAAGTATCACAGGCTCCTCCCATGCACATAAGTATCACAGGCTCCTCCCATGCACATAAGTATCACAGGCTCCTCCCATGCACATAAGTATCACAGGCTCCTCCCATGCACATAAGTATCACAGGCTCCTCCCATGCACATAAGTATCACAGGCTCCTCCCATGCACATAAGTATCACAGGCTCCTCCCATGCACATAAGTATCACAGGCTCCTCCCATGCACATAAGTATCACAGGCCCCTCCCATGCACATAAGTTTTACAGGCTCCTCCCATGCACATAAGTATCACGGTCTCCTCCCATGCACATAAGTATCACAGGCTCCTCCCATGCACATAAGTTTTACTGTGATACTTATGTACATGGGAGGAGCCTGTGATACTTGTGTACATGGGAGGAGCCTATGATACTTGTGTACATGGGAGGAGCCTGTGATATTTATGTGCATGGGAGGAGCCTGTGATACTCTACATCCCGGGCATCCACCTTCTCTCTACACCCCTTGCACCCAAATCCCCCTAGATCCCCTGCACCCCCACCGTGGCTTTGCATGGCTTGGTGACATCCCCCTCCCCCTGCCCGGCACTGACCCTCTGTATCTTTTTGTTGCAGGTCGGGATAGAAGTTCAGAATGGACCCGTCACCCTACAGAGCTCGCCCCTCATCAACACCGCGCCACCCAACACCCGGGGTGAGTCCGAGACCCTCGTCTCCTGTCCTAGGAAGGATTTGTACCCAATGTGTAGATTGTCATCACCGGGGTACAGAGGGTGCAACCCCTCCTAGGGAAGATTAACTATTTCTGGGTCCTACCAGGACTGGTGACTTCTATGTGTCCTCCATCTCCTGCACCATACTGACCCTACATCCTCTGTACCACCTTCACCCTACATCCTCTGTACCACCTTCACCCTACATCCTCTGCCCTCCTTCACCCTACATCCTCTGTACCACCTTCACCCTACATCCTCTGTACCACCCTACATCCTCCTTCACCCTACATCCTCTGTACCACCTTCACCTTCACTGTATGTCTTGCCCCCCCTTCCCTTACATCCTCAGTGCTCCCTTTCCCCTGCACCCCCTGTATTTTTCTGCTCCTCTTTAAGTCTCTGGCTATATTTTGTCAATGAGAAGTCTGGAAGGAGGAAACAAAGAAATGAAATATTTCTCTGTAGATTCTGCTGCCCCCGGCACCGGCTCACAGGACCCTTTATGGTAAACCCAACCCGCCCCCCCCCCCCCCCCGGAGGGCCATTGTCAGTGACAGCCCGTCACCTCAGCTGTTCTCCCTCCACATGTAGAATGTATGGCAGGAAGGTGGGGCCGTCTGTATGTCAACATTCCTGTATATACAGAGGGCGTGGGCGGGCGACCAGACTCACCAACGCTGGAACTTTCACCTTCATTCCAATGTCACCTGTCACCAACCGCAGCCAGGACAACGTGTCACCCAAATCCAATCCCAAGTCTTTATAAAGAAGACTCTGCAAAAGTCTCACCATAGAGTCACCATAGAGTCACTATAGTCTCACCATAGACTCACCATAGACTCACTATAGTCTCACCATAGAGTCTCCATAGTCTCACCATAGTCTCACCATAGTCTCACCATAGTCTCACCACAGTCTCACCACAGTCTCACCATAGAGTTACCATAGACTCACCATAGAGTCACCATAGACTCACCATAGACTCACCATAGTCTCACCATAGACTCACCATAGACTCACTATAGTCTCACCATAGAGTCTCCATAGTCTCACCATAGTCTCACCATAGTCTCACCACAGTCTCACCATAGAGTCACCATAGACTCACCATAGAGTCACCATAGACTCACCATAGACTCACCATAGTCTCACCATAGAGTCACCATAGTCTCACCATAGACTCACTATAGTCTCACCATAGTCTCACCATAGACTCACCATAGACTCACCATAGAGTCACCATAGTCTCACCATAGAGCATAGACTCACCATAGACTCACCATAGACTCACCATAGAGTCACCATAGTCTCACCATAGACCCACCATAGACTCACCATAGACTCACCATAGTCTCACCATAGAGTCACCATAGAGTCTCCATAGTCTCACCATAGACTCACTATAGTCTCACCATAGACTCACCATATACTCACCATAGAGTCACCATAGTTTTACCATAGAGCATAGACTCACCATAGTCTCACCATAGAGTCACCATAGTCTCACTATAGTCTCACCATAGACTCACCATAGTTTTACCATAGACTCACCATAGTCTCACCATAAACTCACCATAGTCTCACTATAGACTCACTATAGTCTCACCATAGACTCACCATAGTTTTACCATAGACTCACCATAGTCTCACCATAAACTCACCATAGTCTCACCATAGACTCACCATAGTCTCACTATAGTCTCACCATAGACTCACCATAGTCTCACCATAGTCTCACCATAGACTCACTATAGTCTCACCATAGTCTCACCATAGACTCACCATAGAGTCACCATAGACTCACCATAGACTCACCATAGACTCACCATAGACTCACCATAGTCTCACCATAGAGTCACCATAGTCTCACTATAGTCTCACCATAGACTCACCATAGACTCACCATAGTCTCACCATAGTCTCACCCAGGGCCGCCATCAGGAATTTTGGGGCCCCTTACACAGCTTCAGGCATGGGCCCCCTGGAGCAGAGAACCGGGGGGGGGGGGTGCTGCCGCATGAAATTTAGAAGCGGGGGGCCCTTTACAAAAAGAAGAAATACAGAAAAATATATATAAAAAAGGGGGGTAGCCGTCCGGGGCACTGGGGACCTCTGTGCCCTTTAATAAAAAGAGAGAATATATATATATATATATATATTTTTTTTAAAGGGTGGTTGCCAACTGGGGCCCCGGGGACCTTATTTTTTTTTTTATAAAAGAAAATTACAAAAAAAGGGGGCTTTCCATTCGGGACCTCTGGGCCCTTTAAAAAAAAGAAACCTCTGGGCCCTTTAAAAAAAAAGAAAGAAATAAAAAAATATATATATAAAAAAATAAATACACATTTATATATAAAAAAAAAAACAAGGGGGTTGCCTTCCAGGGCCCTGGGGACCTCTGGGCCCTTTAATAAAAAATAAAAATATAAAAAAAATATATAAACAAAAATAAAAAATACAATTATAAAAAAAGGGGGTTTGACACATGGGGCCCTGGGGACCTCTGAGCCCTTTAATAAAAATGCATCTATATATTAAAAAAAGAAATAAAATAATATAAAAAAGTAAAAAAATATATAAAAAAGGAAGATTGGCATCCAGGGGCCCTGGGGACCTCTGGGCCCTTTAATAACACACACACACATATATATATATATATATATAATTAAAGGGCCCAGAGGTCCCCATATATAAAAATAAAAGAAATAAAAATATATAAAAAATATATTTTTTTTATAAAAAAAAGGGGGGGGGGGATTGGCCCTTTTAATAAAAAATAAAATAAAAATATATTAAAAAAATATATTTTTTTATAAAAAAATAAATAAAAAATAGGGGGTTGCCATCTGGGGCCCTGGTGGCCTACGGGCCCCTAGACCCCTAAAAAAATGGCCCTTTAATAAAAAAATATATATTAAAGGGCCCCAGATAGCAAGCCCTTTTTTTTATAAAAATATATATATATATTTTTTTTAAATATATTTTTTTTATATATTTTTATTTTATTTTTTATTAAAAGGGCCAATCCCCCCCCCTTTTTTTATAAAAAAAAATATATTTTTTTAAAAAAAAAATATATTTAAAAAAAATATATATATATATTTTTATAAAAAAAAGGGCTTGCTATGTGGGGCCCTTGGTGGCCTCCGGGCCCCTGGGGACCTCCTGACCTCTAAAAAAATAAAGAAAAAAAATTGGCCCTTTAATAAAAAATAAAAGAAAAATATATTAAAAAAATATATTTTTTTATAAAAAAAATATATTTTTTTTTATAAAAAAAGGGCTTGCCATCTGGGGCCCTTGGTGGCCTCCGGGCCCCTGGGGACCATTGGACCCCTAAAAAAAAAAAAAAAAAAAATATTTTTTTTTTTTTTTTTTTTTAGGGTGGTTCCCATCCGGGCCCCTGGGGACCCCCGGGCCCCTTACAGGTGTAATGCCTGTACCCCCCTGATGGCGGCCCACTCTCACCATAGACTCACCATAGACTCACCATAGTCTCACCATAGACTCACCATAGTCTCACTATAGTCTCACCATAGACTCACCATAGTTTTACCATAGACTCACCATAGTCTCACCATAGTCTCACTATAGACTCACCATAGTCTCACCATAGACTCACCATAGCCTCACCATAGACTCACCATAGACTCACCATAGTCTCACCATAGTCTCACCATAGTCTCACCATAGACTCACTATAGATTTACCATAGACTCACCATAGTCTCACCATAGACTCACTATAGATTTACCACAGACTCACCATAGACTCACCATAGTCTCACCCTAGTCTCACTATAGATTTACCACAGACTCACCATAGACTCACCATAGACTCACCATAGTCTCACCATAGACTCACTCTAGATTTACCACAGACTCACCATAGTCTCACCATAGTCTCACCATAGACTCACTATAGATTTACCACAGACTCATCATAGACTCACCATAGACTCACCATAGTCTCACCATAGTCTCACCATAGACTCACTATAGATTTACCACAGACTCACCATAGTCTCACCATAGTCTCACCATAGTCTCACCATAGACTCACTATAGATTTACCACAGACTCACCATAGTCTCACCATAGTCTCACCATAGACTATCAGGCTCCTATTCCCATGTTTGTAGATAATTCTGAAAAAAAAACATTAAAATAGTGTGCATGCTGCTTTTCGGCCAGCAGGTGGAGCTACAGGATCCCTTTCACATTTTTTTAGACCAATGGTCTCCAAACTGCAGCCTGAGTACCAGATGTGGCCCTTTGCTTGCTTTTATCTGGCATTTGGGGCACTATTTAATCAACTGATACCATTAATAGGGCATAATCCCCCCCCCCCACTGATGCCAACAATTGGGCACAATTCCCCCCAATGACAGCAACAATGACACCAACAATGGGCCCAGTGACACCCAACGATGAGTCATAATTCTTTCCACTGGCACTGACACCAAAGATGGGGCATTGTTTTTTCCCACTTTCATTAGCCACAGTCCGATGCCCCCCCCCTCCCCCCCTAAAATCTGAAAGGCCAGTTTTCAGATCTGAAATATGACCTAATAGTTTGCATTCTGCTTCTCGCTCAGCAGGTGGAGCTGCAAGCACCTTTTTCTGAATTTTTCGTTTCATGCTTTTGCTTCTTCTATTTAAAACAACTTCAGTTTATAGAGCTCAGTAGCTCAAGTGTAAGTTTTCATACATACAGTAGGTATAGTGAACAGTGACTCATCTCTTACTGGAGCTTCGGACAAACAGGCTCAAGATGTCCCAGTGTGAACGTGTTAGACGAGCGTCAGTCGTCTCGAGAGTTAATAGTAACATAAGCAACAATAAGGGAAACAAAAGGAAGCCAACGTGTTCTGGGAGCCGAAAAAAACAGTCCCCCCTCCCCCCATCATAAGGATTTATACAATGTGGCAAAAGGTATCTAATTGCACCTAAATCAAAGTTCTTGCATAGAGAAACAATGACTTCACAGGGGGTGATGTATCTCACGTTACTATGCTTGGGTGATTTTTCAGTAACAATATCTAGACCGGAAAAAAAGGAGATCTGCTGTAATGCCTTTTTAGATTACCCATAGTGCTTTGGGGATTCTCAACCATGTTCTAAAAGTGACACTGACACCAATGATGGGACACTATTCCTCCTACTGATACCAATGATGGGACACTATTCCTCCTACTGATACCAATGATGGGACACTATTCCTCCCACTGACACCAATCATAGGACACTATTCTTCCCCACTGATAGCAATGATGGGACACTATTCCTCCCACTGACACCAATCATAGGACACTATTCTTCCCACTGATAGCAATGATGGGACACTATTCCTCCCACTGACACCAATGATGGGACACTATTCCTCCCACTGACACCAATGATGGGACACTATTCCTCCCACTGACACCAATGATGGGACACTATTCCTCCCACTGACACCAATGATGGGACACTTTTCCCTCCCACTGACACCAATGATGGGACACTATTCCTCCCACTCATACCAATGATGGGGCACTATACCTCTCACTGATACCAATGATGGAGCACTATTCCTCCCACTGACACCAATGATGGGACACTATTCCTCCCACTGACACCAATGATGGGACACTATTCCTCCCACTGACACCAATGATGGGACACTATTCCCCCCACTGACACCAATGATGGGACACTATTCCCCCCACTGACACCAATGATGGGGCACTATTCCTCCCACTAACCCCAATGATGGGACACTATTCCTCCCACTAGCACCAATGATGGGACACTATTCCTCCCACTGACACCAATGATGGGACACTATTCCTCCCACTGACACCAATGATGGGGCACTTTTCCTCCCACTGACACCAATGATGGGGCACTATTCCTCCCACTGACACCAATGATGGGACACTATTCCCCCCACTGACACTAATGATGGGACACTATTCCCCCCACTGACACCAATGATGGGACACTATTCCTCCCACTGACACCAATGATGGGGCACTTTTCCTCCCACTGACACCAATGATGGGGCACTATTCCTCCCACTGACACCAATGATGGGACACTATTCCCCCCACTGACACTAATGATGGGACACTATTCCCCCCACTGACACCAATGATGGGACACTATTCCTCCCACTGACACCAATGATGGGGCACTTTTCCTCCCACTGACACCAATGATGGGGCACTATTCCTCCCACTGACACCAATGATGGGGCACTATTCCTTCCACTCACACCAGGACATTTTCTACTCCTACTGGCGTGTGAAGGACAATAACCGGCACCCTTTGTTACCCCATGGGGTGCAGACATTCTCCCACTGCATGGGAACAGAAACATTTCCCCGGAGTTGTGCTTTAGGTTTCCCTAGAAAATGACGTGAGAAATTTTATCCCTCAATAATGAGAATTACCCAGCAGCCTCCTTGTTTTATCGCCGGCGCGGCACACATCTGGGTACACAGACTTGTGTTTGGTCAGCGGGTGTAGATCCCAAATCCACCTCAATGACTCACCAAACTGCGATTAAATCAGCGCCATTGTTACCGTGTCTGTGGATTGGACGGCAGCCATGAGCGCCGGATACACGTCTGGGGTCATTAAAGAAAAATGTGCGCCTGAAAAACTCGCTGAGTGTTTTATTCCAGACCTGACACACGATTTTTAGGAAAGCGGGATAATTGCCACGCCCACAATTACCGGGACAGACGTGACAAGATGTAAGCTCCACCCCTAAAATGCTCATGGAATCTTTAAAATAAAAGTCATTTTTAATAATTAAAAATCTGAATATTTTATTAAAATAATACCTGGTGAGTGTAGGTGTGCCCCCCCCCCCCTGGCTACATCCCTGACCCCACCCCCTTTACCCTGCCCATGTATACCCCACCTTTTTAATGAAGCGTCCATCAAATGCCGCCTCACCGGCACCCATCAAATGCAGCCTCACCAGTGCCTATTATATGCAGCCTCACCAGCGCCCATCAATGCAGCCTCACCAGCGCCCATCAATGCAGCCTCACCAGCGCCCATCAATGCAGCCTCACCAGCGCTCATCAATGCAGCCTCTCTGTTGCCCATCAATGCAGCCTCACCGGCACCCATCAAATGCAGCCTCACCAGTGCCTATTATATGCAGCCTCACCAGCGCCAATCAATGCAGCCTCTCCAGCACCCACCTCTACGGCCCCCATGGTGGCCATTACAAGAACCTCTAGAACCCCAGTAATAGTCATTACAAGGACCTCTATGACCCCAGTGGTGGCCATTACAAGGACCTCTATGACCCCAGTGGTGGCCATTACAAGGACCTCTATGACCCCAGTGATGGGAATTACAAGGACCTCTATGACCCCAGTGATGGGAATTACAAGAACCTCTATGACCCCAGTGATGGGAATTACAAGGACCTCTATGACCCCAGTGGTGGCCATTACAAGGACCTCTATGACCCCAGTGGTGGCCATTACAAGGACCTCTATGACCCCAGTGAGGGGAATTACAAGGACCTCTATGACCCCAGTGATGGGAATTACAAGGACCTCTATGACCCCAGTGATGGCCATTACAAGGACCTCTATGACCCCAGTGAGGGGAATTACAAGGACCTCTATGACCCCAGTGATGGCCATTACAAGGACCTCTATGACCCCAGTGATGGCCATTACAAGGACCTCTATGACCCCAGTGATGGGAATTACAAGGACCTCTATGACCCCAGTGATGGGAATTACAAGGACCTCTATGACCCCAGTGATGGGAATTACAAGGACCTCTATGATCCCAGTGATGGGAATTACAAGGACCTCAATGACCCCAGTGATGGGAATTACAAGGACCTTTATGACCCCAGCGATGGCCATTACAAGGACCTCTATGACCCCAGTGATGGGAATTACAAGGACCTCTATGACCCCAGTGGTGGCCATTACAAGGACCTCTATGACCCCAGTGAGGGGAATTACAAGGACCTCTATGACCCCAGTGATGGCCATTACAAGGACCTCTATGACCCCAGTGATGGGAATTACAAGGACCTCTATGACCCCAGTGGTGGCCATTACAAGGACCTCTATGACCCCAGTGAGGGGAATTACAAGGACCTCTATGACCCCAGTGATGGTCATTACAAAGACCTCTATGACCCCAGTGATGGCCATAACAAGGACCTCTATGACCCCAGTGATGGCCATTACAAGGACCTCTATGACCCCAGTGATGGCCATTACAAGGACCTCTATGACCCCAGTGATGGCCATTACAAGGACCTCTATGACCCCAGTGATGGGAATTACAAGGACCTCTATGATCCCAGTGATGGGAATTCCAAGAACCTCTATGACTCCAGTGATGGGAATTACAAGGACCTCTATGACCCCAGTGATGGCCATTACAAGGACCTCTATGACCCCAGTGATGGGAATTACAAGGACCTCTATGACCCCAGTGATGGGAATTACAAGGACCTCTATGACCCCAGTGATGGCCATTACAAGGACCTCTATGATCCCAGTGATGGGAATTCCAAGAACCTCTATGACTCCAGTGATGGGAATTACAAGGACCTCTATGACCCCAGTGATGGCCATTACAAGGACCTCTATGACCCCAGTGATGGGAATTACAAGGACCTCTATGACCCCAGTGATGGGAATTACAAGGACCTCTATGACCCCAGTGATGGGAATTACAAGGACCTCTATGATCCCAGTGATGGGAATTCCAAGAACCTCTATGACTCCAGTGATGGGAATTACAAGGACCTCTATGACCCCAGTGATGGGAATTACAAGGACCTCTATGACCCCAGTGATGGCCATTACAAGGACCTCTATGACCCCAGTGATGGGAATTACAAGGACCTCTATGACCCCAGTGATGGGAATTACAAGGACCTCTATGACCCCAGTGATGGGAATTACAAGGACCTCTATGACCCCAGTGATGGGAATTACAAGGACCTCTATGACCCCAGTGATGGCCATTACAAGGACCTCTATGACCCCAGTGGTGGCCATTACAAGGACCTTTATGACCCCAGTGGTGGCCATTACAAGGACCTCTATAAACCCAGTGGTGGCCATTACAAGGACCTCTATGACCCCAGTGATGGCCATTACAAGGACCTCTATGACCCCAGTGATGGCCATTACAAGGACCTCTATGACCCCAGTGATGGCCATTACAAGGACCTCTATGACCCCAGTGATGGCCATTACAAGGACCTCTATGATCCCAGTGGTGGGAATTACAAGGACCTCTATGACCCCAGTGATGGGAATTACAAGGACCTCTATGACCCCAGTGATGGCCATTACATGTTCCATGGCAGGTGGCCGAGGGTTTGGGACAAGACATCACATCACAACACGAATAAACCAGCAAACAGATACAAGGACGATATGATGAGATAATAATTTTTTCCATTGGCCAAAACAAAAATGTCGGAAGCTCGAATACATACAAATGTTTAAAAAATAAATACAAAAAATGCTCTAAAATCGCTCTCAGGTACAAACGGGGGTCTAGAGTTGTATTCCTCGCTGTGCCATGTGGCCTTTGTAATGTTGCGGAGCGGTGACATCACTCTTCCCTGAGTCAGAGATCATCAGAACCCCGGGAGGGAACATTGCACATGTGCCTCTGAGCTGTGTCTGTACTGAAAGGAGTTAACTCAACCCGGGCGTGTTCCTGGACCGGGTCCAGGTCCTGTTGTAGCGCAATTATCAAAGAATTCCTCCCGTCTTCTCTACACAAAACACGAGACAAATACCTAATCCACGGCCCTGTGTAACCGCCCCCCCCCCCCCCCTTACATTGGTGATCAGTGAGAAGAAAGAATGTTCCTTACATTGGTGATCAGTGAGAAGAATGTTCCTTACATTGGTGATCAGTGAGAAGAATGTCCCTTACATTGGTGATCAGTGAGAAGAATGTCCCTTACATTGGTGATCAGTGAGAAGAATGTCCCTTACATTGGTGATAAGTGAGAAGAATGCTCCTTACATTGGTGATCAGTGAGAAGAATGTTCCTTACATTGGTGATCAGTGAGAAGAATGTCCCTTACATTGGTGATCAGTGAGAAGAATGTCCCTTACATTGGTGATCAGTGAGAAGAATGTCCCTTACATTGGTGATCAGTGAGAAGAATGCTCCTTACATTGGTGATCAGTGAGAAGAATGTCCCTTACATTGGTGATCAGTGAGAAGAATGTCCCTTACATTGGTGATCAGTGGGAAGAATGTCCCTTACATTGGTGATCAGTGAGAAGAATGTTCCTTACATTGGTGATCAGTGGGAAGAATGCTCCTTACATTGGTGATCAGTGAGAAGAATGTCCCTTACATTGGTGATCAGTGAGAAGAATGTCCCTTACATTGGTGATCAGTGGGAAGAATGTCCCTTACATTGGTGATCAGTGAGAAGAATGTTCCTTACATTGGTGATCAGTGAGAAGAATGTCCCTTACATTGGTGGTCAGTGAGAAGAATGTCCCTTACATTGGTGATCAGTGAGAAGAATGTCCCTTACATTGGTGATCAGTGGGAAGAATGTCCCTTACATTGGTGATCAGTGAGAAGAATGTCCCTTACATTGGTGATCAGTGAGAAGAATGTCCCTTACATTGGTGATCAGTGGGAAGAATGTCCCTTACATTGGTGATCAGTGAGAAGAGTCCCTTAATTGGTGAATGAGAAGTTCCCTTACATTGGTGATCAGTGAGAAGAATGTCCCTTACATTGGTGATCAGTGAGAAGAATGTCCCTTACATTGGTGATCAGTGAGAAGAATGTCCCTTACATTGGTGATCAGTGGGAAGAATGTCCCTTACATTGGTGATCAGTGAGAAGAATGTCCCTTACATTGGTGATCAGTGAGAAGAATGTCCCTTACATTGGTGATCAGTGGGAAGAATGTCCCTTACATTGGTGATCAGTGAGAAGAATGTCCCTTACATTGGTGATCAGTGAGAAGAATGTCCCTTACATTGGTGATCAGTGAGAAGAATGTCCTTACATTGGTGATCAGTGAAGAATGTCCCTTACATTGGTGATCAGTGAGAAGAATGTCCCTTACATTGGTGATCAGTGGGAAGAATGTTCCTTACATTGGTGATCAGTGAGAAGAATGTCCCTTACATTGGTGATCAGTGAGAAGAATGTCCCTTACATTGGTGATCAGTGGGAAGAATGTCCCTTACATTGGTGATCAGTGAGAAGAATGTTCCTTACATTGGTGATCAGTGGGAAGAATGTTCCTTACATTGGTGATCAGTGGGAAGAATGTCCCTTACATTGGTGATCAGTGAGAAGAATGTCCCTTACATTGGTGATCAGTGGGAAGAATGTTCCTTACATTGGTGATCAGTGAGAAGAATGTCCCTTACATTGGTGATCAGTGAGAAGAATGTCCCTTACATTGGTGATCAGTGAGAAGAATGTCCCTTACATTGGTGATCAGTGAGAAGAATGTCCCTTACATTGGTGATCAGTGAGAAGAATGTCCCTTACATTGGTGATCAGTGGGAAGAATGTCCCTTACATTGGTGATCAGTGAGAAGAATGTCCCTTACATTGGTGATCAGTGGGAAGAATGTTCCTTACATTGGTGATCAGTGGGAAGAATGTCCCTTACATTGGTGATCAGTGAGAAGAATGTCCCTTACATTGGTGATCAGTGGGAAGAATGTTCCTTACATTGGTGATCAGTGAGAAGAATGTCCCTTACATTGGTCATCAGTGAGAAGAATGTCCCTTACATTGGTGATCAGTGAGAAGAATGTCCCTTACATTGGTGATCAGTGAGAAGAATGTCCCTTACATTGGTGATCAGTGAGAAGAATGTCCCTTACATTGGTGATCAGTGAGAAGAATGTCCCTTACATTGGTGATCAGTGAGAAGAATGTCCCTTACATTGGTGATCAGTGGGAAGAATGTCCCTTACATTGGTGATCAGTGGGAAGAATGTCCCTTACATTGGTGATCAGTGAGAAGAATGTCCCTTACATTGGTGATCAGTGAGAAGAATGTCCCTTACATTGGTGATCAGTGAGAAGAATGTCCCTTACATTGGTGATCAGTGAGAAGAATGTCCCTTACATTGGTGATCAGTGAGAAGAATGTCCCTTACATTGGTGATCAGTGGGAAGAATGTCCCTTACATTGGTGATCAGTGAGAAGAATGTCCCTTACATTGGTGATCAGTGAGAAGAATGTCCCTTACATTGGTGATCAGTGAGAAGAATGTTCCTTACATTGGTGATCAGTGAGAAGAATGTCCCTTACATTGGTGATCAGTGAGAAGAATGTTCCTTACATTGGTGATCAGTGAGAAGAATGTTCCTTACATTGGTGATCAGTGAGAAGAATGTCCCTTACATTGGTGATCAGTGAGAAGAATGTTCCTTACATTGGTGATCAGTGAGAAGAATGTCCCTTACATTGGTGATCAGTGAGAAGAATGTTCCTTACATTGGTGATCAGTGAGAAGAATGTCCCTTACATTGGTGATCAGTGAGAAGAATGTCCCTTACATTGGTGATCAGTGGGAAGAATGTCCCTTACATTGGTGATCAGTGAGAAGAATGTCCCTTACATTGGTGATCAGTGAGAAGAATGTCCCTTACATTGGTGATCAGTGGGAAGAATGCCCCTTACATTGGTGATCAGTGAGAAGAATGCTCCTTACATTGGTGATCAGTGGGAAGAATGCCCCTTACATTGGTGATCAGTGAGAAGAATGCCCCTTACATTGGTGATCAGTGAGAAGAATGTTCCTTACATTGGTGATCAGTGAGAAGAATGTCCCTTACATTGGTGATCAGTGAGAAGAATGTTCCTTACATTGGTGATCAGTGGGAAGAATGCCCCTTACATTGGTGATCAGTGAGAAGAATGCCCCTTACATTGGTGATCAGTGAGAAGAATGTTCCTTACATTGGTGATCAGTGAGAAGAATGTTCCTTACATTGGTGATCAGTGAGAAGAATGTCCCTTACATTGGTGGTCAGTGAGAAGAATGTCCCTTACATTGGTGATCAGTGAGAAGAATGTCCCTTACATTGGTGATCAGTGGGAAGAATGTCCCTTACATTGGTGATCAGTGAGAAGAATGTCCCTTACATTGGTGATCAGTGGGAAGAATGTCCCTTACATTGGTGATCAGTGAGAAGAATGTCCCTTACATTGGTGATCAGTGGGAAGAATGCTCCTTACATTGGTGATCAGTGAGAAGAATGCCCCTTACATTGGTGATCAGTGAGAAGAATGTTCCTTACATTGGTGATCAGTGAGAAGAATGTCCTTACATTGGTGATCAGTGAGAAGAATGCTCCTTACATTGGTGATCAGTGAGAAGAATGTCCCTTACATTGGTGATCAGTGAGAAGAATGTCCCTTACATTGGTGATC
>CM056060.1:3476928-3694428 GCA_029574335.1 Rana kukunoris | reverse complement strand
CAGCCTCATTAGTGCCTACCCCCCTCTGCTCCTTCCTCTATAACTCTCCTCTCCTGAAATACTCTGCTGGAGGACTCTGCTCCTTCCTCTATAACTCTCCTCTCCTGAAATACTCTGCACTGCTGGAGGACTCTGCTCCTTCCTCTATAACTCTCCTCTCCTGAAATACTCTGCACTGCTGGAGGACTCTGCTCCTTCCTCTATAACTCTCCTCTCCTGATATATTCTGCACTGCTGGAGGACTCTGCTCCTTCCTCTATAACTCTCCTCTCCTGATATATTCTGCACTGCTGGAGGACTCTGCTCCTTCCTCTATAACTCTCCTCTCCTGATATACTCTGCTGGAGGACTCTGCTCCTTCCTCTATAACTCTCCTCTCCTGAAATACTCTGCTGGAGGACTCTGCTCCTTCCTCTATAACTCTCCTCTCATGATATACTCTGCACTGCTGGAGGACTCTGCTCCTTACTCTAAAACTCTCCTCTCCTGAAATACTCTGCTGGAGGACTCTGCTCCTTCCTCTATAACTCTTCTCTCCTGAAATACTCTGCTGGAGGACTCAGCTCCTTCCTCTATAACTCTCCTCTCCTGATATACTCTGCACTGCTGGAGGACTCTGCGCCTTCCTCTATAACTCTCCTCTCCTGATATACTCTGCTCTGCTGGAGGACTCTGCTCCTTCCTCTATAACTCTCCTCTCCTGATATACTCTGCACTGCTGGAGGACTCTGCTCCTTCCTCTATAACTCTCCTCTCCTGAAATACTCTGCACTGCTGGAGGACTCTGCTCCTTCCTCTATAACTCTCCTCTCCTGAAATACTCTGCACTGCTGGAGGACTCTGCTCCTTCCTCTATAACTCTCCTCTCCTGATATACTCTGCACTGCTGGAGGACTCTGCTCCTTCCTCTATAACTCTCCTCTCCTGATATACTCTGCTGGAGGACTCTGCTCCTTCCTCTATAACTCTCCTCTCCTGATATACTCTGCACTGCTGGAGGACTCTGCTCCTTCCTCTATAACTCTCCTCTCCTGATATACTCTGCTGGAGGACTCTGCTCCTTCCTCTATAACTCTCCTCTCCTGAAATACTCTGCTGGAGGACTCTGCTCCTTCCTCTATAACTCTCCTCTCCTGATATACTCTGCTGGAGGACTCTGCTCCTTCCTCTATAACTCTCCTCTCCTGAAATACTCTGCACTGCTGGAGGACTCTGCTCCTTCCTCTATAACTCTCCTCTCCTGAAATACTCTGCTGGAGGACTCTGCTCCTCCCTCTATAACTCTCCTCTCCTGAAATACTCTGCTGGAGGACTCTGCTCCTTCCTCTATAACTCTCCTCTCCTGAAATACTCTGCACTGCTGGAGGACTCTGCTCCTTCCTCTATAACTCTCCTCTCCTGAAATACTCTGCTGGAGGACTCTGCTCCTTCCTCTATAACTCTCCTCTCCTGATATACTCTGCTCTGCTGGAGGACTCTGCTCCTTCCTCTATAACTCTCCTCTCCTGATATACTCTGCACTGCTGGAGGACTCTGCTCCTTCCTCTATAGCTCTCCTCTCCTGATATACTCTGCTGGAGGACTCTGCTCCTTCCTCTATAAATCTCCTCTCCTGATTTACTCTGCTGGAGGACTCTGCTCCTTCCTCTATAACTCTCCTCTCCTGATATACTCTGCTCTGCTGGAGGACTCTGCTCCTTCCTCTATAACTCTCTTCTCCTGATATACTCTGCACTGCTGGAGGACTCTGCCCCTTCCCCTATAACTCTCCTCTCCTGATATACTCTGCTGGAGGACTCTGCTGCTTCCTCTATAACTCTGCTCTCCTGAAATACTCTGCACTGCTGGAGGACTCTGCTCCTTCCTCTATAACTCTCCTCTCCTGATATACTCTGCTCTGCTGGAGGACTCTGCTCCTTCCTCTATAAATCTCTGCCATTATTGTTTGTGGACTGAAGTGTCAATAAGGGACTACGACCCCCTGGGACTTGTAGTCCCCCAGCAGCTGCTCTCTCCCGTGTGGTCTCTGCGCCTCTCTCCTCTCAGTGATGAGGGTACAAGGCTTTGGAGAAGAACATGGCATTGAGTGGAGATAATCGGCCATTGATAGATCTGACCCAATAACACGGACACGTGTCCCGTCTCACAACCGCGGGGAAGAAAAGGGGGTTTGTTTTTGGGTCTCTTTTCCGCGGCGGAGCACAAAATGTTACTCTTGAGCGCTCTGCAAAGTGGCGGTCTATCAGTGGCGGGGCACAGCGAGTCCGGATAACAATGGGGCGTCAATGGGCGATTGTTCTGGTGGTGTGGGCTGGAGAATGACAAGAATTAGGATTGTGAGAGAGGAATGAGGCACAGAGGGAGCGAGGAGCGCAGAGATCGCACTGCACACAGCTAAATAAACACCATCCGTTTCTTTATTTTTTTCCTCTCTGTCCTTCAGAACGTAGACAAAGGCGAGCAAGCAGCTGTGGACGGGCAAAGCTCGGAGCCTGCAGGCGTGCCAGTTGGCCCGGAGACCAGCACAGAAGCCACCCAAACTAGCCCACAGCCAGAGATACATCCAGTCATGAGCTTCTTCAAAACCTTGGTAAGTCCTCAAGAATTAAGTTATATTTTTTTTAACCAAAAACTTTTCAAAGGAAGCTTGGTGAAGGATTGTGGCCAATGCCTTGCTTTCAGTCTTAAGGGTGGTCGTACCCTACGTGGTACCCTTGCAGTTAGGGGCTGACTGTACCCTACTTGGTCTTTGCTAACCTACAGAACTTGCATTCCAAGGCTGACTGTATCCTCTTTGGTCTTAGCTAGCCTAGAAAACTTGCAATCAGAGACTATTGGTGCCCTACTAGGTCTTAGCTAGCCTAGAAAACTTGCAGTCAGAGACTATCGGTACCCTACTAGGTGTTAGCTAGCCTAGAAAACTTGCAATCAGAGACTATCGGTACCCTACTAGGTCTTAGCTAGCCTAGAAAACTTGCAGTCAGAGACTATCGGTACCCTACTAGGTCTTAGCTAGCCTAGAAAACTTGCAGTCAGAGACTATCGGTACCCTACGTGGTCTTAGCTAGCCTAGAAAACTTGCAGTCAGAGACTATCGGTGCCCTACTAGGTCTTAGCTAGCCTAGAAAACTTGCAGTCAGAGACTATTGGTGCCCTACTAGGTCTTAGCTAGCCTAGAAAACTTGCAGTCAGAGACTATTGGTGCCCTACTAGGTCTTAGCTAGCCTAGAAAACTTGCAGTCAGAGACTATTGGTGCCCTACTAGGTCTTAGCTAGCCTAGAAAACTTGCAGTCAGAGACTATCGGTACCCTACTAGGTCTTAGCAAGCCTACAAAGCCTACAGTCAAAGACTATCTGTACCCTACATGGTCTAAACTAGCCTAGAAAACTTGCAGTCAGAGACTATCGGTACCCTACTAGGTCTTAGCTAGCCTAGAAAACTTGCAGTCAGAGACTATCTGTACCCTACTAGGTCTTAGCTAGCCTAGAAAACTTGCAGTCAGAGACTATCTGTACCCTACTAGGTCTAAGCTAGCCTACAAAGCCTACAGTCAAAGACTATCGGTACCCTACGTGGTCTTAGCTAGCCTAGAAAACTTTCAGTCAGAGACTATCGGTACCCTACTAGGTCTTAGCTAGCCTAGAAAACTTGCAGTCAGAGACTATCGGTACCCTACCAGGTCTTAGCTAGCCTACAAAATCTGCAGTCCAAGGCAGAGTGTACCCTACTAGGTCTTAGCTAGCCTACAAAACTTGCAAAGACTATCACTACCCTCCTTGGTCTTAGCTATCCTAGAAAATTTGCAGTCAGAGACTATCGGTACCCTACTAGGTCTTAGCTAGCCTTCAAAACTTGCAGTCAGACTATCCGTACCCTATGTGGTCTTAGCTAGCCTACACAATCTGCAGTCAAAGGCAGAGTGTACCCTGCTTGGTCTTAGCTAGCCTAGAAAACTTGAAGTCAGAGACTATCTGTACCCTACTAGGTCTTAGCTAGCCTACAAAACTTCCAGTCAGAGACTATCGGTACCCTACTAGGTCTTAGCTAGCCTAGAAAACTTGCAGTCAGAGACTATCGGTACCCTACTAGGTCTTAGCTAGCCTAGAAAACTTGCAGTCAGAGACTATCTGTACCCTACTAGGTCTTAGCTAGCCTACAAAGCCTACAGTCAAAGACTATCGGTACCCTACGTGGTCTTAGCTAGCCTAGAAAACTTGCAGTCAGAGACTATCGGTACCCTACTAGGTCTTAGCTAGCCTAGAAAACTTGCAGTCAGAGACTATCGGTACCCTACTAGGTCTTAGCTAGCCTACAAAGCCTACAGTCAAAGACTATCGGTACCCTACGTGGTCTTAGCTAGCCTAGAAAACTTGCAGTCAGAGACTATCGGTACCCTACTAGGTCTTAGCTAGCCTAGAAAACTTGCAGTCAGAGACTATCGGTACCCTACCAGGTCTTAGCTAGCCTACAAAATCTGCAGTCCAAGGCAGAGTGTACCCTACTAGGTCTTAGCTAGCCTTCAAAACTTGCAGTCAGACTATCCGTACCCTATGTGGTCTTAGCTAGCCTACACAATCTGCAGTCAAAGGCAGAGTGTACCCTGCTTGGTCTTAGCTAGCCTAGAAAACTTGAAGTCAGAGACTATCTGTACCCTACTAGGTCTTAGCTAGCCTACAAAACTTCCATAGACTACCTGTACCCTATGTGGTCTAAACTGGTCTATAGAACCTTCTTTCCAAATCTGACCGTACCCTCCTTGGTCTTAGCTAGTCTACAAAACCTGCAGTCAAAGACTTTCTGTACCCCACGTGGTCTAAACTAGTTTACAAAACCTTTAGTCCAAGGCTGACTCTACCCTCCTTGGTCTTAGCTAGCCTACAAAACTTGCAAACACTATCTGTACCCTCCTTGGTGTTAGCTAGCCTACAAAGCCTGCAGTCAAAGACTATCTGTACTCTATGTGGTCTTAGCTAGCCTACAAAACCTGCAAAGACCACCTGTACCCTAGGTGGTCTAAACTAGTCTACAAAACCTTTAGTCCAAGCCTGACTCTACCCTCCTTGGTCTTAGCTAGTCTACAAAACATTCAGTCAAAGACTATCTGTACCCTACCATGTCTTATTTAGCCTACACAACCTGCAGTCCAATGCTGACTTTACCCTCCTTGGTCTTAGCTAGCCTACAAAATCTGCAGTCCAAGACATAGTGTACCCTCCTTGGTCTAGCCTACAAAGCTTACAAAGACTACCTGTACCCTATGTAGTCTAAACTAGTCTACAAAACCTTCAGTTTGAGGCTGATTGTACCCTCCTTGGTCTTAGCTAGCCTACAAAGCCTGCAGTCAAAGACTATCTATAGCCTATGCGGTCTTAGCTAGCCTACAAAACTTGCAAAGACTATCTGTACCCTACATGTTCTAAACTAGTCTACAAAACCTTTAGTCCAAGGCTGACTCTATCCTCCTTGGTCTTAGTCTTTGGCTGAAGGTTTTGTAGGCTAGCTAAGACCAAGGAGGGTACAGGAGGTCTTTGCAAGTTTTGTAGGCTAGCTAAGACCACATAGGGTACAGATAGTCTTTGGCTGAAGGTTTTGTAGGCTAGCTATCTGGTCTTATCTAGCCTACACAACCTGTAGTCCAAGGCAGAGTATACCCTACTTAGTCTTAGTACCTTATGACTATGACTATCTGTCTTAGCTAGCCTACAAAACTTGCAAAGACTATCTGTACCATACGTGGTCTAAACTAGTCTATAAAACCTTCAGTCCAGGGCTGACTGTACCCTCCTTGGTCTTAGCTAGCCTACAAAATCTGCAGTCTAAGACAGAGTGTATCATACTTGGTCTTAGCTAGCCTACAAAGCCAGCAGTCAAATACTATCTCTACCCTACATGGTCTTAGCTAGCCTACAAAACTTGCAATGACGTTCTGTACCCTACGTGGTCTAAACTAGTCTACAAAACCCTTAGTCCAAGGCTAACGCTACCCTCCTTGGTCTTAGTCTTTGACTTCAGGGTTTGTAGGCTAGATAAGACCAACTAGGGTACAGTCAGCTTTGAACTGCAAATTAGGTAGGCTAGCTAAGACCTTGTAGATACAGGTAGTCTCTGACTGCAAGTTTTGCAGGCTAGCTAAGTCCAAGTAGGGTTAGGGTACAGTCAGCCTTGGACTGCAGATTGTGTAGGCTAGCTAAGACCTGGTAGGGTACAGATAGTCTTTGACTGAAGGTTTTTTAGGCTAGCTAAGACCAAGGAGGATACAGTCAGCCTAGGACTAAAGGTTTTGTAGATTAGTTTAGACCACGTAGGGTACAGATAGTCTTTGCAACACCCTTTCGGACAGAAATCCACAGAAAAGTTGGTTGTGTATGAGGCTTAATACTAACCCTACCCTAACTGGTCATAGCTAGCCTACAAAGTTTGCAATCTAAAGCCTCATACACACCGCAGGACTTTTTCAGCCAAAATGTCAGTGGCAGGTTGGTGCCTAGTGGGCAAATGTTTGGTTTTCTCAGAATGCGTCGTTCAGTAGAAATGTCACAAAACAGATAATTCATCTCCCGGAGTGGCGGGCAGTTTTCTCATGCCGTGTTATTTGATTGCCCGGTAATTCATTTGGTGACTTTGTTGGTCTTTGTTGGAACTTATTGATACAAAGCCGGAAAAATTCTGTTTGCACCATAAACATCGTGAAATAAAAGAATTTGTGTTAACAGGAGTTATCGGATGTGTGATAAGGCCGAAAATAGTTCCTCGTAGGTTTACCAGATGTGTTTGTTTATGGGTTGGAGAAACAATGCAACACCCATCGGCGCTGGCACGCTGGTTGGTTGGTGTGTCTGTGCCAACAATCACCAGCTGCTGCTGCTGGGCACATTCATTCTGACACAAGAAGCCCTTTTTTTATTTTTGTGTTTTTCATGTTGTTTTTGTTGTTTTTGCTGTCTTTGCTGTTTTTTTTTGTTTTTGCTGTTTTTGTTGTTTTTGCTGTTTTTGTTGTTTTTTGTTTTTGCTGTTTTTATTTTTGTTTTTGCTGTTTTTGTTGTTTTTGCTGTTTTTGTTGTTTTTGTTGTTTTTGCTGTCTTTGCTGTTTTTTTTGTTTTTGCTGTTTGTTTGTTTTTTGTTGTTTTCGCTGTTTTTGCTGTTTTTTTGTTTGTTTTTTGTTGTTTTCGCTGTTTTTGCTGGGTTTTTTTTTTGTCACTATTATTATTAATATCTTTGAATGTCTAAAAAAAAAGTTTAACCTTCCCCCCGCCCAGCTCCTGCCTCCCTTCAACTGGGGGTTTTATGCCCGGGGGGGTGAATTTCCCCATCATGTGACCATTACAATTGACTGTGATTGGGGTTTTATGCCTGGGGGGGGGGTGAATTTCCCCATCATGTGACCATTACAATTGACTGTGATTGGGGTTTTATGCCTGGGGGGGGGGGTGAATTTACGATTGACTGTGATTGGCTGTCATAATAACCAGAGACCGAAAGCTGTGCTCAGTCCCTATGCTGGGAGTTCGCTCTTTGCACAAAACCTTGGTTGTCCATGGTCACCATGTGGCAGGGCCCAGACGAGGGGGGGGGGGGGGTCAGCTTTTATCATAGGTGTATTTTATATGAAAGAGACAGAATATCAACCAAAAATCCAGAAAAACACACAATACAAATGTTATAAATGGAGTTGCAGTTCAGTGAGTAAAATAAGTATTTGATCCCCTTGGTAGTTGGTGGAGAAACCCTTGTTGGGAAGCACAGTGGTCAGACGTTTCTTGTAGTTAGTGATCAGATCTCCACACATCTCAGGAGGGGTTTTGCTCCACTCTTCTTTACAGATCTTCTCTAAATCCGTAAGATTTCTTGGCAACTCGAAGTTTTAGCTCCCTCCATACATTCTCTATAGGATTAAGGTCTGGAGACTGGCTAGGCAACTCCATGACTTTAATGTCCTACTTCTTGAGCCACTCCTTTGTTGCCTTGGAGGTATGTTTTGAGTCAGTGGCGGCTGGTGTTTTGGGGGGGTCACAACCACTGCAGCCACTGTGCCTATCAAACGCAGCCACTGTGCCCATCAAATGCAGCCATTGTGCCATCAATTGCCACCACTGTGCCCATCAAACGCAGCCACTGTGCCTGTCAAACGCAGCCACTGTGCTCGTCAAACGCAGCCACTGTGCCCAACGACCGCAGCCACTGTGCCCATGAAACTCAGCCACTGTGCCCATGAAACGCAGCCACTGTGCCCATCAAACGCAGCCACTGTGCCTATCAAACGCAGCCAGTGTGCCCATCAAACGCAGCCAGTGTGCCCATCAAACGCAGCCACTGTGCCATCAAACGCAGCCACTGTGCCATCAATTGCCACCACTGTGCCATCAAATGCAGCCAGTTTGCCCATCAAATGCAGCCACTGTGCCCGTCAAACGCACCCACTGTGCCCATCACACGCAGCCACTGTGCCCGCCAAACGCACCCACTGTGCCCATCAAACGCAGCCAGTGTGCCCATCAAATGCTGCCAGTGTGCATTCCCTGCCTGGCCGGAACTTACCTTGTCTTAGTGGAGCGGCGGTGTCCTTCACGCTCCTCGATGTCTTCTTCTGTAATTTCTTCCCGTCCTCTGCTAGGATTGGATGCCTGATAGGCGGCGTCTAATCACAGCCAATCAGGTGACAGGTAACAGACTTGAACACCTGATTGGCTGAGAAGGCGGTTCAGTGTTAGGAAAGCGAATATTCATTCGCTTTCCTAACAAAATATTGAGTGATTAGCGAGTTCTCAGCATGGCGCCGGCTGTTTACCTTTTTGGACACCTTTTAGAGCCTACGGCTTTTATCCGGTGCTTCCAAAAAATACCCCGCCGCTGTAATTCAGGGGCCGGGCGCCCGACAAGGGGTCAGGCACCCGAATAGGGTGCGGCAGCGGCGACCATAGATAGATTAATTTGCTGCATGAATCTATTTATGGTGATAGAGAGGTGGCAGGAGAGAGAGGGGGCGGCGCCTATGCGCCCCCTATGGACACACCGCCACTGTTACTCACTGAACTGCAACTCAGTTTATAACATTTGTATCATGTGATTTTTTTTTCTGGATTTTTGGCGGGAAAACTTACAAGATCTGAAGGAGATCAAATAATTATCGAAGAAAAAGAAAATTGGTTGGGGCCCCCTCCGCACCCCCCACACTACGCCACTGCACCACCCCCACACTACGCCACTGCACCATCGTCAATAGTAATCGAAGAAAAAGAAAATTGGTTGCGCACCATGGAAGGAAGAACTTCTGTAGAATAGTTACTTTATTGTCAAGGTGCCAAAAGGACGTAGACAGGACGTTACAAGAACATTGACAGACCGGTCTCACACAGGTAACTCGTGCGGGTTATCCATGTGAGACCGGTCTACCAACGTTCCTGTAACATCCTGTCTACGTCCTTTTGGCACCTTGACAATAAAGTAACTATTCTACAGAAGTCCTTCTTTCCATGGTGCGCGACCAATTTTCTTTTTCTTTGATTAGTATCGACGGTGGTGCAGTGGCGTAGCGCGGGTGGTGCGGAGGGGGCCGTGGCCCTGGGCGCGACATTTAGGGGGGCAAAACTTAACTCCAGTGTGCGTCACTACTGGTGTCCTGCTCCTAATTTTAAGTTCCTGCCGCCATGTTCAGTGTCTGGCACCCTGTGATTGGGCGTATGGGGGTCATGTAAGGCTTGGGGCTGGCCTGTCCGCGATCACGGTTGCTCCTGAAGTCCCGCCTCCACACATGACCCCCCATATGCCCAATCACAGTGCGCCGGACACTGAACATGGCGAGCAGAGTATGGGGGAGGCAAGCAATCAATGTGAGCCGTCGCTGTCTTCTCCTCTCCTATACTCCGGACCGATAAAGCTCAGGACAAGAAGGTGAGTTAGACTCCCTCGTGAGAGTCGTGTTACTGGGGATGGACACAAACTGGGGAGAGGGAGCAGTCAGAGAGAGTGTGCAGAAGAGCAGCGCCGTGTATGTAGTGTCAGTATAGGAATATTGGTCAATGTAGTGTAGTGGTCAGTGTAGTGGTCAGTGTAGTATAGTGTTCAGTCTAGTATAGTGGTCAGTGTAGTGTAGTGTAGTGGTCAGCGTAGTGGTCAGTGTAGTGTAGAGTAGTGGTCAGTGTAGAGTAGTGGTCAGTGTAGTGTAGAGTAGTGGTCAGTGTAGAGTAGTGGTCAGTGTAGAGTAGTGGTCAGTGTAGAGTAGTGGTCAGTGTAGAGTAGTGGTCAGTGTAGAGTAGTGGTCAGTGTAGAGTATGTAGAGTAGTGGTCAGTGTAGTATAGTGGTCAGTGTAGTGGTCGGTGTAGTATAGTGGTCAGTGTAGTGTACTGGTCAGTGTAGTGTAGTGGTCAGTGTAGTGTAGTGGTCGGTGTAGTGTAGTGGTCAGTGTAGTGGTCAGTGTAGTGTAGTGGTCAGTGTAGTGTATTGGTCAGTGTAGTGTAGTGGTCAGTGTAGTGTAGTGTAGTGGTCAGTGTAGTGTAGTGGTCAGTGTAGTGTAGTGGTCAGTGTAGTGTAGTGGTCGGTGTAGTGTAGTGGTCAGTGTAGTGTATTGGTCAGTGTAGTGTAGTGGTCAGTGTAGTGTAGTGTAGTAGTCAGTGTAGTGTAGTGGTCAGTGTAGTGTAGTGGTCACTGTAGTGTATTGGTCGGTGTAGTGTAGTGGTCAGTGTAGTGTAGTGGTCGGTGTAGTGTAGTGGTCGGTGTAGTGTAGTGGTCGGTGTAGTGTAGTGGTCGGTGTAGTGTAGTGGTCAGTGTAGTGTAGAGGTCAGTGTAGTGGTCGGTGTAGTGTAGTGGTCAGTGTAGTGGTCAGTGTAGTGTAGTGGTCGGTGTAGTGTAGTGGTCGGTGTAGTGTAGTGGTCAGTGTAGTGGTCAGTGTAGTGTAGTGGTCGGTGTAGTGTAGTGGTCGGTGTAGTGTAGTGGTCAGTGTAGTGTAGTGGTCGGTGTAGTGTAGTGGTCGGTGTAGTGTGTAGTGGTGAGTGTAGTGTAGAGGTCAGTGTAGTATAGTGGTCGGTGTAGTGTAGTGGTCAGTGTAGTGTAGTGGTCAGTGTAGTATAGTCGGGGCATTTTTTTCTCAAACAATAGGCGCTGGAACTTAACCATGGCCCCACAAGCCCCCCCACCCACCCCCCCCCCCCACCCCCCCACCCCCACACCCCACACACACACCCTCTAAATCACATCAAATAGTGGGTGTGCTCAGTCAAATTTCACGAAAACAGAATATAAAAAAGAAATAGAATAGAATAGTAAAGAATAGAATAGAAAACAAAGGAATAGAATATAATAGAGTAACAGAGAACAGAATGCAAAATAAATTGAGCGTGCCGTAGAATGGGTGTACCACACCCTGCATCTATTGTTTGCCCCCTTGCTTCTCTGCGCCCCGGGCAGCTGTCCCTCCGGCCCACCCCCTTGTTTTAGCCCTGGCGTGCCCTGTCACCCCCACCGTTTTGCCTAAAGTGTGCTTGTGTGGAGAACCATCAACATTTCAACATTTTTGGTGGATTTTGTTTTTTGTTTTTTTAGGTCAACAAGCCCGGCCCGAAGTCCGAAGAGGAGGCAAAATCAGACGTGGAGGATAAGGTAGGTGGATGAGCTGGTTGGGCAGATTTTGGGGTGGAGTAATGAGTATCGGTGGTGGGGGGTGTCCTGTAGCCCATTGTTCTCCATCGTCTTTGTTTTTTGAGGGTAACATATAATAGTACCATATCATAGGGGAAGCTGCTTTGGGCCCCACAACAAAGACCGGGCCCCCGGGCAGCTTCCCCCGTTGCCCCGTGTTAGAGATGTTCTCCTCCTGCAGAAAAGTCTTGGCTTCGACCTTTCCCCTCATTTGCAAAGACTGTGAGATGTGGACTGGGATAGAGAAGAGTCAGTAAGGTGGAGGAACTTGCCTGTCCTGCACAGAGTCCTGACCTTAACCCATAGGAATAACACCTTTGGGATGAATTAGAGCGGAGACTGCGAGCCAGGCCTTCTCCTCCAACATCAGTGCCTGACCTCAAATATTAACTGCAGCGTCCAGGGGGTGTATTTTACAAAGTTATTCATCCTGCATGTACCTTTGTGCCGTGCCAGTGGCAGCCAGATCGAATGTTACTAGGCTACTTCCTCTCCAGGTCAGATGTTCTTCATTCTAGTGAATCAGGAAGATACAGCAATATGGCCACTAGTTGGAGCTGATGATCATAGTCTATTTAGTATTTCTTGTGACCACTGCGCCATCTAGTGGCCACAATGCAGTATTTTCCTGACTCCCCCCCTTTCTTATGAATGAAGAACACACGACCTGGACCAGGAAATAACCGAGTAACATTCGATTTTTGATACAATTTGCAACAGAACAAAGTTGCAGTTGCAGTGGAAGTGGGCGTGACCCCATGCAAATGATGGTCCGAGCGTGGTGCAGTGTTTTACGCCCGGCGTATCACAAACTGCGCATGCGCCGTGACCTTGCCGTGACGTGGACGAATGAAACTGCACCCTTATGCGCCTGCTCACAACCACGCCGGCACAACCGCCTAAGCTACGCCGGATCACCAGGTACGCCGTGAACGTAACGTACGCCCAATACGCCGGCCTGTGTTCTCTGGGGCAGACCTTTGCATGTCTGTTGCCGGGTTGCGCCTCATCTATGGGGAATAACTTTACGCCGGACGTACAATTTACGCAAACATCGCGCGGCATGCGTCGGGCGCACGCACGTTCGTGAATCGCCGTATTTCCCTCATTTGCATGTTTGAATGCCTAATCAATGGGAGCAGCACCGTGCGTCCAGGCGAAAAGTGCGCCCACCCTACGCCGGGGTATGTAAGCTACGTCGGCGTAGGGGGGACAGTTTTTAGGCGTATGTTGGTTTGTGGGTCCGGCGCACAGATACGCCGGCGCACATTTGCACTTATGTCGGCGTAACGTGATTTGTCAATATGGGCCAATGTGTTTTATTTTTGGCCCGTGGGACGTCTCCAGTATCTGGCAGCGCCCGGGTCGGATCTCCAATCTTTCCAACATCCGTCACTGAGAAATCCGGCCGGCCGAGTTCTGTTTGTTTTCCCATCATTGTGAGCGAGGCGAGGCGGTGTGTGTGTGGGGGGGGGGGAGTGTCTGTGGACAGTGTGTGTGTGGGGGGGGGGAGTGTCTGTGGACGGTGTGTGTGGGGGGTGGGGGGGGGAGGTGTGTGTGGGGGGGGGAGTGTCTGTGGACGGGTGTGTGTGTGGGGGGGAGTGTCTGTGTGTGTGTGGGGGGGAGGGTGTGTGGTCTGTGTGTCTGTGGACGGTGTGTGTGTGGGGGGGGGAGTGTCTGTGTGTGTGTGGGGGGGGGAGTGTCTGTGGACGGTGTGTGTGTGGGGGGGGGGGGGAGTGTCTGTGGACGGTGTGTGTGGGGGGGGTGTGTGTGTGTGGGGGGGGGGGGAGTGTCTGTGGACGGTGTGGTGGGGGGGGGGAGTGTGTGTGGGGGGGGGGAGTGTCTGTGGACGGTGTGTGTGTGTGGGGGGGGAGTGTCTGTGGACGGTGTGTGGGGGGGGGGGTGAGGTGTGTGTGTGTGGGGGGGGAGTGTCTGTGGACGGTTTGTGTGTGTGTGGGGGGGAGTGTGTGTGTGTGGGGGGGGAGTGTCTGTGGACGGTGTGTGTGGGGGGGGGAGTGTCTGTGGACAGTGTGGGGGAGGTGGGGGGGTGTGTGTGTGGGGTGGGGGGGGAGGGGGACGGTGTGTGTGGGAGGGGAGTGTCTGTGGACGGTTGTGTGTGGGGGGGGGGGTGTGTGGGGGGGGGAGTGTCTGTGGACGGTGTGTGTGGGGGGGGGGGGGACGGTGGTGTGGGTGGGGGGGTGTCTGTGGACGGTGTGTGTGGGGGGGGGAGTGTGGGACGGTGGTGTGTGGGGGGGGTGGGGACGGTGTGTGTGTCGGGGGGGGGGAGTGTGTGTGTGGACGGGAGTGGTACGTGTGTGTGGGGGGGGGAGTGTCTGTGGACGGTGTGTGTGTGGGGGGGGAGTGTCTGTGGACAGTGTGTGTGGGGGGGGGAGTGTCTGTGGACGGTTGTGTGTGGGGGGGGGAGTGTGTGGGGTGTGTGTGGGGGGGGAGTGTCTGTGGACGGTTGTGGGGGGTGGGGGGGGGAGGTGTGTGTGGGGGGGGGGGGGAGTGTCTGTGGACGGTGTGTGTGGGGGGGGGGTGGGGGGGGGGTGTCTGTGGACGGTGTGTGTGTGGGGGGAAGTGGTGTGTGTGGTGGGGGGGGGAGTGTCTGTGGACGGTGTGTGTGTGGGGGGGAGTGTCTGTGGACGTGTGTGTGGGGGGGGGGAGTGTCTGTGGACGGTTGTGTGGACGGTGTGTGTGGGGGGGAGTGTCTGTGGTGTGTGTGGGGGGGGAGTGTCTGTGGACGGTGTGGTGTGTGTGGGGGGGGGAGTGTCTGTGGACGGTGTGTGTGTGGGGGGGGAGTGTCTGTGGAGTGTCTGTGGCCGGTGTGTGTGGGGGGGGGAGTGTTGTGTGGGGGGGGGGTTGTTTGCTTCTGTGGACGTGTGTGTGTGGGGGGGGGAGTGTCTGTGGACGTGTGGCGGTTGTGCGGTGTGTGTGGGGGGGGAGTCTGTGTGGACGGTGTGGTGGGGGGGGGAGTGTCTGTGGACGGTGTGTGGGGGGGGGTGGTGGGGGGGGAGTGTGTGTGTCTGTGGACGGTGTGTGTGTGTGGGGGGGGGGGAGTGGGGGGGGGGAGTGTGGGGACGGACGGTTGTGTGTGGGGGGGGAGTGTCTGTGGACGGGTGTGGTGTGGGGGGGGGGTGAGTGTGTGGTGGGGGGGGGGGAGTGTCTGTGGACGTGTGGGGGGGGTGGGTGTGTGTGTGGGGGGGGGGGGGGGGGAGTGTCTGTGGACGGTGTGTGTGTGGGGGGGGGGAGTGTCTGTGGACGGTGTGTGTGTGGGGGGGGGGGGAGTGTCTGTGGACGGTGTGTGTGGGGGGGGGAGTGTGTGTGTGTGGGGGGGGGGGGAGTGTCTGTGGACGGTGTGTGTGGGGGGGGGGAGTGTGTGGACGGGGGGGGAGTGTCTGTGGACGGTGTGGGGGGTGGGGGGGGGGAGTGTCTGTGTGTGTGGGGGGGGGGGAGTGTCTGTGGACGGTGTGTGGGGGGGGGGGGTGTCTGTGTGTGTGTGTGGGGGGGGGGGGGGGGGAGTGTCTGTGGACGGTGTGTGTGGGGGTGTGTGTGTGGGGGGGGTGTCTGTGGACGGTGTGTGTGTGTGGGGGGGGGGGGAGTGTCTGTGGACGGTGTGTGTGTGGGGGGGGGGAGTGTCTGTGGACGGTGTGTGTGTGGGGGGGGGGAGTGTCTGTGGACGGTGTGTGTGTGGGGGGGGGAGTGTCTGTGGACGTGTGTGTGTGGGGGGGGAGTGTCTGTGGACGGTGTGTGTGGGGGGGGAGTGTCTGTGGACGGTGTGTGTGTGGGGGGGGAGTGTCTGTGGACGGTGTGTGTGTGGGGGGGGAGTGTCTGTGGACGGTGTGTGGGGGGGGGGGGTGGGGGGGGGTGGGGGGGGGGGGAGTGTCTGTGGACGGTGTGTGTGGGGGGGGGTGGTGTGTGTGTGGGGGGGGGAGTGTCTGTGGACGGTGGTGTGTGGGGGGGGAGGTGTGTGTGTGGGGGGGGGGGAGGGAGTGTCTGTGGACGGTGTGCGTGGGGGGGGGGAGAGTGTCTGTGGACGGGTGTGTGTGTGGGGGGGGGGGAGTGTCTGTGGACGGTGTGGGGGGTGGGGGGGGAGTGTCTGTGGACGGTGTGTGTGGGGGGGGGGGGGGAGTGTCTGTGGACGGTGTGTGTGGGGGGGGAGTGTCTGTGGACGGTGTGTGTGGGGGGGGGGGAGTGTCTGTGGACGGTGTGTGTGTGGGGGGGGGACGGTGTTGCGTGTGGGGGGGGTGGTGTCTGTGGACGGGTGTGTGTGGGGGGGGGGGGGGAGTGTCGGTGTGTGTGTGGGGGGGGGGGACGGGTGTGTGTGGGGGGGGAGTGTCTGTGGACGGTGTGTGTGTGGGGGGGGGGGGGTGTGTGTGGGGGGGGGGAGTGTCTGTGGACGGTGTGTGTGTGGGGGGGGGGGGAGTGTCTGTGGACGGTGTGTGTGGGGGGGGAGTGTCTGTGGACGGTGTGTGTGTGGGGGGGGGGAGTGTCTGTGGACGGTGTGCGTGTGGGGGGGGGGAGTGTCTGTGGATGGTGTGTGTGTGGGGGGGGGGGAGTGTCTGTGGACGGTGTGTGTGGGGGGGGAGTGTCTGTGGACGGTGTGTGTGGGGGGGGGAGTGTCTGTGGACGGTGTGTGGTGTGGGTGTGGGGGGGGTGTCTGTGGACGGTGTGTGTGTGGGGGGGGAGTGTCTGTGGACGGTGTGTGTGTGGGGGGGGAGTGTCTGTGGACGGTGTGGTGGGGGGGGAGTGTCTGTGGACGGCGGTGTGTGTGGGGGGGGGGGGGACGGTGTGTTGTGTGGGGGGGGGTTGTGTCTGTGGACGGTGTGGGGGGTGGGGGGGGGGAGGTGTGTGTGGGGGGGGTGGGGGGGGGAGTGTCTGTGGACGGTGTGTGTGGGGGGGGAGTGTCTGTGGACGGGTGTGGGGGGTGGGGGGGGAGTGGTGTGTGTTGTGGGGGGGGGAGTGTCTGTGGACGGTGTGTGTGTGGGGGGGGGGAGTGGTGTGTGTGTGGGGGGGAGTGTCTGTGGACGAGTGTCTGTGGACGGTGTGTGTGTGGGGGGGGGGGAGTTGTCGGTGTGTGTGGGGGGGAGTGTCTGTGGACGGTGTGTGTGTGGGGGGGGGGGGAGTGTCTGTGGACGGTGTGTGTGGGGGGGGGGGACGGTGTGTGTGTGGGGGGGGGGGGGTGTCTGTGGACGGTGGTGTGTGTGTGGGGGGGGGGGAGTGTCTGTGTCGTGTGTGTGTGGGGGGGGGGGGAGTGTCTGTGGACGGTGTGCGTGTGGGGGGGGGGAGTGTCTGTGGATGGTGTGTGTGTGGGGGGGGGGGAGTGTCTGTGGACGGTGTGCGTGTGGGGGGGGAGTGTCTGTGGATGGTGTGTGTGGGGGGGAGTGTCTGTGGACTGTGGATGGTGTGTGTGGGGGGGGAGTGTCTGTGGACGGTGTGTGTGGGGGGGGGGAGTGTCTGTGGACGGTGTGTGTGTCGGGGGGGGGAGTGTCTGTGGACGGTGTGCGTGTGGGGGGGGAGTGTCTGTGGACGGTGTGTGTGGGGGGGGGGGGGGGGAGTGTCTGTGGACGGTGTGTGTGTGGGGGGGGGGAGTGTCTGTGGACGGTGTGTGTGGGGGGGGGAGTGTCTGTGGACGGTGTGTGTGGGGGGGGAGTGTCTGTGGACGGTGTGTGTGTGGGGGGGGAGTGTCTGTGGATGGTGTGTGTGGGGGGGGGGAGTGTCTGTGGACGGTGTGTGTGGGGGGGAGTGTCTGTGGGGACGGTGTGTGTGTGGGGGGGGAGTGTCTGTGGACGGTGTGGTGTGCGTGGTTGTGTGGGGGGGGAGTGTCTGTGGACGGTGTGTGTGGGGGGGGGGGAGTCGAGTGTCTGTGGACGGGGTGTGTGTGTGGGGGGGGGGGGGAGTGGTGTGGTGTCTGTGGACGGTGTGTGTGGGGGGGGGAGTGTCTGTGGACGTGTGTGTGTGGGGGGGGGGGAGTGTCTGTGGACGGTGTGTGTGGGGGGGGGGAGTGTCTGTGGACGGTGTGTGTGTGGGGGGGGGGAGTGTCTGTGGACGGTGTGTGTGGGGGGGGGAGTGTCTGTGGACGGTGTGTGTGTGGGGGGGGGGGGGGGGAGTGTCTGTGGACGGTGTGTGTGGGGGGGGGAGTGTCTGTGGACGGTGTGCGTGTGGGGGGGGGGAGTGTCTGTGGACGGTGTGTGTGGGGGGGGGGAGTGTCTGTGGACGGTGAGGTGTGTGTGTGTGGGGGGGGGTGGTGTCTGTGGACGGTGTGCGTGGGGGGGGGGGGAGTGTCTGTGGACTGTGTGTGGGGGTGTGTGTGGGGGGGGTGGTGTCTGTGGACGGTGTGTGGGGGGGGGGAGTGTCTGTGGACGGTGTGTGTTGGGGGGGGGAGTGTCTGTGGACGGTGTGTGTGGGGGGGGGAGTGTCTGTGGACGGTGTGTGTGGGGGGGGGAGTGTCTGTGGACGGTGTGTGTTGGGGGGGGAGTGTCTGTGGACGGTGTGTGTGGGGGGGGAGTGTCTGTGGACGGCCGAGCCTACAACATGGAAAATCATCCAAACCCTATGGAGGGCGCTGCCCCCTCACTGCCCGTCATACCGATACAATCCCCATTGTGCCACACGGTGATACAATGTATTTATGTTACACTCTCTCTTTACATCTACACAATATATCCAAAAGTAATGCTTTTTTTCTGCAAAAGTGGAGTTACCCTTTAAGTTTGTTGGGAAGGCCAGCTGTGGATGGGTATGGAGAGTGGGAATGATCTGATGGTGTATCCTCCTCTTCATCTTATGTTGTACCAGCCGGCTCAGCTGATTGGTTAAGACGCAGGCGTGTTTTTTTTTTTCTATCTGTAATTTTTATTTTTTACTTGCAATTTTTTTATTTCCTTTTTTATTTCTTTTTATTTCCTTTTTTTTTGTTTTTGTTTTGTTCTTCTTTTATTTGCTTCTTTTTTTTTTTTTGCTATTTTTTTTTTCTTGCAAAAGGTGGAGTTACCCTTTAATTTTTTTGGGAAGGCCAGAGTGGGTCTGATCTGATGATCTATCCTCCTCTTCATCTTATGTTGTACCAGCCGGCTCAGCTGATTGGTGTTTTTTTTTCTATCTGCTGTTCTTTTCTTTTATTTGCTATTTTTTTATTTATTTATTTTATTTTATTTATTTTTTTGCAATTTTTTTCTTTTATTTGCTAATTTTTTTTTCTTGTATTTGCTTTTTTTTTCTTTTATTTGCTTTTTTTTTCTTTTCTTTTTTAAGTTTTAATTTTTTTTTTGCTATTTTTTTTCCTTTTCTTTTCTTTTTTTTTCTTTTATTTGCTTTTTTTTTTTCGTTTTTTTTTTAAGTTTTAAGTTTTTTTTTTGCTATTTTTTTTTCTTTTATTTGCGATTTTCTTCTTTTATTTGCTGTTTTTTTATTTGCTTTATTATTATTATTATTATTTATTTCTAATTGATTGGTTAAGACGCAGACGTGTCCCCATATCAGGTGTTTCTGACCATAGGCGTTTTTATTTTCACATGCATTTGTTGGGTAGAAATGTCGTTTATTCGTTTTCGTTGTGTTGGTCTCTTTTTTGTTTACGGGATTCGTTTTCATAGATTCGTTATATCTGGTGGCCTCTAAAATTTTTGGGACAGATCTGAATTAATTGTGAATAATAACTTGTTTTTTGAGGAGCGGGGCTGCCGCCACGTCTTTGACAACCATGACTCATCTGCTGTCAGCGGGATTCCCAGCTGACAGCAGAATGTAAACAGCATGGGTCCCCCCCCCCCCAATCCATACCAGGCCCCAAGCTAAAATGTTTTTTTTTTAAATGACGTGGTCCCCCCCAAAATCCATACCAGACCCTTATATGAGCATGAAGCCCGGCCCCCTCTGGAACCATACCTCTGGAACCACATGGGGGAGGGGGGGCAAGGGACATGGGGACAAGGGCCTCTTCCCCACAACCCTGGGTGGTTGTTGTTGGGGTCTGCAGGAGGGGGGGGCATATCGAAATCTGAAAGCCCCCTTTAATAAGGAGGCCCCCAGATCCCGAACCTCCCCCCCCTGTCCCAAATGAGAAGGTTCCCTACCCTGTGTGGTCACTGGGGCAGGAAGCAATGGGAAATCTCCCCAATGGGGACACAGACCAATAAACAACCAGGCAAGGGATCTAAGCCACTCCCACTTTATCTAATGCTATATAGTTTTGGCTTGAGTTCAGGGCCGCCACCAGGGGGGTACAGGCAGTACACCTGTAAGGGGCCTGGATGGCAACCCCCTTTAAAAAAAGTCAGGAGTCTGGAGGTCCCCAGGGGCCAAGAGGCCCCCAGCTCCCCAGATGGCAACCCCCCCCCTTTTTTTTATATAAAAAAATATATATTTTTTAATATATTTTTATTTTATTTTTAGTTAAAGGGCCAATTTTTTTTAGAGGTCCCCAGGGCCCTGGATGGCAACCCCTCTTTTTTTTGTAATTTATTTTCATTAAAAAAAAATGATTAAAGGGCCCAGAGGTCCAAAGGACCCCGGATGCCCCCAGGGCCCTGGATGGCAACCCCTCTTTTTTTTGTAATTTATTTTCATTAAAAAAAAATGATTAAAGGGCCCAGAGGTCCAAAGGACCCCGGAGACCCCCAGGGCCCTGGATGGCAACCCCCCTTTTTTTGTAATTTATTTTCATAAAAAAAAATGATTAAAGGGCCCAGAGGTCCAAAGGGCTCCGGAGGCCCCCAGGGCCCTGGATGGCAACCCCTCTTTTTTTTGTAATTTATTTTCATAAAAAAAATGATTAAAGGGCCCAGAGGTCAAAAGGGCCCCGGAGGCCCCCAGGGCCCTGGATGACAACCCCCCTTTTTTTGTAATTTATTTTCATTAAAAAAAAATGATTAAAGGGCCCAGAGGTTCAAAGGGCTCCGGAGACCCCCAGGGCCCTGGATGGCAACCCACCTTTAAAAAAAAAAAAAAATATTATATATTTTTTATTCCTTTTTTTTCTTTATATTAAAGGGCCCAGAGGTCCACAAGGACTTTTTTATATATATATATATTTGTCTTTATTTCTTCTTTTTTTTGTAAAGGCCCCCCCTCCCCCCCGGTTCTCTGCTCCAGGGGGCCCATGCCTGAAGCTGTGTAAGGGGCCCCATAATTCCTGCTTGAGTTCCACTGTAACCTGAATATGACGTATGATGAAGGTCACCCCTGAGGTTCCCACTTTTCCCTTGTTGGTTGGCTACGTCTCCTGTTCATGGTACCCCTTTGATGCGGCTTCTCTGTAACCCCCCCAGAATCCGATCAGACAAACGGGATTCACAGCAATCTTTTCTATATTGTAATTTTTTCCCCCCCATCTGAGCAGAAGAAAAAGGAAAATGGCGGACAGCGAAAATCGTCTTCGAAGAAGGAGAAAGGGAAGGCGGCCACCCTGCAGGCTCCGGAGAAGGAGATGAAGGCTCAGAAGAAGGCCGAGGGCTCCAAGAGCAGCACACTGGGGAGACTGTTTAGGCCGAAGGTTTGTATCTGCGGAGGGCCCGACTGTCACCGCGTGGCAACTTCTCCAACTGTCGGGTTCTAGTTGCTTGAGCAGCCTGAAGCTGCCATCGGTGATCTGTGTCCATCCACCAAACCATCTAAGGTCACCCACTCATCCATCATTACGTGATACTAACGTGCTAACAAGAGACGCCCTGTATGTCCACCAACCTACCACCTCATCTGCACCCCCCTCGTAATATTTTATCCCCTTTTTTGTGTATTTTTCTAATCAATTGAAACTCCAAAGTCAATGGGAATGATCCTTGTGAAGGCCGGCCTGGCCCTCAGAAAATGCTCATTGCCTGACATACTTTCTAAGATTGGCCATGGATAGAGAAGCCAAATAGGTTGTTTTCTAAACCCGAGGACTGAACCGTAGGCAGGGCCGGGACCAGGGGTGGGCAGGAGGGGGCGATTGCCCTGGGCGCTGTGGTATCATGTGACCCGGGGGGGGGGGGCATAGGGGGGGGGGGGCGCAAGGAGATTGTGGTGGTTGATTTGTGTTCTGAGGGGGGATTTGGGTGACAGCAGGGCGTAAAAATTCATTTAGGTAGTGAAATTGGGGGGGGGGGGGGGTGTTAGGATTGGTAATTTTGGGGTATTTGTGTTGGGAGGGGGGAATGGGGAGGAGGGTTTGTACTCGTGGGGATGATTTAGGGGTTATATGTGCTAGGAGGGGAAATTAGGAGGGAGGATTTGTGCTAGGAGGGGGGCTTTGGAGTATGGGGAGGTAGGATTTGTGCTCAGAGTGTAAATTTGAGGAGTAGAGAATTTGTGTTGGCAGGGGTTACTAGGAGTGGTTATTTGGGGGGTATTTGTGTTGAGAGGGGGGGTAGGGAGGAGGGTTTGTGCTCGTGGGGATGATTTAGGGGTATTCGTGCTAGGAGGGGAAAATTGGGAGGGGGAGGATTTGTGCTAGGAGGGGGGCTTTGGAGTGTGGGGGGTGGATTTGTGCTCAGAGGGTACATTTTTTAGGGGTAGAGAATTTGTGTTGGGAGGGGGGCTTTGGAGTGAGGGGTTACTATGGGTCATTATTTGGGGGGTATTTGTGTTGAGAGGGGGGATGGGGAGGAGGGTTTGTACTCGTGGGGATGATTTAGGGGTTATATGTGCTAGGAGGGGAAAATTGGGAGGGGGGATTTATGCTAGGAGGGGGGCTTTGGAGTGTGGGGGTGGATTTGTGCTCAGAGGGGAAATTCTAAGGGGTAGAGAATTTGTGTTGGGAGGGGTTACTAGGAGTGGTTATTTGGGGGTATTTGTGTTGAGAGGGGGGTGGGGAGGATGGGTTGTGCTAATGGGGATGATTTGGGGGTATTTGTGCTAGGAGGGGAACATTGGGAGGGGGGATTTATGCTAGGAGGGGGGCTTTGGAGTGTGGAGGGGGGGTGGATTTGTGCTCAGAGGGGACATTTTTTAGGGGTAGAGAATTTGTGTTGGGAGGGGGGCTTTGGAGTGTGGGGGTGGATTTGTGCTCAGAGGGGAAATTTTAAGGGGTAGAGAATTTGTGTTGGCAGGGGTTACTAGGAGTGGTTATTTGGGGGTATTTGTGTTGGGAGGGGGATGGGGAAGAGTGTTTGTGCTAGTGGGGATGATTTAGGGGTATTTGTGCTAGGAGGGGAACATTGAGAGGGGGTTTTATGCTAGGAGGGGGGCTTTGGAGTGTGGGGGGGGGTGGATTTGTGCTCAGAGGGGAAACTTTTTAGGGGTAGAGAATTTGTGTTGGGAGGGGGGCTTTGGAGTAAGGGGTTACTAGGAGTGGTTATTTGGGGGTATTTGTGTTGAGAGGGGGGGATGGGGAGGAGGGTTTGTGCTCGTGGGGATGATTTATAGGGTATTTGTGCTAGGAGGGGAAAATTGGGAGGGGAGATTTGTGCTAGGAGGGGGGCTCTGGAGTATGGGGTTACCAGGAGTGGTTATTAGGGGGTATTTGTGTTGGGAGGGGGGTGGGGGAGGAGGGTTTGTGCTCGTGGGGATGATTTAGGGGTATTTGTGCTAGGAGGTGAAAATTGGGGGAGGGAGGATTTATTGCTAGGAGGAGGGCTTTGGAGTGTGGGGGGTGGATTTGTGCTCAGAGGGGAAATTTTAAGGGGTAGAGAATTTTTGTTGGGGGGGGGCTTTGGAGTAGGGGGGTAAGATTTGTGCTCAGAGGCGAAACTTGAGGTGTAGAGGATTGGTGCTAGGAGGGTTGATTTTTTTTTCAGGGGGGGGGGGGGGGGGGGGGGGGGGGATTTGGGGGGAGAGAGAGGATTTGAACTGGGAGGGGGGGGAATATTTCTACTGGGAGGGAGAATTGTTGGTAATATAGTGTATAAACCTCGGTTTTCGAGTAACGAGCGTTTTGAAAGACGAGCAAATATTTTATATATTATTTTAATTCTGACTCGGTTTGCTAATGTTGTGTCACAAATCGAGAGGGATTCGAGCGAATGGGGTGCGCAGTACCACATTTGACCAGAGGTGCGGGGGGGGGGGGGGGGCGCTGGTGACACTCGAAAACGGTTCGGAGACGTTCGGCCGAGTGTTTCCGAGCCTTCCTGAGTGTTTCCGAGAGAGGAGGCTGTAGCCGCCGCCTTCTTCAGTGAAGCTGTTTTGGCTTATACTCTAATTGACCTGACGGCAGAGAAAGGAGGATGGGGGGGGGGGGACTTCAGAAGGAACAGGGCTGCCATGCCGTCCCCCGGAAGTGGGGACAGGGACCTGCCAAAAACAGGTGCCTGTTCCCCCTTCCCCCCCCCCCCCCCTGAAAGGTGCTAAATGTGGCACCGGAGGGGGGAAAGGAAGCAAATAAGCAGAGGTGGATGGAACTGCGCTTTAAAGCCTATGGACTAGCAGATATCTGTATTACCTGGTGACACCACAAGAGGGCGACATTGTTCAGGATTCTCTATATAGTCACAGCTTCTTTTCAGCCCTGTGATTGTAATTTTCTTTTTATATAGAGATCCTTATCCTTGTGTGTTGGCTTTGTGGGACTATTTACGTTGGCTCAGGAGTGTGCACCAGATGAATGCCATAAATCAGGGCCGGACTCCGCCTGGTGTAATAATAGAGGCCGCCTGGGATGTTTTCCTTCACTTGTTTTAGTACAGCAAACACGCATTGAGGAGTGCAATTCCCCTCCCCCTCCCCCTTTTTATTTTCATAGACACCACTAATGGGGCACAATGCTTCCCAATGATACCCAACAAATTGGCCCAATAACCCCAATAATGAAGCACAATTCCTCCTAATGACACCAATAATGGGGAACAATTTCTCCCAATAACAGCTAATATATGGGCCCAATGACACCAATGATGGGGCACAATGCTTCCTAATGACACCAATAGTGGGGAACAATTTCTCCCAATAACACCAACAATTGGGACCAATGACACCAACGATGGGGCACAATGCTTCCCAATGACGCCCAACAAATTGGCCCAATAACCCCAATAATGAAGCACAATTCCTCCTAATGACACCAATGATGGGGCATTAGGAAATGACACCAATAATGGGGCACAATTCCTCCTAATGACACCAATGATGGGGCACAATTCCTCCTAATGGGGCACAATTTCTCCCAATAACAGCTAACAATTGGGACCAATGACACCAATGATGGGGCACAGTGCTTCCCAATGACACCCAACAAATTGGCCCAATAACCCCAATAATGAAGCACAATTCCTCCTAATGACACCAATAATGGGGCACAATTCCTCCTAATGACACCAATGATGGGGCACAATGCTTCCCAATGACACCCAACAAATTGTCCCCATAACCCCAATAATGAAGCACAATTCCTCATAATGACACCAATAATGGGGCACAATTCCTCCTAATGACACCAATAATGGGGAACAATTTCTCCCAATAACACCAACAATTGGGCCCAATGACACCAATGATGGGGCACAATGCTTCCCAATGACACCCAACAAATTGGCCCAATAAACCCAATAATGAAGCACAATTCCTCCTAATGACACCAATAATGGGGCATTTTGCGAGTGGAAAATTAGGTCTGGCGAGGAGCTGGGCTGCCTGGGAATGGGGGGGGGGAGCACCGCTGGCGATCGGGGGTTAATCGCGAGCCGTTCTCGCAGTGATCGCCCTGATGGCATAGAGGAAGAGGAGAGCCGCGGGATCGCAGAGCGGTGTAGCCCGCTGTTACAACTTACATTGGAATTTCCTCCGCTCAGCTCGCTCCCACAGCCCCGCCTCCTCCTGACACCACGCCTGTGGTAGACAACACATCTCAGCATTGGACCCGCATTCTGTCTATTACAGGCGTGGTGTCAGGAGGAGGCGGGGCTGTGGGAGCGAGCAGAGCGCAGGAAATCTCAAGTCGTAACAGCGGGCAATACCGCCCTGGGATCCCGCGGCTCTCCTCTTCCTCTGTGCTCTCTGCCATTGGGGGGATCACTGGGAGAACTGCTCTCCTCTTCCTACTGTCATAATCTGGCCGCCAATGGCAGAACGTGAGTCTTCTATGGGGGCACGGTGAATCTGCAATGGGGGCACAGTTAATCAGCAATGGGGCTACGGTGAGTCCGCAATAGGGGCACAGTGAATCGGCAATGGGGCCACGGTGAGTCCTCAATGTGGGCACGGTGAATCTGAAAAGAGGGCAAAGCAAATCAGCAATGGTGGGCACGGTGAGGCTGCAATGGTGGGGACAGTGAGGCTGCAATGGTGGGCACGATGAGGCTGCAATGGTGGGGACGGTGAGGCTGCAATGGTGGGGATGGTGAGGCTGCAATGGTGGGGACGGTGAGGCTGCAATGGTGGGCACGGTGAGGCTGCAATGGTGGGGACAGTGAGGCTGCAATGGTGGGCACGGTGAGGCTGCAATGGTGGGGACGGTGAGGCTGCAATGGTGGGCACGGTGAGGCTGCAATGGTGGGGACGGTGAGGCTGCAATGGTGGGGACGGTGAGGCTGCAATGGTGGGGACGGTGAGGCTGCAATGGTGGGGACGGTGAGGTTGCAATGGTGGGAACGGTGAGGCTGCAATGGTGGGCACGGTGAGGCTGCAATGGTGGGGACAGTGAGGCTGCAATGGTCGGCGCGGTGAGGCTGCAATGGTGGGGATGGTGAGGCTGCAATGATGGGCACAGTGAGGCTGCAATGGTGGGCACGGTGAGGCTGCAATGGTGGGCACGGTGAGGCTGCAATGGTGGGCACGGTGAGGCTGCAATGGTGGGCACGGTGAGGCTGTGTTGAGGGGAACTGATAAAGTTGTAGTTAATATTTATTTTTGCAACTTAATTCTGCACAAAACATTTCACAAGATAATTTATGAGGGTGTAATTAGCGGGAGAATTAGGGGCGGGGGAAGGGGTTGGGTGGGGCAACTGGTGGCGAGTAACCCTTGAGGCCTGACTAGTGGCTCAAGACTTGAAATTTTGAGCCCTGTGTATATATATATATATATATATATAATGTTTGGGGTTCTAAGTCATTTTCTAGCAAAGTAGTGTCAGAATAGGGCCTGATCTTTAAGTGTGGCTTCGAAAATGCGCAAAATTCAAAGCCGCAGATCAGCGCGATTGCAAAGTAGTGCAGAAAACCTTTTAATAAAGTCGCACGGATTTGAAGGGTTCTATTGATAGAAATGGGCTGCAACTTGTCATGCGATTTTGAACTGCCAGATCGCAGTGAGAAATTGCGCTGTGTGACCCGGGGGGGGGGGGGGTTAATGTTTAATTAGAGGTTGGTTCTGCAGAACACAGGCGTTGTGTATAAATGTTAATTGTGGAATATTTATCACCTTCTCTGAAATAAGGAGGTTTTCCTGTAGCAGTGATATCCTGAATGTAGTGAAATAGATCGGACCCTCCGTGAGGACCCCCCCATACATCGGTCTGGTCCCGATCTCTCTGTAGCCGCGTTTTTTTTTTTTTTTGAAGGGTAAAAAAAAGATTTTGTAGGTGTGGAAAAACCCGGAACATCCCACTAAAAATGTCCTTCATTGTCATTGTTTGTTTACATCATGTGTTAACATTTACTAGAAGCTGATACATTGTTGCAGCCTGTGATCTGATCAGAAGAAATGATTAGTTACTAAAAGATTTTGTAGGTGTGGAAAAAACCTGAAACATCCCACTAAAAATGTCCTCTGAGTGTCTTTTATCAGGAAAAAAGTGTAACAAAGTTTCATTGTTTGTTTACGTCGTACATATTTACATATCCTTGTTTGTTTACCTTTTTTTTTTTTGACTGTGTTAACATTTACTAAAAGCTGATACATTGTTGCAGCCTGTGATCTGATCAGAAGAAGAAATGTTGATTAGTTACTTCTCCATCCTCTGAATGGTGGCCATACGCGCTTTGCTTTTGTTATCCAATCGATGTGCGATTTGTAGTAAAATGATCGAATCCACGAACAATTTAATAGCCACAACTTCCTATTTAAGCGATTTTTAGTATCGTTCTACACGGAGCGATACGCTTGATCAGCAGGTGGTCTGTCTGCCAATCCCCCCGCTGAGCAGGCGGGTGACAGGTCGGTGTCGGATCCACCTATGCAGAGTGGACACGGACCCAGCCTGCTCTTCTCTATGGGCGGTCGAGGATAAAGAAGACCCCCTGTTGGTAAACGCAGCCACTGTGCCCCAAATGCTGCCAGTGTGCCCCAAATGCTGCCACTGTGCCAATCAAAAGCTGCCACTGTGCCCCAAATGCTGCCAGTGTGCCCCAAATGCTGCCACTGTGCCAATCAAAAGCTGCCACTGTGCCCCAAATGCTGCCAGTGTGCCCCAAATGCTGCCACTGTGCCAATCAAAAGCTGCCACTGTGCCCCAAATGCTGCCAGTGTGCCCCAAATGCTGCTACTGTGCTCATCAAACGCAGCCACTGTGCCCCAAATGCTGCTACTGTGCTCATCAAAAGCTGCCAGTGTGCCCCAAATGCTGCCACTGTGCCAATCAAACGCAGCCACTGTGCCCCAAATGCTGCCACTGTGCCAATCAAATGCAGCCACTGTGCCCCAAATGCTGCCACTGTGCCCATCAAAAGCTGCCAGTGTGCCCCAAATGCTGCCACTGTGCCCATTAAACGCTGCCAGTGTGCCCCAAATGCTGCCACTGTGCCCCCTGCCTGTCACCCATCTGCCCGGCACTTACCCTGTCTTGGGTGGGCAGCAAGCAGCGAGCGATGTCCGGTGTCCTCCATGTCTTCCTCGATGTCTTCTCTCGCCCGCCCTCTCCTATGATTGGATGCCTGATAACAGCGGCCTATAAGGCTGCTGTGATTGGACACCGATCAAGCCGCCTGTCGTTTTCAGCCAATCAGGAGACAGGCAACAGACCCGAGCACCTGATTGGCGGAGAGGCGGTTCAGTGTTAGGAAAGCGAATATTCATTTGCTTTCCTAACACACAGCTGAGTGAACTGCGCCAGCATGGCGCCCGCTGTTCACCTTTTTTGATGCCTATTGCTCCAATTAGGTGATTTAAGAAAAAAAATTACCGCTGTAATTCAGGTGCCAGGCCCAAAAGGGGGGCGGGCGCCTGAATAGGGGGTGTCAGCTGTGGCCGTAGATAGATTCATGCAATGCATAAATCTAGCAATGGTGACGGGGGGGTGGCAGGAGTGAGGGGGCGGCGCCCATGCGCCCTTTACGGACCACCACTGTTAGCAGATTGGATGTAGGTGGGTGCAAATGGACACATGTCCGTTTTCACCCACCACTCCATAGAAGAGGGTGGAGTTTCCGATTGGATCCGCCTAAAAAACGGACAGGCGGACCCGATCGGGACATTCCAGCCAGGGTGGAATATTATCGGTCATTTCGCATTGATCAATTGATGCGATTAAGATTATGAGATCACATGCTGGCCACAGAGATGCAATTGGTAATTTATGATTGTAGTATCCGGTGGCGGCTGGTGCTCAATATTTTGGGGGGGGGGCAAACCAACACATACCAAATCGGCAGCTATTGCCACCATGCCCCCCTGCCTAGCCCTCCCCTGCCCGTGTGTAACCTATTGATCAAAATGAGTTGTTGACCACCGATCGATCCGTCCGGGTGAGATTGACAGGAAAAATAAATCGATCATTTTATCAAAGCGTGTATGGCCCACCTTTTTTTTTTTAAATATGGGCCAATCCGATCTGTCCGATGCAGTTCAGGAGGCCAGCCAATCGTGATGCAGGAACAGCAGTCTGGACAGATCTGACTGCGCCGTGTGTGTCAGGAAATCGCAGGACGAGTGACTTGTCTGCATTTTTTAATCGCTCGTTGCCTAACGTTGTTGTTGTTGTTTCTTTTTTTTTTATTTCTTTTCCAACCAGTCGAAGAAAGATGAAGTCCAGGCAGGCGGAGACAAAGTAAGTACGGATTGTTCGGAGATCGGCCCAAAGCTGGCCGTACACCCGTAGAATTTCGTTTGAGGCTCGGTTCACACCGTCGCCGCATGCCGCGCTCAGCAGGGGTCCGGCGAGTGCCGGTTCACCGTTTCAGGTCCGATTTCAGACCGAACTTTGGACCTGGAACGCACCAAAAAAGGCACGCCCTTTTCCGGCACACCGCACGTGGCACCATAGAGAACCATTTACATTCTCCTGCTATGCAGTGAAACACGCATTCAATTTGCAGAAGTGTGAACCCGGCCTTAATATTCGTATGGAAATTTTGAAAGATCGGCGCATTCGATCCCGCCATCAATTATTCAACAGATTTTTTATTTGACAGTCCTTAAAAGTACAACCAAATGGGCTTCGGCTCCCCTAAAAAAATGTTCCATCCTGATCCTTGGGCTAATGACCAAAAAGGATCATTGATTGGACCCCACCGATCATTGGAAAATCGAACAAACGTTCCTGGGACAAACCAAAGTCTACCAGTGTATGGCCGGCTTTACCGTATCCATCTAAGTCTGTTAACTTGTATGTAATCCCAAATACTAAGGTCAGAGGCGGCTCTAGGCTTTGTGGGGCCTTAGGCAAAACTTGACACGGGGCCCCATTCATACCCATGATGGGAAAAAATAATTCAAGGACAAGAGCCTCTTCCCCACAACCCTGGCCGGGGTTGTGGGGGTCTGTGGACAGGGGGCTTATCGAAATCTGGAAGCCCCCTTTAACAAAGTGGTCCCCAGATCCTGCTTTTTAATAACTAAGGGGCGGGAGCCCCCCAGTGATGTCACCTGGTGAACCCGCCCTCTACTGACGTCATTGACTGAGGGCATGCTGGGTCATTGATGTCACAAGGGGTGGTGTCACCGATATTTACTGGTTGTTAGGGACGCTGGCGGCCCCCGCTCCTGAGTCAAGGCTCATAACGCTGCCTGAGCACACCAGCGATAAGGTCCTCTGTCCCTCAAAACTGGGGTAATGCATTGGATAAGTTATGCTGCCGCGAGGCCACTGTGAGTGTGAGGCCTTAGGCGACCGCCTAATTAAAGAGCCGCCTCTGACTAAGGTTGTGTAGAGAGTTATCTTTAAGCTGGATACACACTATACAATTTTCTGCAGATTTACCAAAACCATATAAAAATGGAGGTCAAAACTTAAAAGTTTCAATTTCTATGCAATCAGGCCGGTCCTTACACTACATGGTTTTGGTAAATCTAAAAATAAAGTTGTATGGTGTGTATGGGGGTCTTATGCTTTGTGAATGTTGTGAAAGCTTTTATTTTATGTTTTTTATATACAGTGGAACCTCGGACTTTTTATCCCCCACCCCACCTCTGGCCACATGTGGTATTGCATGCCATAGAAGTCAATGCAGAGCGAATTATTCTCGTTCCCATTGACTTCTATGGGGAAACTCGCTTTGATATGCGAGTGCTTTGAATTACGAGCGTTCTCCTGGAATGGATTATGGTTGTAATCCAAGGTTACATTGTATCAGTAGGAAGAATAGTGCCCCATCATTGGTATCAATGGCCTGCACCTCAACTTTGTGGGAACAGTTTGGGGATGGCCCCTTCCCGTTAAGCAAGGTTCGTAAAGATATGGCTGAGCGAGTTTGGGGTGGAGGAACTTGACTGGCCAGCACAGAGTCCTGACCTCAACTTCATAGAACACCTTTGGGATGAATTAGACTGGAGACTGTGAGCCAGGCCTTCTTGTCCAACATCAGTGCCTGACCTCACAAATGCTCTTCTGGAAGAATGGTCAAACATTCCCATAGACACCCTCCTAAACCTTGTGGACGGCCTTCCCAGAAGAGTTGAAGCTGTTATAGCTGCAAAGGGCGGGGCCAACTCAATATTGAACCCTACGGACTAAGACTGGGATGCCATTAAAGTTCATGTGCGTGTAAAGGCTGGCGTCCCAATACTTTTGACAATATAGTGTATCTAAATGCCTCTGACTGAATTGACATTACCGCAGTGCTCCAGCCAACCTCGGCTCAGTTCATTTTTGGACGAGTCTTGAAGCAAAAACTATCGTAATTTGGGAAGACGGAAGAGAAGACCAGCAGCTCCTGGAAGGTGTTTGGATGTTCTCATGAGATCTCCTCTCTTCTTTCCACAACTTGGCTCTTGGCTCTTCCACAACCACACATTGGTGTAGAACGTTCTCTTCTCCATCACGGAAGACAAGTGCCGATTTCAATGAACACGCCCAAAGATCGTCCCCCCTAAAAAACACACACTTTAGGCTTTCCACCCAATTAGAGACTCCAACTTCAAGTAGGCAAATTGCTCTTCAACCCGTCCGCTGATTCCACCGGCTACATGGGAACGGATTCAGCCGGGCGTGACAGCAGTGCTGTGCTGCTCTTCATGGATTGCTGGGGCTTTTATGGTTTTGTTTGCTTTACTTTTTTTTTTATTGTGTAAAGTCGGCCCAATTCTCAAATAAAAGAACGAGCACTTTATCTTTAGAGCTGGAAGTTTGGCTCTGAGGGTAAGAGCACTGGACTGGTCTGCTGGAGACCTGAGTTCGAATCCAGATGGAGGGCTTTGATGTCTCAAGAGGACCCACAGGACAAAACCATGTTCATTTCTCAGGCCTTGAGAACTGCCCATTAGGGCGTGAGAGACTGTTCAAAAATGGGGTAGTGGTATATAAAAAAAAAATTATACATCGTTTTAAATTACACTAAAGAAGAGACATGATTCTCTGCACTCTCATGGTGTTGCCCTCTGGGTCTTCAGCAATCTCTTCATTTCACGCTCTGGGGTCTTCAGCACTCTTGTGTTTTTTTTCCCCTCTGTGTCTCCAGCACTCTGAAGGTTTTGGCCTCGGGGTCTTCAGCACTCATCATTACATCTTCAGCACTCTCATGGTTGCATCTTCAATGCTCCATTGGTTTTGCCCTTTAGCACTCTCATCATTTTACTTCTCTGGGTCTTCAGTGCTATGATGGTTTTTTCCTCTGGTCTTCAAGGCTCGCATGGTTTTGCCCTCTGCGTCTTCAGCGCTCTCATGGTTTTGTCCTCAGGGTCTTCAGCGCTCTTGTGGTTTTGTCTTCAGTGCTCTTGTGGTTTTGTCCTTGGGGTTTTCAGCACTCTTGTGGTTGCATCTTCAATGCTCCATTGGTTTTGGCCTCTGGATCTTCAGCACTCTTGTGGTTTTGCCCTTAGTGCTCTCATGGTTGTGTCTTCAGCACTCTTGTGGTTTTGTCCTCAGGGTCTTCAGCGCTCTTGTGGTTTTGTCCTCGGGGTCTTCAGCGCTCTTGTCCTTGGGGTCTTCAGTGCTCTTGTGGTTTTGTCCTTGGGGTCTTCAGCACTCTTGTGGTTGCATCTTCAATGCTCCATTGGTTTTGGCCTCTGGATCTTCAGCACTCTTGAGGTTTTGCCCTTAGTGCTCTCATGGTTGTGTCTTCAGCACTCTTGTGGTTTTGTTCTCGGGGTCTTCAGCACTCTTGTGGTTTTGTTCTCGGGGTCTTCAGCGCTCTTGTGGTTGCATCTTCAATGCTCCATTGGTTTTGCCCTCTGGATCTTCAGCACTCTTGTGGTTCTAACCTTAGCGCTCTCATGGTTGTGTCTGCAGAGCTCTCATACTTTCTCCCTCAGGGCCTTCAACATATGCATGGTTTCACACTCAGGGCCTTCATGGTTTTGCATATGGGCGTTTAAGCACATTTAGGAATTCGCCCTTGCAGTCTACTGTGCCTTTAGGGATTTGAACCCTTGCCCTCATGGTGTCCATGTCGGTGACACCACTCTTTGAGCCACTTGCCTTTGGCTGAGGACTGGTGTGTTCGTTCTCCTATTTCAAGGGGAAAGAGCCATAATGTTGTAAAAAGCTGGTTTCGGGATTCAAACTTGCATCTCTACAGACCGCAATGAAAGGCCAGTTGCTTAGCACATGAGCTAGCTGGTCATGTGAGGTTATAGCTGATAAACAAAGGTTTTGTAAGTGAACTCTGGGGCACCCAGAAATTCAAAAAACATAGGGTGAGTTTTGAACCTTTGAGCTCAACTTTCTGCGATTAGGCTGGCCGGTTGCTAGTCTCCCAAGCCAGCCAGCTCATTGATATCCCCAAGCTCAAAGTCAAGGAAAGTGAAAGATAATCAAAGACACACAAATTAAAGATTCAGCAGGACTTGAACCGGTGAAAGACCACTTTCAGGAGTAACTGGCTAACTGTTAAGCCCCTGAGCTAACTGCAACTTAGAGCTAGATGCTAGTAAATCAAGACTTAGTAAGCAAAATGTGATCAGGCCACCCAAATTTTCAAAATGGTTCACCTGAGATTCAAACCAGCAACTCTTGTAGTTCAGGAGTGAAGATTGGTGGCTGTTAAGGCCTTAAGCCATGTGAAGCCATGGCCAATGGAGGAATAATTCAAGACTTAGTAAGTAAAACATGATCAGGCAACTGCTCAAATAAATGTACAAAAATCAAGATTTGAACCTGCAACACTGTAACCCTTGAGATGAAGGTGACTGGCTATTAATGCATTGAGCCAACCAGAGATCTGGTGCTTTCAGTGGGAAATCAAGGCTTAGTAAGCAAAACATGATTGGGGCACCCACAAATACAAAAGAGCAACCAGAGCTTTGAACTTGCGACTCTACGAACTCAAGTATCTACTAATAGATATCTGTTGTTACTACCAAGCTCTTGAGCAAGCCGAAGCTCTGAGCTCACCAATAGTAAATCAACACTTAGTAATTTAAGACTTAGTAAGAGAAACATGATTAGGATACTCCCAAATTTCAAAAAGAGGAGCTGAGATTTGAACCTATAACTCTAGGATAAGCTGCAACGAAGAAGGGTGGATGCTAAACCCCTAAGCTACCCAGCTTCTTGGGAGCACAAGTACTAAATCAAGAGCTAAAAAGTGAAACATAATCATCGACACCAACAAATTACAAGGTTTAGTAAGAACAAAAGTGATCAAGGAAAAGCCTAAGACTTGAACCTGCAACTCAAAGAACCTCTTATAGAGTTTATTATCTGTTAAGCCCCTTGACCAACCAGAACATTGCTTACTAACACCGTAATTTAAGACTTAGTAAGAGAAACATGATTAGAAAACTCACAAATTCATGAAGAAAAGCTGAGATTTGAACCATTAACTCTACGATGAGCTGCAATGAAGAAGGGTGGATAATAAACCCCTAAGCTATGCAACTTCTTGGGAGCTGTAGTACTAAATCAAGACCTAAAAAGTTAAACATAATCATTGACACCATCAAATTACAAGGTTTAGTAAGAAATAAAGTGATCAGGGAATTATCTAAGATTTGAACCTGCAACTCTAAGAACCTCTTAGAGAGTTGACTATCTGTCAAGTCTCTTGCCCAACCTGAACTTTGTATCCCAATGTCGTAATTTAAGACTTAGTAGGAGAAACATGATTAGGACACTCACAAATTTCAAAAATAGGAGCAGAGATTTGAACCTGTAACTCTAGGATCAGCTGCAACGAAGAAGGGTGGATGCTAAACCCCTAAGCTACCTAGCTTCTTGGGAGCACAAGTACTAAATCAAGAACTAAAATTGAAACGTAAACATAATCATTGACACCATCAAATTACAAGGTTTAGTAAGAAATAAAGTGATCAGAGAATTATCTAAGATTTGAACCTGCAACTCTAAGAACCTCTTAGATAGTTGATTATCTCTTAAGTCCCTTACCCAACCAGAACTTTGTAACCCAACACTCAAAATCAAGACTTAGTAAGAGAAACATGATAAGAACACTCACAAATTTCAAAAAGTGCAGCTGAGATTTGAACCTATAACTCTAGGATAAGCTGCAATGAAGAAGAGTGGATGCTAAATCCCTAAGCTACCCTACTTCTGGAGAGCAGCCGTACTAAATTATCAAATTACAAGGTTTAGTAAGTACAAAAGTGATCAGGGAAAAAAAAATCTATGATTCGAACCTGCAACTCTAAGAACCTCTTAGAGAGTTAATTACCTGTTAAAAGTCCCTTACCCAACGCCGTAAATCAAGACTTAGTAAGAGAAACATGATTGGGACACTCACAAATTTCAAAAACAGGAGCTGAGATTTGAACCTATAACTCTAGAATTAGCTGCAGGGAAGAAGGGTGGATGCTAAACCCCTAAGCTACCCTACTTCTGGAGAGCCGCAGTACTACATTTTCAAATTACAAGGTTTAGTAAGTACAAAAGTGAACAGAGAAAAAAAATCTAAGATTTGAACCTGCAACTCTAAGAACCTCTTAGAGAGTTAATTACCTGTTTAAAGTCCTTTGCCTAACCAGAACTTACCAGTCCCTCACCCAACACCATAAATCAAGACTTAGTAAGAGAAACTTGATCGGGACACTCACAAATTTCAGAAATAGGAGGTGAGATTTGAACCTATAACTCTAGAATTAGCTGCAGTGAAGAAGGGTGGATGCTAATCCCCTAAGCTATCCAGCTTATTGGGATCTGAAGTACTAAATCAAGACCTAAAAAGTTAAACATAATCATTAACGCCAACAAATTACAAAAGAAAACCTGGGACTTGAACCTGTGAAAGAACACTTTCAGGAGTGACTTGGCTAACTGTTAAACCCCTGAGCTAACCGCAACATGCTAGTAAATCAAGACTTAGTAAGCAAAATGTGATCAGGACACCCAAAATTTCAAAAAGGTTCACCTGAGATTCAAACCTACAACTCTTTTAGTTTGGGATAGAAGATAGATGGCTGTTAAGGCCCTAAGCCATGTGAGCAGGCGTACTAAATCAAGACCTTAAAAGTAATATATAACCATTAACACCATCAAATTACAAGGTGGTAGTAAGTACAAAAGTGATCAGGGAAAAATCTAAGATTTGAACCTGCAAATCTAAGAACCTCTTAGAGAGTTGAATTATCTATTAAGTCCCTCACCCAACCAGAACTTTGCAACCCAGCATCCTCACTTAAGACTTAGTAAGAAAAACATGATTAGGACACTCACAAATTTCAAAAAGTGGAGCTGAGATTTGAACCTATAACTCTAGGATTAGCTGCGATGAAGAAGGAGGACTCTAAACCCCTAAGCTATCCAGCTTCTTGGGATCAGCAGTACTGAACCGAGACCTAAAAAGTTAAACTTAATCATTGACGCCATCAAATTACAAGGTTTAGTAAGAAATATAGTGATCAGGGAAAAATCTAAGATTTGAACCTGCAACTCTAAGAACCTCTTAGATAGTGGATTACCTGTTAAGTCCCTTACCCAACCAGAACTTTTAAATGCAACACTGTAAATCAAGACTTAGTAAGAGAAACTTGATTAGGACACTCACACATTTCAAAAAGATGAGCTGAGATTTGAACCTATAACTTTAGGATTAGCTGCAGTGAAGAAGCATGGATGCTAAACCCCTAAGCCATGCAACTCCTTGGTGGAAGCATTCCTAAATCAAGACCTAAAATGTGAAACATAATCCTTAACACCATCAAATTACAAGGTTTAGTAAGTACAAAAGTGATTAGGGAAAAAAAACATCTAAGACTTGAACCTGCAACTCCAAGAAAATCTTATATAGTTGATTATCTGTTATGACCCTTACCCAACTATAACTTTCCAACTCAACGTTGTAACTCAAAACTAAGTAAGAGAAACATGATTGGGACACTCACAAAAAGAATAGCTGAGATTTGAACCAATAACTCTAGGATTGGTACATTGATATTGGGTGGATGCTAAACCCCTAAGCCAAACAGCTCCAAGCTTACAAACCAGTAAATCAAGACTTAGTGTGAAACGTGATCAGGGAAAATGTCAAGATTTGAACCTGCAACTCTAAAAACATTTTAGAGAGTTGATCATCTGCTAAGCTCCTTAGCCAAACAAATCTTTGTGTCTCAGGCATGTAAATAAAGACTTAGTCATACTAGTAGTAGGAAAACACTTACAAATTCAAGAAGAAGGACAGAGCTTTGAACCTATAACCCTATGATTGGTGTATTGAGGATGGGTGGATGTCAAAACCCTAAGCTATCCAGGTAGTTGGGAGGTACTGCATTAAATCAAGACTTAGTAGTCTAAGATTTAGTCTTACTAGTAGTAGTAAGACACTCACAAATTCAAGAACAAGGGCAGAGCTTTGAACCTACAACTCTAGGATTGGTGTATCGAAGATGGGTGGATGCCAAATACCTAAGCTACCCAGCTCCTTGGTAGGTATAGCATTAAATCAAGACTTAGTTGTCTAAGACTTAGTCTTACTAGTAGAAGTAAAACACTAAAAAATTCAAGAAGAAGGACAGAGATTTGAACCTAAAACTCTAGGCTTGGTGCACTGAAGTTGGGTGGATGCTAAACCCCTAAGCTATGCAGCTCCTTGCAAGGTGTAGCATTAAATCAAGACTTAGTAGTCTAAGATTTAGTCTTAGTAGTAGTAGTAGTAAGACACTCACAAATATAAGAAGGAGGGCAAAGCTTTGAACCTCAAACTCTAGGATTGGTGTATCGAAGAGGGGTGGATGCCAAACCACTAAGCTATCCAGCTCCTTGGGAGGTCTAGCGTTAAATCAAGACTTAGTCTTACAAGTAGTAAGACACTCACAAATTAAAGAAGACAGGCAGAGATTTGAACCTATAACTCTAGGGTTGGTGTATTGAAGCTGGGTGGATGCCAAACCACTAAGCTATCCAGCTCCTAGGGAGGTGTAGCATTAAATCAAGACTTAGTTGTCTAAGACTTAGTCTTACTAGTAGTAGTAAAACACTCAAAAATTCAAGAAGTAGGGCAGAGCTTTGAACCTTTAACTTTAAGATTGGTGCCTTGAAGTGGGATGGATGCTAAACCCCTAAGCTTTACAGCTCCTTAGGTGGGGTAGCATTAAATCAAGATTTGGTAGTCTAAGATTTAGTCTTACTGGAAGTAGTTAGACACTGACAAATTCAAGAAGATGGGCAGAGCTAACTCTAGGAGTGTAGTGTATCGAAGAGGGGTGGATGCCAAACCCCTAAGCTATCCAGCTCCTTGGGAGATTAAGCATTAAATCATGACTTAGTAGTCTAAGACTTAGTCTTACTAGTAGTAAGACACTCACAAATTCAAGAACAAGGGCAGAGCTTTGAACCTATAACTCTCGGATTGGTGTATCGAAGATGGGTGGGCGCCAAACCACTAAGATATACAGCTCCTTCAGAGGCATAGCATTAAATCAAGACTTAGTAGTCTAAGATTTAGTCTTACTAGTAGTAGTAAGACACTCACAAATTCAAGAAGACGGGCAGAGATTTGAACTTATAACTCTAGGATTGGTGTATAGAAGCTAGGGGGATGCCAAACCACTAAGCTATCCAGCTCCTAGGGAGGTGTAGCATTAAATCAAGACATAGTTGTCTAAGACTTAAGAAGAAGGGGAGAGATTTGAACCTATAATTCTAGGATTAGTGCACTGAAGATTGATGGATGCTAAACCCCTAAGCTACACAGCTCCTTGAGAGGTGTAGCATTAAATCAAGACTTGGTAGTCTAAGATTTAGTCTTAGTAGTAGTAGTAAAACACTCACAAATATAAGAAGGAGGGCAAAGCTTTGAACCTCAAACTCTAGGATTGGTGTATCGAAGAGGGGTGGATGCCAAACCACTAAGCTATCCATCTCCTTGGGAGGTCTAGCGTTAAATCAAGACTTAGTTGTCTAAGACTTGGTCTTAGGCACGTAAATCAAGACTTAGTCTTACTAGTAGTAAGACACTTACAAATTCAAGAAGAAGGGCAGAGCTTTGAACCTATAACTCTAGGATTGGTGTATTGGAGAGGGGTGAATGTCAAACCCCTAAGCTATCCAGCTCCTTTGGAGATGAGCTAATTAAATCAAGACTTAGTAGTCTAAGATTTAGTCTTAGTAGTAGTAGTAAGACACTCACAAATTTAATAAGAAGGGCAGAGCTTTGAACCTCTAACTCTACGATTTGTGTATCGAAGAGGGGTGGATGCTAAACCCCTAAGCTATCCAACTCCTTAGTTGGTCGAGCATTAAATCAAGACTTAGTCTTATTAGTAGTAAGACATTAAACTAATCAAGAAGAAGGCAGAGCTTTGAACCTATAACTCTAAGATTGGTGCACTGAAGAAGGGTGGATGCTAAACCCCTAAGCTATCCAGCTCCTTGAGAAGTGTGGCATTAAATCAAGACTTAGTAGTGTAAGATTTAGTCTTAGTAGTAGTAGTAAGACACTCACAAATTCAAGAAGGAGGGCAGAGCTTTGAACCTATAACTCTAGGATTGGTGTATCGAAGAGGGGTGGACGCCAAACCACTAAGCTATAGAGCTCCTTCGAAGGTATAGCATTAAATCAAGACTTAGTTGTCTAAGATTTAGTCTTACTAGTAGTAGTAAGACACTCACAAATTCAAGAAGACGGGCAGAGATTTGAACCTATAACTCTAGGATTGGTGTATTGAAACTGGGTGGATGCTAAACCACTAAGCTATCCAGCTCCTAGGGAGGTGTAGCATTAAATCAAGACTTAGTTGTCTAAGACTTAGTCTTACTAGTAGTAGTAAAACACTCAAAAATTCAAGAAGAAGGGCAGAGCTTTGAACATATAACTCCAGGAATGGTGCATTCAAGTTGGGTGAATACTAAACCACTAAGCCAAACAGCCTCAAGCTTACGAATCAGTAAATTAACACATAGTGTGAAACGTGATCAGGGAAAAAGTCAAGATTTGAACCTGCAACTCTAAAAACTTTTTAGAGAGTTGATCATCTGCTAAGCCCCTCAGCCAACCAGAACTTTGTGTCACAGGCACGTAAATCAAGACTTAGTCTTACTAGTAGTAAGACACTAAAAAATTCAAGAAGAAGGGCAGAGCTTTGAACCTATAACTGTGGTATTGGTGCACTGAAGTTGGGTGGATGCTAAACCCCTAAGCAATGCAACTCCTTGAGAAGGGTGGCATTAAATCAAGACTTAGTAGTCAAAGATTTAGTCTTAGAAGGAGTAGTAAGACACTCACAAATTCAAGAAAGAGGGCAGAGCTTTGAACCTATAACTCTAAGATTGGTGTATCAAAGAGGGGTGGATGCCAAACCACTAAGCTATCCAGCTCCTTGGGAGGTCTAGTGTTAAATCAAGACTTAGTTGTCTAAGACTTGGTCTTAGGCACGTAAATCAAGACTTAGTCTTACTAGTAGTAAGACACTCACAAATTCAAGAAGAAAGGGTGAGCTTTGAACCTATAACTCTAAAATTGGTGCTTAGAAGTTGGGTGGATGCTAAACCTCTAAGCTATCCTGCTTCTTTGGAGGTGTAGCATTAAATCAAGACTTAGTAGTTTAAGATTTAGTCTTACTAGTAGTAGTAAGACACTCACAAATTCAATAAGAAGGGCAGAGCTTTGAACCTCTAACTCTAGGAATGGGTGTATCGAAGAGGGGTGGATGCTAAACCCCTAAGCTATCCAGCTCTTTAGGAGGTATAGCATTAAATCAAGACTTGGTCTTACTAGTAGTAGTAAGACACTCAAAAATTCAAGAAGAGCTAAGCTTCGAACTTAGAACTATAGGATTGGTGTATCAAAGATGGGTGTATGCCAACCCCCTAAGCTATCCAGCTCCTTGGGAGGAAGAGCATTAAATCAAGACTTGGTCTTACTAGTAGTAGTAAGACACTCACAAATTCAAGAAGAAGAGCTGAGCTTTGAACCTATAACTCTAGGGTTGCTGCAATGAACATGGGTTGATGCTTAAACCCCTATGTTATCAAGCCCCTTGGAATGCATAGCACTAAATCAAGACCCAAAAAGTGAAACATAATCATTATACCCAACCAATTCAAAAAGAAAATCTGAGATTGGAAACTATAATTCTAAGACCATTGGGATGAAGATGGGTATATGCTAAACCCCTAAACTATCCAGAACCTTGAGATGGCACATCAGTAAATCAAGACTTAGTAGGTGAATTATGATCAGGGAGGTGCACAAATGAAAAAATTCCAAATTCGAACCTTAAACTCTAAAATTGCCACCAGTGGTAACCAGCTGTTAAGCCTCTGAGCCACCCAGAACTCTGATGACCAAGGGAGTAAATTAAGATTTAGTAAGCAAAACATGATTGGGACCCTCACAAATTCAAAAGAGAGTTCTTAAGATTTGAAGCTACGATGCTAAGCTTACTAGTACATAGTGGGGTGGATGCTAAACCTCTAAGCCAGCCATTCTCAACTAGGGTTACGTGGAACCCTGAGGTTCCTCCAGAGGTGGTTGCTAGGGGTTCCTTGAGCTGTGGCTGATGAACCACCTATTTGATGATGCCTACAGAGTTCGAGGTTCAGCACCACTTAGCAAAGCCAGCAGTATGATCCCAAATATCATTTTTAGCTGTCTTCAAGGGTGGCACTCCGAACCCCCACTTTAAGGGGGACATTCTTCCCATTGACCACCAATATAAGGAGTATGAGCCCTGATGATTTGGTTTTAGTAAGGGTTCCTCGAGACATGAAAATAATTTTTGGGGTTCCTCTAGAGTTAAAAGGTTGAGGAAGTCTGCTCTAAGCTATCCAGAAACAAGAGGATGACCCCCCCCCCCCCCCCAGACTTAGGCCACTTTCACACTTATACAACTTGAACCACAATTTTGAACTGCAAAATCGCATGACAAGTCATTCTCCATGATTCTCAATGACTAGCATTCATATTAGTACGACTTTAAGTCGTGCCGACTTCTAAGTGGCTCACTCGTCCCCGACCCTATCCTGACCTGCCGGTCTGTATGCTCGGATAAGGGTCTGGTATGGATATTGGGGGGACACCCATACCTTTTTTCACCATTGGGAGGGGGGGTTCCCTTAAAACCCTTACCAGACTGAGGGGCCCGGTATGCTCATTAAGGGGGAACCCATGCCGTTCTTTAAAAAAGAAAAAAGATCGGCGTGGAGTTCCCCCTAATTATTGGGGGATCAAAGTCGCGTCCCTGGTCATTGAAGTCGTACTTCAAGGCATAAGGTAAAGTCAGATGGGGAGAATACTGCATTACGGCCACTAGATGGCGTTGACTTGTCATAGGCAATAAGTATGATCTTCATCTCCATCTAGTGGCCATAACGGGGTATTTTCAACATTCAAATTGGAGAGAATATGGCTGGAGAACATTCTATTTTGCCCCATTTGCACAGAACAAATTTAGGTACAACTTTGAGAGATGAACAGCTACGCAGGTTTTTAGGATTTTTATTGGAACAACCACTCCTCCAGAGTGATATCCACCCATCAAAGTGTTAAAATATTTGAAAGTACCCCTTTGGTGTGCTGTTTGTTTTTCTTCCAGATCTGCGAAGTAATCCAGTGTGAGACTTTTCTTCCTGTAATTAAGACCGCCCACTGCTGCTCTCTCTCCTTCTGCAGGGTGACTGGTCTTGTCTCCGCCCCCTTCCTGTAATAAAGACCTCTCACTGACGCTCTCTTTCCTTGTGCAGGGTGACAGGTCTTGTCTCCACCCCCTCCTGTAATAAAGACCAATCACTGCTGCTCTCTCTCCTTGTGCAGGGTGACTGGTCTGGTCTCCGCCCCCTCCTTTAATAAAGACCACCCACTGCTGCTCTGTCTCTTTGTGCAGGGTGACTGGTCTTGTCTCCGCCCCCTTCCTGCAATAAAGACCTCTTACTGCTGCTCTCTCTCCTTGTGCAGGGTGAATGGTCTTGTCTCCGCCCCCTCCTGTAATAAAGACCAATCACTGCTGCTCTCTCTCCTTGTGCAGGGTGACTGGTCTGGTCTCCGCCCCCTCCTTTAATAAAGACCACCCACTGCTGCTCTGTCTCTTTGTGCAGGGTGACTGGTCTTGTCTCTGCCCCCTTCCTGTAATAAAGACCTCTCACTGCTGCTCTCTCTCCTTGTGCAGGGTGACTGGTCTCATCTCCGCCCCTCCTGTAATAAAGACCAATCACTGCTGCTCTCTCTCCTTCTGCAGGGTGAATGGTCTTGTCTCCACCCCCTCCTGTAATAAAGACCAATCACTGCTGCTCTCTCTCCTTGTGCAGGGTGACTGGTCTGGTCTCCGCCCCCTCCTTTAATAAAGACCACCCACTGCTGCTCTGTCTCTTTGTGCAGGGTGACTGGTCTTGTCTCCGCCCCCTTCCTGCAATAAAGACCTCTTACTGCTGCTCTCTCTTTCTTTGTGCAGGGTGACTGGTCTTGTCTCCGCCCCTTCTGTAATAAAGACCAATCACTGCTGCTCTCTCTCCTTGCACAGGGTGACTGGTCTTGTCTCTGTCCCTCTCCTATAGTTTTCTGCAGGCAGTCTGTAGTTGGCAGAGCCATCTGGGGCCCCTCCCACAGCTCTTCCCTCTGCACAAGCTATGTACAGCACATCGATGATGTCACGGCTACTTTTACAAGGTAGTAACTGAGTTTTGAAAGATGCAAAGTGGATTTATATCCTTGTGGCTACCTTAAAATATTGGCCACTAGATGGTGCTGAGGAGCATACCTATGAACTATATAACTTATATGTCGGCACCATCTAGTGGCCATATTGCGGTATTTTCCTCCAAAGTTGCATCCAAATGTATTTCTGTGCAAAATCAAATGTGAGAATGTGGCGATGCTGCCACATAAATGGGCGTGTCTGCTAAAAAGGGGTTAATGAACACAGCGCTTCATTTACTTGTGTCTTTTATATCTGCCCCAGCGTTCAGCTTTAATACAGAGCACCTCAAATTTTAAAAAAACGTTATTGGACGTAAACGTGAGAAGCAGCCCCAAAGCGTCCCCTAGACATGGATTTCTAACACAGCCCTCCGTCCTCCATCTCTCCCTCGTCTGCCACCTCCCCCTTCCAGGGAATCAGACACAAAGCCGGATTGTTCTAGAAAGTTCTGAAGATAAATTGTTGCAATAAATCTTTAAATGTATCAGTTATGAACAGAGAAGGACGGTGATGAAAAGAGCGATTATACTTCTTGGAAGGACGAGGTTACATAAGTGACATTTGTGCGAGGCGTCCCGTCCACCATTCACCGCCTTCCAATAATCGCCCATTGTTCCAGGAGAGCGGACACGCCCCTCCAATAACCGGGAATATATACGTCCAATCATGTGCTGTACATGGAGCTAGACATGGGCAGAACCAAAACATTTGTTTCCTTTCAATTCTTTATTTACAGTAATTCATTTCATTCATTTCCGGAATTTGTTCAATTTTTTTACAAACTCAATTAACCGAATTCAATAGATATACTGGGCCAGATTCAGAGAGCCATTACGCCTGTCTAACTGGTGTTAGACAGGAGTAATTTCAAATTTCGCGCGCCGTATCACTAGTTTGAATCCTCAAACCATGATACGGCGGCGTTGGGCTTCGATCTGACAGGCTTACGTCTTTGTACGCCTTCGGATCTACGCTGCAATCTTTTTGCGTTCGCGTCGTTTTCAGCGTCGGGGTATGCAAATGAGCTTTTTCCAGCGATCCACGAAGATTATTTTTTTTTGCGTAAGTCGTCCGGGAATAGGAATGTACGTAAACGACGCTACTCCAAAAAAAAAATGACGTAACGACGTGATTTTGCGCAATGCACGGCAGGAAATTTCTGAACGGAGCACGCGCAGTTCGATCGCCGCGGGGACGCGCTTAATTTAAATGCATCACGCCCCCTAATCGCGTAGTTTGATTCCGCCGGGAGAAATACACTACGCCGCCGTACCGTACGGGCCAAAATCTCTCTGAATTCCTCCTAGAGCCAGGTAAAGTACGGCGGCGTAGAGTATCTCTGATACTCTGCGGGAATCTAATTCTTTCTGAATCTGGCCCACTCTTTCTATTCCATGCTATTGTGTGTAATATATATATATATATATATATATATATATATATACACACTGTATATAACACTTTTTTTTTTACATTTCATATTAATGTTGATGAGGGGGAACGAGAAACCAAGAAAGGCAAACTATAAACAGATTACATTTAATTGAATATCTCATAAAACAACAAATAAAAATAATTTATATTTAAATTAAATATATAATATTATAAATTAAATATATATTTAAATATATAAATTAAATTTTATATATATATATTATATATATTCTCTTTTTATTTAAGCAATATCGATGAGGGGGGAAAGGAGGAATTACGCAAGGCAAAAATACAAGCAGACATTATTGAATATCTCATAAAATGCCAAAATAACAAAAAAAAAAAGTAAGATTTATATATATATATATATATATATATATATACACACACATACAGCATATATATTACCATTTTCTATTGAATATGTCATAAAATGAAAAAAAAATAAAAATTATACATATATATATATATATATATATATATATATATATATAAGCATGTTTTTTTTTATTGAATATGAAATGCCAAAAACAAACAAAAATAAATACAAATATATATAAATTTTTTAGCATGTTGATGATGAGGAAGGGAAGAACCATGGAAGGCAAAATACAAGCAGTCATTTTTATATATCACATAAAATGCCAAAATTCAAACAAACTTATATATATATATATATATATATTTTTATTGAATATCTCATGAAATGACCAAATATATATATATATATATATATATATTTTATACTTTAGCATGTTGATGATGAGAAAGGGAGGAACCACGCAAGGCAAAATACAAGCAGACTTTATTGAATATCTCATAAAATGCCAACAAAAACGAACAAACATATATATATAAAAGCATGTTTTTTTTTTTATTTAATATCTCCTAAAATGCCAAAAAACAAACAAAGCAAATAAAAATATATATATATTTTAGGATGTTGTTGATGAGGAAGGGAGGAACCACGCAGACAAGCAGACTTTATTGACTATCTCATAAAATGCCCAAAAAATCTAATAAATAAATAAAATAAAATATATATATGCATGTTTTTTTATCGAATATCTCATAAGATGCCAATAAAAAACGTTTTTATTTTTTTAATATATATATATTTTAGCATGTTAATGATGAGGAAGGGAGGAACCATGCAAGGCAAAATATAAGCAGATTAAACTTTAATCAGATATAACATGAAACAAATGAAAATAATTTTATATATATATATATACACTTCTCTTGATTGTATTTGATCTGAAAAAGACGTGTACCCAGGGGAAGTTATGTCCGAACACACATCTGGCTTCCTGGTTCTTTATCCCACGGAAGGACATCAGTGTAAACTCCTGCAATGAAAAAGAAGTCTCAAGTTTTACTGATAGATTTCTGAAAGTTATTGAAGGGCTTTTCTTCAATTACAATACGAGTCCTATTATGAAAAATCGAAATATTTTTCCTGTGACATCATCCATTTGAGGATGAAGAAGCCTCACCAAGAATTCTCCCCTCTTTGTGATCAGGGGACAGGAAGTCACCTGTGTGTAGGAAAATGTCTTCCTCCCGGAAACAGAAGTTTATTGTAATTGTTTTCAGACTGTTTCTCTCTCTCTCTCTCTCTCTCTCTCTCTCTCTCTCTCTCTCTCTATATATATATATATATATATATATAAGGACATGTCATGTGATGATGATATATAGATATATATATATATCTCATCACATGACATTTCCTCTTTATATAATTCATATTCTAGTTTTGATGTACTGACATTTATAAGCAGAATTTATTTTACTTTAAAAAATAAAAAAAAAATACTAAAAAAAATTATAATATTTTTAGACGTAGAATGTTGCTAACCTCTAACCCCGTACTAATAACTACTAATCTTCCTTGTAGGTTGTAGTAGAGCAGCCTGTTGTGTCAGCCAACTCGGAGCAGTCGGCTCCAGAACAGGTAATCCCGCAGGATGCTAAACCTTCCAATGTCCCACCGCAGATCACCGCCGCAGCCGATGACGGGAAAGGAGCCAAAGAATCCCCCGCAAGACCTCGACTGTTCTGGAGGAAGGTCAGTAAACTTCAAATGTTCTATTCCAATCCATTGCTGTATATGGGGGCCACTAGGGTGGGGTATCAAATGGAGAAGATGGGGCCTAAAATTACTGATTTTTTTTTTATACATCTTATTTGAATAATTAATGTTATAATAATAAAATACTATTTTATATTACATTTAATTAATGTTAAACACTATTTTATGTTATATATTATTTATATACTGTATATGTAAAATCATAATTTGATACACTGATATATTGTGTGTATATATATATATTTTTTTTTTAACACAATATTTAATTTGCCAGAAAATCAGCCGTGTGCTTTTACAGTCTGTTTAAACAAATACAGCTTACATTATTTTTTTATACAAAAATACTATTAATTTGAATTAATTATAATATTAATAATTGGTTATCAGAATGAATTAGACATAGTTATTCTCCATTTTCTTTTCTATTGTCTTTTTATTGGAGGTTCGTTGGGGAGATTGCACATCACTTTCTGTCCAAGAGACGCAACAGGAAATTAGAAGAATTTTTTTTCAAATTACAATATTATACAAATTCAGCAAATACAGATTATATGATTCGTATATCTAAAAGCACTTTTTTATTTTATTTGGAGATGGAATGGTTAGAATGAATCAGCTATAATGAACTAATTATATTTATGAATGATTTATGGATATATTTATATTTATGAATGATTTATGGATATATTTATATTTATGAATGATTTTTTTTTATAGTTATAATGAATTAATTGTAACTATGAACTATCATTTTCATAATTAATTATTATTAGTTAATATAATATGAATCATGTATAATCATAATACTATTATTACTATAACCATAAATTGATTATAATTATAATAATTGGTTAGAATGAATTAGGAAAGGTTAGGGACAATTTTCTTTGCTGTTGCCTTTTTTGGGGGGCTCTTTGAGGAGATAGAACAGGAAATTAGAAGAAACATTTGCAAAAAAAATATATATATATAGATTTAGAATAGGATTGCTAAATGTAAGTTTTACATGTACATTTTTTTTTTGCTTTACATCTAATTTTTTACACCTAATATTTAATTTTCCTTTATCTTCAGTCTTTTAAAGGAGACCCCCCACCCAGTAAAATCCAAGAGAATGTAAGTTTACATAGATAGCATGTTTTTAGTAAGTGATAATCATCAGTTAGTGATTTATAACATATTTTTTATTTTATTTTTATGAACACAATTAATGGACTATATATATATATATATATATAAAAACATAGAAAGTTAAATATGAGCAGGTTGTAACATGTTGGTCTTTTAACGCCCCTCACTTTTATTATATACAATAAAAGTGAGGGGCGTTAAAAGACCAACATGTTACAACCTGCTCATATTTAACTTTCTATGTTTTTTTTTTTATATAAATATAGTTTAAAAATGTCCATACATTGTATTCATAAATAAAATATATATATATTAAAAAAAAATTGAAAATCAGTCAGGAAAGGCTGAAAAAATTATTCTAAAAAAATATTTAATAATGATTAAAATATTTTTATGACTGGTTTAATTTAATATTTGAATGTACACAGTTATTAATGTCACATCATTTTCCAGATTGTACAATAATCACATTTTTCATCTTTTTATTTTTGTTTGCAAATATTACACTTTTTTTTGCGCATCTGATATTGTAGATAGAAAATTTTTTTTCTTCCTTTTTGCCTATGGGCAAATCTTTTTTTGTTTTCATTAAATATTATATAATTGACAGTTTTACAGAAATCATACCCGACAGACAGTTTTTTTTTTTTAATGTAAAATTGTGATATTTTTAAAGGAATCCTGTAATCAATGCGAGAAATGTCAGAACATGCAATTGCTGGCCTTTTTCTGAAAATGCTATTTTCCTGGTTGCCTGGCTTCAATATTTTCAGAGTCTATCAGTGCCCATTCGTGCCGCCTATCCACGCCCATCCGTGCCCATCTGTGCTGCATATCAGTGCCACCTATCAGTGCCCATCAATGCCACCTCATTGGTGAAACCTCATCGGTGCCCATCAATGCAGCCCCATTAGTGCCCATCTGTAAAGGAGAAAACGTACTCCTTAGGCACTAATAGGCAGCATGGCTGGGCACTGATAGGTGGCACTGATGCACTGTAATGTATTGTACTGATGAATGCCAATCAGTGCCAAACAATAATGCCTGCCAATCAGTGATGCCCATTGTGGTAGGGTGGTATACATGGTGGTGTGCATCCCTGGTGGTCCAGTGTGGGAATCCTCAGGTGGGGCTGTGCTGATAATGGATCAGCGCAAACCCCCGTCACCGGCTCTTCCTGTTTACATCGTGATCAGCCGTGATTGGACACGGCTGATCACGTGGTAAAGAGTCTCCGTCAGAGACTCTTTACCTAGATCGCTACGCGCGCCCTGAAGACGTCATATAATGTCCAGTCAGAATATTGAAACCACTTTGCCGCCATCATTTTGCATAAGGCAGTCGGCAAGTGATTAAGGGATTTTTAAATTTCCAACACTTATTTTATTTATATCTTCTTTTTTTTTTTTTACAAATATCATTTTAAAAATGTCCATATATTGTGCTAAAAAAAAAAAAAATATATTAAAAAAGAAGAAGTTACATAGTCAGGTTGAAAAAAGACAAGTTCATCTAGTTCAACCTATAAATAGGATAAAAAAATGTCCATATATCGTGTTTTTAAAATAAAATATTAAAACTTAAGGTCTAAATACCAAGGAGTGGAGATGCAATTTATTCATTAAAGTGTATTCCCCCCCCCCCCCAAAATTTGCCTACTTTTAAAGTATGACATGTTGGGAATCTATTTACTCGGCGTAACATCATCTTTCACATTATATTCAAAAAATTGGTTATATATTTATTTTTTTGCATTAAGATTTATGAAAGTGTATTTTTCCCCTCAAAAAAAGTGTTTTAAAAATCACTGCGCAAATACTGTGTGATATAAAAAATTGCAACACCCACCATTTTATTCTATAGGGCCTCTGCTAAAAACAAACATATATAATGTTTGGGGGTTCTAAATAATTTTCTAGCAAAAAAAAGAAAAAGTAGGAGTGAAGTGTCGGAATTGACCCCGGATACAAAATGGTTAAATGAAAAGATTATTTGGTTGGCAATTCTTGTACTAACGACTAATCTGTGTTGTAGGGTATGGAGGAGATGGCAGCCGTACCGGTAAACGCGGCCCCGGAGCCGGCACTAACCCTTGATACTAATCCACCGGAGGTTGCCGTCCAGCCACAGGAAGAGGAGAAGGCAGTACAGGAGGCACCTCCGCGTCCTCTGCCTTTCTGGAGAAAGGTTGGCCAATCTCAATATGGGGTCTTCTGCTTTCCATCTCACCTATCCTGATCATCCTACAGATAAAATAATCAGAGCTACGCTACAGAAACATCTATTCTTTTTTTCTTATAATTATGGAGAGTCAATTATGTTTTCTATGACATTACTACCAGGCCACTGTAAATGTAGCACTAAGACTACAGTTGGGACCTCGATGTCTTCTAGATGGCACCTCCAATAATCCTGCCCAGGGGTCTCCTCCAGCAGGACTGCACTTAGGAACTTTGCTGCTCCTGTCTCACGCCTCAGATCATTTATGGGCTCTCCAACCACCTACTGGGTATACCTCACAAGAGATTTCCTGGAGTCCCATAAATATTCAGCCTGTTTACTGGCCGAATCTTCTAGAAGACGAGGGAAGTAATCATTGTGATAGACTCACCCAGGACAGAGGCTTTTGGAAGGGACTGAATGCTAGCCTCTTGCCTACTGACTATGGGCCCTGGCATTTGAGGGAGCTACAAGCATTTAGGAAGATGTTCGGTTTCATTTTAAGTAATCAAAATCACATTCTCAGTGTCCATTAAATAGCTGTCCATCATTTTTCTCAGTTCCCCTGTTCCCCTAATAGACACAGGATGACTTAGACATTGGAGGTACATAGGGAGCTGAAACAAAGGTTTCCCAACCTCTCCAAAGGATACTCAGTTCCATGGACCCCCCGCCCAAAGTGACTCCCTTCACAATCATAGTCTGTAAGACATCCAACAGACCTAATGAATCAACCCCTTGCTCCACCGATTACAGAGGAGGTAATTAAATTTACCTACAGTACTCTAGGAGGGTGCTTCATAAAGTCATGGGTAGGTGGACATTTACGTAGGGTACAACAGAAAACATGCTTGGGCCGCTAGTGCCTGTGATTGAGCATTTCATTAGACAATGCAGACAGATGGGCTTTGCTGCAGTTTACAAATCGATCTGCCAACAACCGGAAATTCACAGTGAAACTGATTGTAGGTTTCCTGGAGTAATATGCGTGGTGGGAAAAAGAATTAAGGTCTTGAGCCATCATAAATCTGGCAGATTGCTCTTCACCTGGGCAACATCAGATGACCTTCTCCATCAGAAAATTGGCAGATCTGAACTACTAATCATCTACCATGTTAATGTGCTCTCCATATTTTATTTACGTTATATCTCATGATTATGGGAAGGAGGGGGGCTTTGTTTAGCTTCAATATGGCCGCCTTCCTATCTGCTGGTGTGGGGAACTAGATCTTCTTTACTCCTGGCTGGCCGATCTTGGCTTTTCTCTTCCCTCTTTGACTTTCAAATCCTCTTCACCAAATCTCAACCTCTTTCATAAAGAATTTCCCATTATACCTCTAAAAATAATGTATTTTATTTTTATTCAGTCTTTTAAGGTAGACCCCCCGCCTCCTAAGGTCCAGGAAAATGTAAGTTTACATCACAATTTACTCCCGTTCTTCATAATCTTTGGCCATGGAGCAAAATGTTCTCAAGTTATTCTCTATGGGCCCTTTTACATTGTATTTTGCATGACTGCACACTGGAAGGGTGGCCGCCATGTCTGACCTCATAGCTAGGCCTACAAAGAATATAGACCTTTATGTCTGACCTCATAGCTAGGCCTACAAAGCATATAGACCTTTATGTCTGACCTCATAGCTAGGCCTACAGAAGCATATAGACCTCCATGTCTGACCTCATAGCTAGGCATACAAAGCATATAGACCTTTATGTCTGACCTCATAGCTAGGCCTACAGAAGCATATAGACCTCCATGTCTGACCTCATAGATAGGCCTACAAAGCATATAGACCTTTATGTCTGACCTCATAGCTAGGCCTACAGAAGCATATAGACCTCCATGTCTGACCTCATAGATAGGCCTACAAAGCATATAGACCTTCATGTCTGACCTCATAGCTAGGCCTACAAAGTACTTAGACCTCAATGTCTGACCTCATAGATAGGCCTACAAAGCAGATAGCCCTTTACGTCTGACCTCATAGCTAGGCCTACAAAGTACTTAGACCTCCATGTCTGACCTCATAGATAGGCCTACAAAGCATATAGACCTTCATGTCTGACCTCATAGCTAGGCCTAAAAAGCAGATATCCCTCCATATCTGACCTCATAGCTAAGCCTACAAAGCATATATGGACATAGAACAAAGAACTACAGGTAGGGTGGGGACAAGGGGTTGGGCGGGGGACAGCTGCCATGGGCACTGTTTAATCATGTGAGGTAGGGGGCACCATGAGGAGATTGGGCGGCGATTTGCGTTGAAAGGGCGAATTTGGGGGGTGGCAAAGGGTAAAAAATAGTTCTAGGAGGGTAAATTTGCAGAAGTGTGCCTGGAGTGGTAAGGGGATTTATGTTGGGAAGGGGCATTCAGGGGTTTTGTGCTAGAATAAATGATATAGTGGGGGGGGGGGGACATCTATAAGGGGGAGGGAAATAGGAGGGGATTCAGGGGGGTTTGTGCTAGAATGGTAGATATGGTAGAGGGGGGGGGGGGATCTCGCTCTTTATATGTACTAACCCCCGAAATAACAAATGGTGCGATATTATCACCTGTGTGTCCTGTGAGATGTGAACACACCACTAATCTTTGTTGTAGATCGCAGTAGAGCTGCCTGCAGTGTCTATAGGTATAGAACAGCAGGCCCCCGAGCAGCCGGCAGTACCAGAGACTACACCAGCAGAGGGCGACAAACTGTCCTTGGACAGTGAGAAGCCGCTGAAAGAAGAAGCCACGCCCCGGCCTGTGCCTTTCTGGAGGAAGGTTGGGAAAATAACAATGAATATAATTTTTCAGCCAATCGATCTTTTTCTACGTTTTCTGTTTCCTCCAAATTTTCTTCACAATCACTTTCTGTCACGATTTAAAATGCTCTCCATAAAGCTGGGGGGGGGGGGGGGTGCTTGTTCTCATTTAAGGTCCTCTTGATATTGGGTAACGGACCCGAAAGGCTTTTTTTCTCCAAAAAATTCTAAATCTTAACCTGATCCTGTTCCATGACTCTCTTCATTTTACTTTTATTATTGAACGCCTCGTACTCAAAGCCGACAACTAAATCCTGTTTCTCTCTTCAGTCTTTTAAAGGAGAACCCCAACCTGTAAAGGTCCAGGAGAGTGTAAGTTACTTCCCTCTCTAATAGTTTTCAATGACTTTGATGAAGGGAGACCTTATTCTTCAACATAGATGTTCCAGTATAAAAAAATATATATATTCTTAACCACTTAAGACCCGGACCATTATGCAGGTTAACCACTTAAGACCCGGACACTTACGCTGCTAAATGACCCAAGGTGTTTTTACAATTCGGCGCTGCGTCGCTTTAACAGACAATTGCGCGGTCGTGCGACGTGGCTCCCAAACAAAATTTGCGTCCTTTTCTTCCCACAAATAGAGCTTTCTTTCGGTGGTATTTGATTGCCTCTGCGATTTTTATTTTTTGCGCTATAAACTAAAATAGAGCGACAATTTTGAAAAAAATCACTATTTTTTTACTATTTGTTATAAAAAAATCAAATAAACTAAATTTTAGTAAAACATTTAGGCCAAAATTTATTTAGCCACATGTCTTTAGTAAAAAAAAAAAATCGTAATAAAAAAAATAGCTACCTAGCGGGAACAGCGACACTAATACAGCGATCAGAAAAATGATCGCTTAGTGACGCTGGCAATAGGGAGTGAAAGGGTTAACTAGGGCGGTGATCAGGGGGTTAAAACTTTATTAGGGGGGGTGGGGGGGCTATCCTGAACCTAACACTAACTGTTTTTTACAGTGCCTGTCACACTGACACTAAATGCAGTGATTAAATCACTGCATTCAGTAACACTGTGACAGGGGGGTGGGGGGGGCGATCACAAGGGGTTAATATGCCTATGTGAGTGTGTGTCAGTGTTGTGTTGGTGCACACTTACTTGTGATGTCTTCTCTCATCAGCAGCGCTGGGAAACAGCGCTGCGATGAGAGAAATGATCATTTCCTCCTTCCTGTGTAAACACAGGAGGAGGAAGTGACAGGCTGGGAGCGCGCTCCCATTGGCTAGGAGCGATCGCGGGGGGGGCGGAAAACACGGACATCCGCCCGCTCGTCGGCGATCGCTCCCAGAGCCAGGGGGACCGCCGCACGCCGCGGAGGGGGTCCCGATGGGACCCCCGAACCGCACTAAGGCGAGGACGTAAATTTACGCCCTTGTGCCTGTACGAGCCATGTTGTGGACGTACATAGGCGTGCGGGGGTCCTTAACTGGTTAAGGACCTTGCCCCTTTTTGCGATTTGGCGCTGCGTCGCTTTAACTGACGATTGCGCGGTCGTGCGACGTGGCTCCCAAACAAAACTGGCGTCCTTTTCCCCCACAAATAGAGCTTTCTTTTGGTGGTATTTGATCACCTCTGCGGTTTTTATTTTTTTGCGCTATAGACCAAAATAGAGCGACAATTTTGAAAAAAAAATATATATATATTTTTTACTTTTTGCTATAATAAATATCCCCAAACAAATATAAAAACATTGTTTTTCCCTCAGTTTAGGCCGATACGTATTCTTCTACCTATTGCTAAAAAAAAAAATCGCAGTAAGCGTATAGTGATTGGTTTGCGCAAAAGTTATAGCGTTTATAAAATAGGGGATAGTTTTATGGCATTTTTATTAATATTTTTTTTTTTTTACTAGTAATGGCGGCGATCAGCGATTTTTTCGTGACTGCGACATTATGGCGGACACATCGGACACTTTTGACACATTTTTGGGACCATTTACACAGCGAAAAAGTGCTATAAAAATGCACTGACAACTGTGAAAATGACACTGGCAGTGAAGAGGTTAACCACTAGGGGGCGCTAAGGGGTTAAGTGTGCCCTAAGGGAGTGATTCTTACTGTAGCGGGTGTGGCTGGACTGTGACGTCACTGATCGTCGTTTCCTATAACAAGGAACAGACGATCAGTGACAAGCCACATAGAAGAACGGGGAAGGTGTGTTTACACTCACCTCTCCACAATCTTCAGCTCCTGTGACCCGATCACGGGACACCGGCGGCGATCGGGTCTCGCGGGCACGGAGCTTCGAACCGGGTCGCAACAATGAAGGGACACTGTTCCTGTCACTGCCACCAATGTCGGGGCACTATTCCTCCCACTGACACTAAAGATAGGGTATTGTCTTTACTCCTACTGGATGCCTTCTAATCACATTGGCCACAGTCGGGGCCCCCAAAATCTGAAGGACAGTAAATGGGCCCTTTGTCTAGAAAGTTTAGAGACCCCTGAACTAAATGATATAATGAAGTATATAAGTGAGAATATAGAAGACCAGAAGAAGACAACCTTCGAGAGACAACAGTGGTCCACCAAAGGACCTCGACTGCCCTCAGCCTACCGGAACCCACAGAGCTTGGTCATAACTGCCAATTTTGGGCAAAGTTGGCTGGATCAGGTGACCACCATTCATCTTATGTGTGTAGGGGTGTCTTTTCATTCTGATTGGCAGAAGAATACAAAAAACTAAACACGCCCTAAAAAGAGACTCCTAAATGTTTTTGAATGTCACATGTCTGCGTCCCTTTAACAGCCACTAACATTCGGTCTTTGTCGTAGGTTGCGGTAGAGCAGCCTGTTGTGTCCGTGACTCTTAACACCGAAAAATCGGCCCCGGAGCAGATAGTGGCTCCGGATGTGCAAGCCGACGCTGTTATAGTGCCGCCGGAGAATGAGAAGCCGCCGGTGAAAGAAGTGGCTTCACGGAATGTTCCCTTCTGGAGGAAGGTTGGCACCTTCTGTCTCCTGTATTTTCTTTATCTATTGTTGGCCACACAATTACTGGACTTCCATCTTTCACCTCCGACTCTCCTTCCTTTACTGTCACGCCACATCCTGGTCTATCTTGTAATTCCTTTCCCCTCTTTAAACTCTTGGCGACCACGTAATGAATATATGCGGTGAAGGAAAGGTGGACTTTAATGCTTCGCCGATGCACATGTGTCCACGGCTCCCTGAAAATGTGTGCTGGGAGCGTGGCCACAGCACACGACCGAGCTTTGCCTGACCCAAGATGGCTGACATTCACATGGAATGGCAGCATCCGACCCAGTGACCCAGGAAACCATAAAGTTAGCTGTCACCGACAGCGATCAGTTACGGGTTTTGATTGGAAGCCAACAGGACGGACTCCAAATCAGGTGACCGCATGTCGCCCGCTGCCTCTCAGGTATTAAAGAGCGTCTGCAAGGTGGAGTGAAGGGATTACATTTTTTTAATAATGTGCACCACTACCGACTTGCATTAACCAAGCCAAACCTGGGAGCCAGGGCCTTAAATGGGCTCTGCCTGACCCAAGATGGCTGACAGTCACATGAAATGGCAGCATCTAACTGGATAGCTTTCCCAGTGACCCAGGAAACCATAGAGTTAGCTGTCACCGACAGCGATCGGTTATGGATTTTGATTGGAAGCCAACAGGACGGACTCCCAATCAGGTGACTGCATGTCGCGTGCTGCCTCTTAGATATTAAAGCCCACTTAAAGAGCCTCTGGAAGGTAGTGTGAAGGGATTAAAAACATTTTGAAGAATGTACACCACTACCAACTTGCATAAACTACGCCAATCCTGGGAGCCAGGGCCTTAAATAGGCTCTGTGTGACCCAAGATGGCTGACAGTCACATGGAATGGCAGCATCCAACCAGATAGCTTTCCCAGGAAACCATGGAGTTAGCTGTCACCGACAGCTATCAGTTACGGATATTGATCAAGACGGACTCCCAATCAGGTGACTGCATGTCGCCCGCTGCCTCTCAAGTATTAAAGAGCCGCTGGAAGATGGTGTGAAGGGATTACATTTTTTTTTAATAATGTGCACTAGGGTTGTCCCGATGCCACTTTTTTAGGGCCGAGTACAAGTACCGATACTTTTTTTCATGTACTCGCCGATACCGAATACCGATACTTTTTTTAAAGGTCATGTGACAGTTTTCAAACCACAATACAAACTAAGGATATTTTCTTTAGAATTATGAAGAACTCTAACTCAAGACATTATAAAAGAATAAAAATGAGTAAAAATGTTTTATTTGCTTGTCACGCAGTAGTAAAAAACTCAAAGAATTTTCACAGAACATGTTGATAAATACAAAAAAAGTATTCTATTTAGGTATCGGGAGCATTTGCGCGAGTACAAGTACTCCCTCAAATACTCGGTATCGGTATCTGGACAACCCTAATGTGCACCACTACCGACTTGTATAAACAACGCCAAACCTGGGAGCCAGGGCCTTAAATAGGCTCTGTGTGACCCAAAATGGCTGAAAGAGTCACATGGAAAGGCCTTATCCAACCGGATAGCTTTCCCAGGAAACCATAGAGTTACTCTGGACTTCCTCTCCAGCTGCAAAGCCGCTGTGAGTGATCGCCACCTGCAGTGGAGAAAGTAGACTGCACCTACCTACACCAGCTGTAGTCAGTCATTTTCATTTTGCAGGCTTCTTTTTTTGACTTGCTAGCAATATTCTTCCTATCCTAGGGTGACAACATTCACTCTATGGAGGGAGTCATGGTTGTCATGCAAGTACAGGACTATATTATACATCCTCCGCTCCCTATTACATGGGGCGGGGTGATATATAGAGTTTCAAAAGATAGATTGAAAAGAAAACGAATGCAGTCATCACATCTAAAGCCTGATCTGTAATAGATGACATTTTGGATACACTGTATTCCGTCTTTTCCTTTTGTCCACTTCCTGCGCTTTCAAATCCTTTCTCCTCCATCGTCAGGGAAGATTCTTTCCGACTAACACTCATTCTCTCTCCAGTCTCTTAAAGCGGATCCCCCGCCTCCTAAGGCCCCAGAAAATGTAAGTAGGCATTCTAATATACTCCGATACGGGCGATATAAAGGAAGGATAAAAAAACGTATGATATACAACAGGGCTCGACAAATCCCAGGCGCCAGGTCGCCAATGCGACTAGAAATTTCACCCTGGCGCCTGGGCTTTGATCAGTGTCTGTATTTAGTGAGGGGGATCTATACTGTGGGAGGGGGGTCTGTACTTAGTGGGTGGGTCTTTAATGAGAGAGGGGGTCTGTAGTTGGTGGAGAGGGGCGATACCAACCCTAGTAACGACACTGGGGCTCATCACTGAGTCATAGCAAAAAAAAAAATGGCGCCTAACTTTTTTAGCTGGCTCCTAGATTCAAAGCAAATTTGTCAAGCCCTGATATACAATCATCATACATCACAGTACAGATATAACATGATGATATATTTACGGCTTGAAAGTGGAGGTCATTATCATTCTGGCCATGCAGATACCTCCTCCACTTTCAAGCGGTAAATATATCATCATGTTATATCTGTACTGTGATGTATGATATGTTTTGAAATTCTGAAGTTAATTTTATCATTTTCATACAATCAACGATCCCCCTGAAGATGACCACTCTATGGTCGAAACGCGTCATGAATTCAATACCCCATAGCACTCGCTATGCAATCGTGTATAGCAAATTCTGTTTACCTCACTAGCACGCTACATTGTGGAATAGGCAGTATGTTCTCCGGCCAGACTTTCATATATTGTATTTTTAATTGTGACATTTGATAACCTCGGTTTAAGAGTAACTTGGTTTGCGAGCGTTTTGATTTGCGAGCAACTTAATTTTTTTTTAATTCTGACTCGGTTTGCGAGTGTTGACTCGCAAGACGAGCAGAATTCAAGCTAAATAGTCCTGCAGAACGGGGGCACAGAAGCCAAGCAGAGCCGAAAATAGGCCTGCAAGTACCTCATTCGGCCTGAGGTATGGGGGTGCATTAGCCCATAAAAGCCAAACATTGGCCTGCAGTACCTAATTTGGCCTGAGGTACAGGGGCGCAGAAGAAGTGCAGAGCCGAAAATAAGCCTGCAGTACCTCATTTGGCCTGAGGTACGGGGGCGCAGAAGTCGAGCAGAGCCTCTAATAGGCCTGCAAGTACCTCATTCGGCCTGAGGTACGGGGGCGCAGGAAACTAGCCAAAATGTCCTGAGGCCTTTTCGGCGCTCTGGCGCCCCCCCGACCTCTGGCCGCATTCAGTATTGCATCCCATTGAAGTCAATGCGGAACAAAATATTTTTGTTTCCATTGACTTCAATGGGAAAACTCGCTTTGATATGCAAGTACTTTGTATTACGAGCATTCTCCTGGAACGGATTATGCTTGTAATCCGAAGTTCCCCTGTAAATACATATATATTTTTTTGATTATGCTTATATTGCTGTCTATATTTGCAAACTTTGGCCCTTCAGATTTTAAGAAACGCCAACTAATATATTGTAGAACTAACACTATTGCTTTATTCCCATCAGTCCCCACCAGAGGAACCAGTGACCATCCAACTAACCGAGACTGTAAGTGACCCTACTAACCTTGGCTGAACCCTACAAAGCAGCTATTGTGTTTCTGATCTAGCATATATGTAGGTCCATTATCCATCTGTTGCCACCAAGATAGGGACTATATAGAGCAATGGTGTCAAACTCAAACCAGGAGAGGTGCGAGGACCACATGAAGTGGCCTGGAGGACCACGGTTTAGGAGATATTTACATATCCCCGTACGATCATTTCTACTGCTCATGTGCCGGTGCATTTGGCACGTGCGCACTCTAGAAAGGGCACGCGGTGCCGTTTGTAGGTGGGGTCATGCCGTGACTGGGGGCTCCCGCGTGCATGAGTGGGAGTGATGTCACGAAACTCCGGCCAGTCACAGAACCGTGGGTTCGCGGCCCCGGAAAGAAAAGGAGTGAAGAATGGACGCTTCCGGCCAGCGAGGGAATCGGGGACATCGCAGACTTTGGTTTCAAGTGACACATAATGGGCTACTCATTAGGCTTTACCTATGCAGGGAAACAAAGAGGAAGTAACACCCATCGGGGGGTTTACTTCCTCTAACAAAAGGTTGGTTGTTATTTCAATCCAAAGGTCCAAAAGGAGGTTTTGCTAAAGGACCTTGACCCAATGCTAGCTGTGACCAACCAACGGATTCAGATCTATGTGACGTCCAATAGACTCGGGTTGGCGCACTGAGGAATCTTTGGCGCATGCTCAGTTGGCACAGATTTCCTCTTGCGGCAACGCGTAGTCCCTGGACGCTTAGAGTTTGTGAAGGCTCCAGTTCAACCGTCATCTGTGCATACAGAACCATCATTAAATTCCGAGAGGTCCACCATATTCCACGTATGAAGTACTGTAGGACTAACTGCTTCTACTAGTCGTGGTGCCAAGGCTATTACATTGTGCCACCGAATCCTGGTCTTATGGCAGCATACTGACTCTGGAAAGTGCTTATTTCCTTAGACTAAGGATCTTTTATCTACGAAATGTTCACATTTGCAGCTGTAAATCCTCCTCCATGCCGGGCTGAGGCCAATGTGCACTTAGGAGGTGTATCGGCGAGCCTTTTACCACTGCTCTGTATGTCCGGTTTTTCCGTCTCTCACACGCTGTGCGTTTTAGGTTTTTTGTTTCTTGTTTAGCCTTAATTATCTCTTATCACAAAATAAAGTATGAAAGATATTCAAATCATATCACAGGATACACTTAATTACATGTTGCTTTCTCTTCGAAATAGAAATAGATCACCTCTTCCATGGACCTCCACCATCTAACAAAAATGTGCATTGAAGTGCCACACCACTGCTGAAAGGTCCAGATATGACTTTACTCCAGGAAGGGATAGGGGGGTGATTTTAGGTAGCCAACGCGTTTCGTAGGTCAGGGCTTGTCAGCAGCAAACCTAGCTGCCGACAAGACTTCTGGAATCACACTGGAAGAATTTCCACAAAAGGTCTACTTAACTTCTAGTCTATATACACTGTTTTTCTCTTAGGCCTTGTGACGAACCCTCAACAGGACTATGTCCGCCATCAATGCTTCCTCTATCCAGAACCACTACTATCCAAGACCCCTTCGCTCACCCAGTCACAGGGCCGCCATCAGGGGGGATACAGGCAGTACACCTGTAAGGGGCCCAGATGGCAACCCCCCCCTTTTTTTTTTTATTTAGATTATTTTTTTTTATAAGGGACCTGTAGGTCCCCATACGGCAACACCCCTTTATTACATTTTTTTTTTATATATATATATATATATATATATATATATATATATTTTGTTTTTATTAAAGGGCCCAGAGGTCCCCAGGGCCCCGGATGTCAACCCCCCTTTTTTAATAAATCATTTTTATATAGATATATAAATATATATATATCTTTTTTAAGGGGCCCAGAGGTCCCCAGGACAACCCCCCAATCCCCACCCTCCGGGTTCTCTGCTCCAGGGGGCCCATGCCTGAAGCTGTGCAAGGGGTCCCATAATTCCTGATTCCTGCCCAGTCACCAGCCATAATACAGTGTACGGTGAACAACAACAGCCAACTGATTATCAGCACATGTTACAACAGATAAATGACTCAGAGACACTCCCCCCCACCCTTGGGTTAAACTGTCCAATGACAGGTCAGGTGTATTCAAAATTCTCATCAGTAAAAAGTCTAATCAGCAGGGGGGCTGCTGGTGGACATGTCCTCCACATGGACATCCATCCCATAACATCCATTACTTCCAAGGCAGACAGACACAACCAATGGAATACAACCACATCCCAAACGATCACAGCAAAGAGTACACAACAAAATGAGACAATATAATATATATATATATACACACACATACATACATACATACATACATACACACACACACACACACGTATATGTATATATATATATATATATACACACACATACACACACAACATTCCAATGTGGATTAGTACAGATCAGACTGGATTTCTCGGTCACCCTGTGCCAAGAATGGACACATGGCGATTTACACATAGGAGGGCCTGGGGAAGCTGAATGAGTGAGTGAATAACTTGTATAGCGCTACAAATGCGAACTGAATCGCCTCAAGTTTCCAGAGCTCTCCAAAGTAAGCCGAGTTGCACAAACCCCCCCCACACAAAGTTTCCAGAGCTCTCCAAGGTAAGCCGAGTTGCACAAACCCCCCCCCCCCTGCCCAAAGTGACTCCTGTCACAGGCCCTAATGAAAGGAGTATTATTTTGACCCCTGAAATGCATTGGAAATATTTTCAATTGTCCCCAACTTGAATAAAGTTATATAGGTAGCCGGATTGAAAAAAGACAAGTCCATCTAGTTCCACCAAAAAAAGTTGTATCTGGACCTTTCGGCAGTGATGTGATGCTTCAAGTCACATTTTTCCTAAATGACACTGAAAAGCCAAGGAGACTGTGGAGATCCTTTGGGGTGTAGAAAACAACTGCCCAGGATCCAGCTCAGCTACATGATCATCATTAAGATAGTATAGGATTACCAATAGGATGACCTCACCGGTCCGTAATGGACTGTCTTGGCTGGAATAACTAGTTTTTCTATTCCAGGACTACTTCTTCGGGAAGGCCTCACCAAGGATGGCCCTAAGTTTGGAAATGTAAACAATGACTGAAAGTGACCTTGCTTGTTCTTTAGTCTTCTGCAGAGCCAGATTCCCAGTCATCCAAAGCCGACAGCGGGGCCAAGACCAGCCCAGTCACAGAGGGCAAATCTCAGCAGGGAAAAAAGGCAGACGAGGGCAAAAACTCCAAACCCAAAATCATGATGTTCTTCAAACAGCTGGTAAGACACAATGTCACCTCCTTATCTTTCTGGTCCAATATCTCTATGCACATTTTTTTTGGATAGAGTAGGGGACAGGTTGGAACCTCTGGCAGATCTTATTGTTTGTCCATTGAGTAGATCACTGGGTAACCATCTATAATCAGACATCAGTATACACCTTACAAAGGTTCTAACCCTTCCAGAATCCTAACTAGTCTTGATATCCTATCAGCTTGTTAGCAGATAAGAACAGCAGCATAACCGATTGGTCGTACATGAACTGTACCAGGCTGATGCCAAGTCAAAATCAGGTACTTACGCTGGTTGTATTTCAATGAGTAGAGCTCACTGATTGGTCAATTTAACAAGAACCGACGTTTCTTTCTAGAAAACCATTAAGACCATAATGTTTAGTAACCTGCATTTTACCTTTTTTTCTCTAACCTTCTTTTACTCCAGTAAAATTAACAGCTGAAACACTTGTCTTATTGTAGTCAGTGATGGGTGACCCCAATAATGGCACGTCAGAGGAGGTTGACGGCAAACTCTCACCTGTAAGTGGACAGAGACTGTGGTGTGCTTCAGTTTGGTGGTGGGAACCTCACTCTTTTCTACAATAAGAATAAAACTTTACTATAATGTTTGAATGTAAATTCATAACCAGCACAGGAAGGACCAGGCCAACTAATCCGTTTTAGGACAGACTTAACCATAGCCAGGCACAGTAAGCCAAGCCCCAGCTCCTTCAATACATTAGGCTCGGTAAGCCAACAACCAGCTCCTTTATTGCTTCAAGCTAATACAACACCCAACTCCTTCACCACTTCAAGCTAAATAAGCCAAAACCAGACCCCTTCAGTGCTTTAAGCTAGGTAAGCCAACACTTGGCTCCTTCACAACTTAAAGCTAGGTCAGCCATCTTCGGATCGCTTACTGCCTTAGGCTAGGTAAGCCAACACCCGTCTCCTTCACCACTTCAGTATTGGTAAGTTAAGATCTTGCTCCTTCACCATTAGAAACTAGGTAAGCCAATCCCAGACTCCTTCACTGCTTTAAGCTTGGCAAGCCAATACCGGGTTCCTTCACCGCTTGAGGTTAGGTAAGCCAACAAACAACTTCTTCACCGCTTGAAGCCAAGTAAGCCAACACCCAACTCTTTTACTGCTTCAAGCTAGTTAAGCCAACACCCAACTCAGTTATTGCTTTAAGCTAGGTAAGCCAACAACCAGCTCCTTCCTTGCTTGAAGCTAGGTAAGCCAACACCTGGCTCCTTTATTGCTTCAAGTTAGGTAAGCCAACACCTTCACCATTTTAAGCTAGGTAAACCAACGCACAACAACTTTATTGCTTCAAGCTAGGTGAGCCAACATCCAACCCCTTCATGGCTTGAAGCTAGGTAAGCTAATACCCGGCTCCTTTACCATTTCCAGTTAGGTAAGCCATCCTCAGATCGTTTTTTTCTGTCTTAGGCTAGCTAAACCAACGCCCATCTTCTTCACCACTTCAGGCTAGGCAAGTCAACATTTGCTCCATCAAGTCAACATTTGCTCCATCATTTCAAGCTAGGTAAGGCAGTGCCAGACACTTTCACTGCTTTGAGCTAGGAAAGCTAACACCTGGTTCTTCACCACTTCAAGCAAGCTAAGCCAGCATCAGACTCCTTCACCCTATTAAGCAAGATAAGCCAACACTAGCTCCCTCACCATTTCAAGCTAGGTAAGCCAGTCCCAGACTCTTTCACTGCTTTAGGCTAGGTAAGCCAATACCGGGTTCCTTCACCGCTTGAGGTTAGGTAAGCCGACAAACAACTCCTTCACCGATTGAAGCCAAGTAGGCCAACACCCAACTCCTTCAGTGCTTCAAGCTAGTTAAGCCAACTCTCGACTCCTTTATTGCTTCAAGCTAGGTAAGCCAACATCCAACTCCTTCACCGCTTGAAGCTAGGTAAGCCAACACCTGGCTCCTTCACCATTTTAAGCTAGGTAAGCCAACATCCAACTCCTTTATTGCTTTAAGCTAGATAAGCCAACACCCAACTCCTTCACCGCTTGAAGCTAGGAAAGCAAACTTCTGACTCCTTTAATGCTTTAAGCTAAGCAAGCCAACTCCCGACTCCTTTATTGCTTAAAGCTAGGTAAGTCAACACCCAACCCCTTCACATCTTGAAGGTAGGTAAGCCAACATTCAATACCTTCATGGCTTGAAGCTAGGTAAGCTAACACCCGACTCCTTTACCACTTCCAGCTAGGTAAGCCACCCTCAGATCATTTTCTGCCTTAGCCTAGCTAAGCCAACGCCCATCGTCTTCACCACTTCAGGCTAGGCAAGTCAACATTTTGCTCTATCATTTCAAGCTAGGTAAGGCAGTGCCAGGCTCTTTCACTACTTTAAGCTAGGAAAGCTAACACCTGACTTCTTCACCACTTCAATGCGAGTGGGGAAGCAGATTTTTACGGCTGTCTGTGTCTCTGCTGGGGAGATTTAACCTCCCGGGGTCCTGGTAACCCTCCCCAAATTGATGGGAGATCTAAAATGTTAGAAATGTCACAGAAACAAAGAGCAAATGTTCCATTGGGGACACTTCTTTTTGTATCTCAGGAACATGAAGGGAAATCTCCCCAATGATACATTTAACCTTTTTTTCTACCTTAGGTAGACCTACCTTTAGGTATACTTTAAGAATCTCTATTGAGTCTGGACACACAATGAAGAGATCCGATTGTCACCTTTGAAAAAAAAGAGACCTCCATAATCCGGAGCACCTTTTGGCACCCTGAGGAAACTTTTCGTGCTTTTAGTCGAGGAACAAATGAAGTAATTGCCCCAAGGAGTGGGAAAAAACCCAGCGCCCATACCATAGCAAGCACTTCACTTGAAGCCACGCCCTCGAAACTGATGTAGAACTATGATGTATTCAGAATGAAAAAAGCAAAAGTATAATTGGAATATAAGAAGTGATAAAGAGAGATCATACTCGCAGAGCCCATAAAAACTCAAACAAAAGGTGGAAAATTGGCTCCAGAAACCTTATTCTGAAAGTCCCGACACATGAGCATGTAATAAGAACTGTGGGCCGTACCGGGTCATCCAGTGCCCAGGGCAAGGATCAAGAACTGTGCCCTCTCCCCCACTTTAAATATGTGCTGTAGAATGGTCGTGCCACCCTGCATTCATTCTTTGCCCCCTTGCTTCACTGTGCCCAGGGCAGCATCCCCTCCTGCCCATACCTTGTTCCAACCCTGACTGTGATGGACCCTGAACTTGTTGTTTTTCTTTAAAGGGGTTGTAAACAGTGGCATCACTAGGGTTGGTGTCACCCGGTGTGGAAAAAAATGGTGTCACCCCCCCCACCAACTATAGTCCACCTTCAGTACAGACCCCCCCACTCCACTAACTGCAGACCCCCCTCCAGCAGTACAGACCCCCCTCCCGCAGTACAGACCCCCCTCCACTAACTACAGACCCCCCTCCCGCAGTACAGACCCCCCTCCACTAACTACAGACCCCCCCTCCCGCAGGATAGACCCCCCCTCCTGCAGGGCAGACCCCCCCTCCCGCAGGACAAACCCCCTCAACTACAGACCTCCCTCCCTCAGTACAGACACCCCCCTAGTGCAGCCCCCCCAGCATTACATACCCCCTCAATACAGACACCCCCTTAGTGGAGACCCCCCTTACATACCTCAGAACAGCGCTGTTAGATACACACAGTGTCCCGCTAGCGCAGGCTCCTCCTCCTCTGTGGATGTAAACAGAAAGGAGGAGGTGGCTTCAGTCCACACCGGCGGGAGGCACAGCTAATCGGGGCAGCGGGCCGTGTTAGAGGCACTGCTACCCACGGGTGTCACCCCACTGGCGGGTGTCACCTGGGTGCGGCCCACACCCCCCACACCCGCCTAGCAACGCTTTTGGTTGTAAAGCTTTGTGTTTTTTCACCTTAGGGCCCCCCGAGCCCCGAATCTCCGCGGGCACAATCCCGCATTGCTTTCCCCCAGCTCTTGTGGTCTCTTTGTTGGATGATTGATAGCAGCACAGCCATTGGCTCCTGCTAATGTCAATCAAAACAAAGACGTGTCGGGGGCGGAGTAATACACTCGGCAGCTATGGCCGCCGAGTGTATCACACGGGAGCATGCACGCAAGCTGACTCTCTTGGGAGAGCACTTCCCAGAGGGGGGTTAGCTCTTGCGGAGAGGAGCAAAGACAGCCCCTGAGGGACCCCAGAAGAGGAGGATCGGGGCCAATCTGTTCAAAACTAACTGCACAGTGGAGGCAAGTATGGTATGTTTGTTATTTTAAAACTGTAAAATAAATAAACCTTTAAAGATCAACCCTATTCATCCTGGTGATCGATGTCACCAGGACACAGCGTGAGGGAAAATCCCAAAGCTTAAAAATGTTGCCAAAGAGTGAATCATCCAATAGGGACACCAGTCCGGGTGACAAAAAAAGCATACAAAATGTAAGTCTCGGCCGTGACCGGAAGTGATGACACCAGCTCCCCCCTTGACGCGTTGCATCACTGAACACGTGACTTCATCAAAGGGTATCAAGAAGGTATCATAAAGTCCTGGTGACAACTAAGATTGCAATTCTCTTAAATTCGGGAAGAATTTTTTTTTATCATTTCCTGTTGCATCTCCAGGACAGGAAGTGGAGACCACCCCCCCCCCTCCAGTAGGAAATAATTCCGGACGGCTCCACTTCCAAAAATCCTTAATTGAAGCTTCATATGACAAGTGGTTGACAGATGGAGCAGGGGACAAAAAGGTAGATGCGCATCGCACCATGTAATGACTAAGTGCTATCATTTGCGCGGAACGCGACTACCTTTTTGTCCCCTGCTCCACCTGTAAACCACTTGTCATACAAAGCTTCAAAAAGGTTGACGCGTATCACGCAATGTAATTACTAAGTGCCATCATTTGCATGACACGCCTCTACCTTTTTGTCCCCTGCTCCATCTGTCAACCACTTGTCATACAAAGCTTCAAACAAGTAGACCCGTATCGCGCAATGTAATGACTAAGTGCTATCATTTGCGCAATACTCATCTACCTTTTTGTCCCCTGCTCCATCTGTCAACCACTTGTCATATGAAGCTTCAATAAAAGGATTTTTGGAAGTGTCACCGTTCGGAATCATTTCCTTTGGTTACACAGCATGCAAGCTGGGCTAGCACCTGACTAGTGTGTGTGGGGATTAACCAGAGACTCACTCAACTGGAGCGGCTTTTCTTGTACCCCCACCAGGACTCAGACAGTGAAGGTTCACCTAATATGGTGTTTAACCTACTCTATATAAAACTAAGACTAAACATTGTGGCTACGCATACGCTTTAATGACATCATATCCCTGAAGCACCATATTCCCAGCTTACATTTCTGCCGGGTCTTTGCAGACTCTGGACATCAGCGACGGCGTGGAGGTGGGGAAGTCAGAGAAGACCGTGGTCACAGCCGTGGTGGAACCTCCCCCTGCACCACCGCTGCAGAAGTCCAAGGAAAACTCAAAAGAGAAGAAGGCCTCGTCAGAGAAGCTGACCAAGCAAGAGAGCAGAGAGAGCCCCGAGGCCGCAGCCTCATCGCAGGCCCAAGTGATAGAGGCCGCGCCGGTGCTGAACGGAGCCGAATCTTCCAAAGAGGGCCAGATGAAGAGAGTAGAGAAGAGGCAATCTCTGGGTAGTTTCTTCAAAGCTATTGTAAGTACCATTCGGGGGGGTCAACTCTAGTAGAAATGTGCCTCACTGGGGCGGGGGGGGGGGGCAAGATGGTGCTTCATATATTGTCTGAAGGTGAATGGCACGTTGGTATTTTCATCCATTTTTTTGGGGATAAAAAGAGATGAATTACGAAGGGAGGCTTTAGAATTATCAGGCTTCATTGTTCTCCATGCCCCTGTTTGGGGGATTTGTCCTTACTTTCTGTTTAGGCGAGGAAGAGAGGAAATCCTTCCAACAAAGACACAGACAGCAATAAAAACACATTGTCTAGAAAAGGTAGGCGCGTATTGTGCATTGTAATGATCAAGTGCTAACATTTGCGCGATACTCGGCTACCTTTTTGTCCCCTGCTCCATCTGTCAACCACTTGTCATATAAAGCTTCAATAAAAGGATTTTTGGAAGTGCAGCCGCCCGGAACCATTTCCTTGTTTAGGCGAGGAAGTGAGAGGAAATTCTTCCAACAAAGATACAGACAGCAATAAAAACACATCGTCTAGAAAACGAGTATCAAACTTAATTTGATCCCCAAAAAAGTTTGCTGTGGCTAAGACCTACGCGTTTCGACCCTCCTTTTCTTCTGACATGGTATAGTATTACCCTCAAAGTAATTGTAAGCAGATGTCCAGAGCATCCCTACCCCCCCCCCCCCATTTATATCAGATGTTAAGAGTCCCCCACCCTCCCTTACATCACAGTGCACCCCCCATACCCTGTGCTTCTGGGGGCGGAGCTAGGAGGCAGAAAGCGCAGGGTCTGGAGGACTGCTTTAGTCTGCCGAAGACAGCTATATTCTTTCTATTTGAAATTCGAATTTTGAGAGATGGCTATATTCTTTTTATTTGATTGAATTCTATTCTATTATTTTCTAATCCTTTATTTTCTGTTCTATTATTTTCCGTCCGATTTTTCTAGTTTCTATTCTTTTCGAAATTCGAATTTTGGAAGACGGCTATATTGTTTCTATTTTATTCTATTCAAAATTCTAATTTCGGGCGACAGCTATGTTCTTTAATTTTTTATATTCAAAATTCAAATTTTTAAATATTTTTATTATATTCTTTTCTATTCTATTATTTTAACTTTACATTCTTCTAGTTTCTATTCTTTTTGAAATTCGAATTTTGGAAGATGGCTATATTCTTTTTATTTTACCGTTTTCTATTTTATTATTTTCTAATCCTTTATTTTCAGTTCTATTTTCCATCAGATTTTTCTACTTTCTATTCTTTAAGAAACTACAATTTTTGGAAGACAGCTATATTGTTTCTATGTTCTTTAATTTTTTTATATTCAAAATTCAAATTTTTTAAAGACGGCTATATTATTTTTATTATATTCTTTTCTAATCTATAATTTTTTTAATCCTTTATTTTCTGTTCTATTATGTTCCATTCTATGCTTTTATTTTCTATTCTTTTTAAAATTTGAATTTTGGAAGATGGCTGTATTCTTTCCATTTTATTCTATTCGAAATTTGAATTTTTGAAAGACGGCTATATTCTTTTAAAGTGTAAGTAAACCCTCCTATCATTTTCAGCCAAAGAAGCTGCCATCTTTGCCTCTGCTTAATCTACAACTGCCATGGTGCTGCACATGTGATCAGTTATGACACCAGCCATTGGATGGTTTGACAGTTTGGTTGAGAGCACAACCAATGGGAGGGTTACATTTCCGGCACATGGAGGGGTTTACTTCCGCTTTAATTATATTCTTTTCCAATCTATTACATTTTTAATCCTTTATTTTCTGTACTATTATTTTCCATTCTATGCTTTTATTTCCTGTTTTTTGAAATTCGAATTTTGGAAGATGGCTGTATTCTTTCCATTTTATTCGATTTGAAATTTGAGTTTTTGAAAGATGGCTGTATTCTTTTAATTATATTCTTTTCTAATCTATTATTTTTTTAATCCTTTCTTTTATATTATTTTACATTCTATGCTTTTATTCTTATATTCTTTTTGAAATTCGAATTTCGTAAGGCAGCTATATTCTAATACTTTGAAGGCAATCAGCAATAGTCAGCAACATTTTTACATTTCATTTTGAAATTTAAATAATTTTTTATTTCAGATTTGTTTAAATTTGTTGCTACAGTTGAACCTTGATATGCGAGTACTTTGGATTACGAGCGTTTTCCCGGAACGGATTATGCTCGTAATCCAAAGTACTCGCATATCAAAGCGAGTTTTCCCATCGAAGTCAATGGAAACCGAAAATAATTTGTTCCGCATGGACTTGAATGGGATGCAATACCGAATGCGGCCAGAGATATGGGGGGGTGCCAGAGAGCACCGAAAACGGACGGAAAAAGCCCAAGGACACTTCGGCTCGTTTCCTGTATACATATAATTTTTGTATTTGAATAGTTATTTCGAATTTGTTCAACCACTTGCCCACCGAGCCTGTTTTTCAGATTCGGTGTTTACGAGACTAAAACAGTTTTTTTTGCTAGAAAATTACTTAAACCCCCCAAACATTATATATATTTTTTTCTAACACCCTAGAGAATAAAAATGGCAGTAATTGCAATACTTTTTGTCACACCGTATTTGCGCAGCGGTCTTACAAGCACACTTTTTTTGGAAAAAATACACTTTTTTGAATAAAAAAATAAGACCATAAATTTGGCCCAATTTTTTTATATATTGTGAAAGATAATGTTACGCCGAGTAAAATGATACCCAACATGTCACGCTTAAAAATTGCGCCCGCTCGTGGCATCAAACTTTTACCCTTAAAAATCTCGATAGGCGACGTTAAAAAAGTCTACAGGTTGCATTTTTTGAGATACAGAGGAGGGCTAGAATTATTACTCTCGCTCTAACAATCGCGGCGATACCTCACTTATGTGGTTTAAACACCGTTTTCATATGCGGGCCCTACTCGCATATGCGTTCGCTTCTGTGCGCGAGCTCGTTGGGATGGGGCGTTTTAAATTATTTTTTTTTGTTTTCTTATTTTAAATTAGTTTATAATTTTATACACCGAAATAAATAAAAAAATTATCACTTTTATTCCTATTACAAGGAATGTAAACATCCCTTGTAATAGAAAAAAGCATGACAGGTCCTCTTATATATGAGATCTGGGGTCAAAAAGACCTCACATCTCATTTAGGCTTAAATGCAAAAAAATAAAAAAATAAAAGTCATTTTTCAAATGTTTCTTTAAGACGCTGGGCGGGACTGACGTTTTGACGTCACTTCCACCCAGCAGAGCTATGGGGGAAGGGTGGGGGCGATTTTTCCCTCACTCGTATCCCAGCAGAGGAGCCGAACAGACCCGATCGCCTCCGCCACTACCGACGGCTCCGGTAAGCGGCGGAGGCCCTCTCCCGCCACCGATAACGGCGATCTCGCGGCGAATCCGCCGCGGAGACTGCCTTTATCGTGTACAGGACCGCCCACAGAAGAGATGGATATCTCGGTTGTGGCAGCAGCTGCTGTCGTTACCGAGATATCCATCTTTAAAAACATGATGTCCTTTTACTATGAGGCCGTGGGCAAGTGGTTAAATTTGTTGCTACAGTTGAACCTTGGATTACGAGCATAATCCGCTCCAGGAGAATGTTCGTAATCCAAAGTACTCGCATATCAAAGCGAGTTTTCCCGTTGAAGTCAATGGAAACCGAAAATAAATTTGTTCCGCATTGACTTCAATGGGATGCAATACCGAATGCGGCCAGAGGTGGGGGGGGGGGGGCGCCATAGAGCGCCGATAACACTTTGGGTTATTTCCAGACCAAATTGAGGTACTACAGGCCAATGTTTAGCTTTTTTCCGGCTTCTGCCCCCCCGTACCTCAGGCCAAATGAGGTACTGCAGGCCTATTTTCGGCTTCTGCGCCCCTGTACCTCAGGCCAAATGAGGTACTGCAGGCCTATTTTCGGCTTCTGCGCCCCTGTACCTCAGGCCAAATGAGGTACTGCAGGCCTATTTTCGGCTTCTGCGCCCCTGTACCTCAGGCCAAATGAGGTACTGTAGGCCTATTTAGCTTGAATTCTGCTCGTCTGCTCACAAATCAAAACGCTCTCAAACCAAGTTACTCTTAAACCGAGGTTCCACTGTATCGTAATTCAGATACATCGGAATAGGTGAATAGCGAAAAATGTCACCCAAATTCCAATTGTGAAAAAACGATCTGCAAATGTCTAGAGCAGGGTTCTCAACCTGGTGTCCCACCAGCTGTTGCAGAACTACAAGTCCCATCATGCCTCTGCCTGTGGGAGTCATGCTTATAACCGCCAGGCTTGCAATGCCTCATGGGACTTGTAGTTGTAGGGCCGCCAGTTGGGGACCTCCTGGTCTAGATAGAAAGCATACAGCTCAGTAGAGGAGAGACTTAATCCTATGCCATTTAGGTGACCTTACCTTCATATATATACGTCCCCCTATCCTGCACCTGATCCTCACCCCTTCTTCATTTGTTCCCAGGGCCCCAAGCGGCTATGCGATGCGGAGGTCCAGACAGATCCGGTCTCCATCCTGCCGGCAGAGAAGGCCAAGTAAAGGCCGCACGACACCAAGACGACACGATCTCTTGTGGGGGCGTATTCCGCTATTGTATATTTCAGGTGTAATTTGTACAGAGTTAGTTACATACAATACAGACACATTTTTTTCCCAGCACCGGCCTGATCACAATAATATGAGAAAATTAACTTTAAAGTAGCGTGAGATATTACTATAGGCAGAAGCGAATGTAAGCCGGTCAACGGAGCACCATTACCATTGACATACTATGAGACACTTCTATATGTAATAGAAAGAAATCAAAGAGACCCCGTCACACTTTTTAGGCGCAGTCAGTAAACAATGTTACAGAGCATCATGGGACAACATAGAAATCACTTTCGCTTTTTTAAATGTCTGTGCAGATCTGGCGGCATATTAAAAATCTCCAGCTCTACGGTACGCAGCTGCATGGGGTCTGCACACCGTTCTGTTCTCGGACTCTACGGGAAATTTTTCAAATAAAAAAAGGTACAAAAATGCCTTTCAGATGAGTGTGCGTGGAGCGGCCGCCGATGGGTAAAAATGACATATTGACCAGAATTGCAAAAGGGAATGTAGAAATAATAACCGATGGTGGAAAAATACAAGGGGTCTTTTAAAAAATGGCTCTTGAAGGCCGCCAATGTCTAGGACTTCGGTACAAATATCATAAGTCATATATATGATCCGGCCATGGCAGTGCAAAGTGCAGCTTGTTATACCGTTCAAGTCCACACGGTGAAATACTTGGACTTTTTCTAATCTTCAGCTGTTGTGGAACTAATACAGTGATCAGTGCTAAAAAATATGCACTGTCAATGTACTAATGACACTGTCTGCCCTCCAGCTGTTGTGGAACTAATACAGTGATCAGTGCAAATAAAAAAAATGCACTGTCACTGTACTAATGACACTGGCTGGGAAGAAACTGGCTTTGTCATTGCTTTGTAACTGTCAGCCTTTGCAATGCCTCATGGGAATTGTAGTTCTGCAACAGCTGGAGGGCCACCCCAGTTTGAGACCCCTGAGCGTAAATGCTAGTCTGAAATAAAAGGACGTTGCGTTCATTAAAAACACACATAATTGTAATAAAAACATCTTCTGAAGCTTCCCTCCAGCCACTTTGCATATTGTTTTATATATACTGTGATTCTGTACTTGCCAAATATGCTGCACAAATCTGCACCACAGAGTCTGGCTGCAGCCATTTTAACCGTGGGCAGCTGAAGCTGCTGCCCACACCAAGTCTGGCTGCAGCCATTTTAACCGTGGGCAGCTGAAGCTGCTGCCCACACCGAGTCTGGCTGCAGCCATTTTAACCGTAGGCAGCTGAAGCTGCTGCCCACACCGAGTCTGGCTGCAGCCATTTTAACCGTAGGCAGCTGAAGCTGCTGCCCACACCGAGTCTGGCTGCAGCCATGTTAACTGTGGGCAGCTGAAGCTGCTGCCCACACCGTGTCTGGCTGCAGCCATGTTAACTGTGGGCAGCTGAAGCTGCTGCCCACACCGAGTCTGGCTGCAGCTATTTTAACCGTGGGCAGCTGAAGCTGCTGCCTGTTCACTTCCTGGTTGCAATAACTTCACCTCTACGCGTTTCTCCAAACTATGGCTTCTTCAGGAGGGTTTTACAATTACTGCATACAAAAAAAATCACTGTGATATAGTACAAAACAAAGGCAGGCGTCCCAATACTTTTGGTAATATAGTGTACAGCAAGTAGGGAAAGGGGCAGGGCCATGGCTGACTTTTAGGAAAAGTCGATACTTGCATACAAATTCAACTGCCTCCATCTCTGATTATACCAATATTTGACTTTCACTAACCTTCACCCCATAAAAGTTGGAGTTGGAATTGCCCCCCCCCCCTTTGAAGGTTTGAATTGCCCGTGCTTGGGACAGGTCCACTTACAGTACAATGCAGCAAGCTGGGAGATCCCAAACCTATAATTTCAAGACAAAAGGGTAAAAAAAAAGGGTAAAAAAAATAAATCTAGGAAGGCTCAGCATGTTAGGAATGACCCAGAATGTTAGAGGGTTACACGATGCTATATTAGCAGAAGCTTACATACAATATACAAATGATTGAATGATCGCCACTGAAAATTGCAGCATGTGGCCAGCAGAGGGCGACATAACCCATGGGTATAAATCATTGTACAATAAAAAAAAAAAAAAAAAAAAAAAAAACAAAAAAAAAAAAAAAAGGGAAAATCTTTTGTTTTTTTCCACGTTTTAAATGTAAACTGCGATTTGATGACTTAACACTAAAACCCGTATACATTATAATTTCATAATCAACCGGCTTCTGACGCCATTATATATATTACGTTTGTTCTAACAGTGTTTTATCTTCATGTACCAGAAACGATATCTGAACTTTCCAGCAACGTGAAATAAAAAGTTTCATTTGGTGTAAAGAGATTAAATAAAGTTTGTTGTATTCCAACGTGTTGTCACCGCTTCCCTTCATCATTGTTGAGTTACAGCAGGGGGTGTCAAACTCCATTATATCATGGGCCGCATGGGCATTATGGTTGTCCCTTTGAAGGGCCAGTTGAGCACCACACACCACCTTACACCAGATGTTAAGAGCCCCGGCAGAAGTCAAGAGTTCACTCCGCCCATACCTTGTGCTGCTGCTGGGAAGAAAAAAAGTGGAGGGTCTGGAGGAGGACCAAAAGGGGGGGGGGTTGGAGCCAGCTGAATGGAGAGGACAGAGATAAGGGAGTGCTGCGGCTAGATCTGTAGGAGTTCTGGCCTCCTCTCTGCTGCCAACTGCTGAGATGGGGGGGGGGGGGGGCAGACATGAGCCTCTCTGCAGCTGCACAGAGAAGGGTAGGATCTGGCAGAGGAGATCTGTTCTCCTCTCTGCTGCCGACTGGTGAGACTAGACGGGGGCAGGAAGGAGGTTGTCATAGCTGCAAGAGAGGTGCGAGGGCCAGATAAAATGGCCTGGAGGGTGTTTGACACCTGTGAGTTACAGGAATGAGTTTTTGTCAGACCAACCAACTTTTCCGTGGATTTCTAACCGATAACTTGGTATGCATACACATGGCAGGACTTTTTCAGCCAACAAACACGAAACGTAGTGACGCACTATGTGGTATTTCTGCTCTTTTGTGCCGCCCTCTGGGCAACTTCTGCTACTGCTGGTTGATCTTCAGCATTGGTTCCGAGCATACATGTTTGTACCATTGACTTGTGCACACACACACACGATTGGATTTAGCACTATCAGACTTTTGTTGCCCGAAAGTTTGTTTGCATAGAGAATGGCTGTCCACCCCTCTGCCATGGCTGCCCACCCCTCTGCCCAATCACTGCACAATAGTTCTGTTAAACACTATAAATCAAGCACCCCAATAAAAATTCATAGAGATATTAGTGAGCCACGAGAAAGTTACATGCCGAAATAGGAACCCACAATGACAGACAACATGGGAGGTTTGCTATCAAATAGTCAGGTCAGGTGTATGGACCTGAAGATATATATTTTTTTTTTTTCCCCGAAGATGTATTTTTAACCAACTGCATTCCCATTCTCATTACGTTGCCTCAGTCTTACAGGGGGCATGCAACCTCTGACACGGCACGATCCAAACCTTGATAAAGAACCAATGACAACTCTTTACCCATGTGATCAGCTGTGTCCAATCACATGTGAACAAGGAAGTGCCATCAATCGGCTCTCCTCACCTCAAAACTGATAGGTGAGGAGAGCTAATCGGCAACATTCCCTCACAGGGGAGACCCGTACAGATAATCAGGGCACCGATCAGTGATGCCAATCTCTGCCGTTCTGTGAATTTCTCCAACCCATTAGAAACTCCAACCACGTCACTTCCGTTTTTTTTAAACCCTTAGTAATTGGAGATTGTTGGTGTTTTCCAACAAACAATTTGTCAATCGAAATAGAAACGGGTACAGGAACATTGAGATGTTTTGACAGCACAGCGACCAACGAGGACAAAGTTTGCACCGCCTCGGAGTCGGCCATTTTCTTGGCTAGTATCAGAGCCAGTATATCCACTCATCCTGCAACGGACTCGATTTCGGTTGCTGGTGTTGTACCGAAACAGTTCATCAAAATCTCCAATTACTAAGGGTTTAAAAAAAAAAAAGTTTGAGTTGATGACAGCTTGGAGGATTTCACAGAACATATCATCAGTTCCACCAATCATTGCCCACAAGTACCACTTATCAGTGCTCACCAGTACTGCATATCAGTGGCCGTCAGTACCATTTCATCAGTGAAAGACAAAAAAAAAAAAAATATAATTGACATGAAAAAGTTTACTCACCGTAAACTCCTCTTCTCTAAAGTCCATAGACAGACACAGCTTCCTTATATTCTTAACTATAGGGTTATGTTCCATCTATCAGGAGAGGACTAGGCAGACATGTTAACAGTTAAAACATGTAATCAAAGCTGAAACAGCCCTGCCCAGGGGGCGGTCCCTCTGGTCATAAGCCCACTCACTGCACTGAGCAGCTCAGCTCGTCAAAAAGCAGTACAAACTTGAGGGGTGGGTGCTGTGTCCGTCCATGAACTTCAGAGAAAACGATTTTACGGTGAGTACAAAAAAACTATTCTTTTGTGCATGGACGGACACAGCTTCCTTATACTCTTGACCAGGGATCCTCAAACTACGGCCCTCCAGCTGTTGCGGAACTACAAGTCCCATGAGGCATTGTAAAACTGACATTCACAGACATGACTAGGGCATAATGGGAATTGTAGTTCCTGAACAGCTGGAGGGCCGTAGTTTGAGGACCCATGCTCTTGACTGTAGGGACGTCCCCAAGCAGTGTCAAAAACCAAGGAACAGGAAACAAATCAAAAAACTTCACCCCAACATACCAGCGCTCCTCAACGGAGGGGATGCAACCTCAAACTGCCGCCTGCAAAACACACGGCAGAAGCAAGCATCCGAAGATGCACTTACATCAACCTTGTAACTAATGCCTCGTTTCCACTGCACGGATCGGGTCAGTAATTTTGGAGCGGTTTGGATGGGGCCGGTCTAATCGCGTGAGCGTTTCCACTGCAAATCAGACCGTGAGGGACCATTTAGGGTTTAGAAAAAATTCCTAGCGCATCCACCAATCAGTGAGATGCATTTGTAGGTCCGCCCTAACCGAACCGTTCCACTCTCTCTGGTCCCTCATCTGAAGCAGGACCCTTGCTGGTGCGGTACGATTCGGTTTTACGGTACGCTTTCATAATGGAAACACCCAAAATAGCGTACTGTACCGTACCGATCCGCTCAGTGGAAACGAGGCATTAGTGAAAGTGAACAGATAACCAGGTCGCCGCCTTGAACACCTGTGAGACTGACGGTTGATGTCGGAAAGTCCAGAAAGCAGAAATTGCCCTGGTCGAATGTGTCGTGAAGGAAAAGGAGGCGCCCTCCTTTCAGGGCACAAGCCTTAATCATGATCGGTCTGACTGAGAAATGGTGGCCGACGAGAACGCCTGGGTTTTCTTTGGACCAGACACCGATATAGCCAGTCTGACCTCCGATAACAGAGCCGTAGCAGACAGATACACCCACAAAGCACATATCACATCTAAGGCATGCAACAGCTTCCTTGGGATGCAACAGCCGAGGACACAAAGATGGAAGAACGACATCCTCAGAAGAAAGCCTGAAACCACCTTTGGAAGAAATGTAGGCTGTGGGAGTAGCACCGCTTTATCCCTATGGAGGATCAAGTAGGGGAACTTAGAAGACAAGGCCGCCAACTCAGACATCTGACAGATGCAATGGCCACTAGAAAGGCAACTTTCTGGGAGTGTATCAAGAGAGAAATCTGTTCTCAAAGGGAGGTTTCTGAAGCACAGAGAGCACCAGATTCAAATCCCACGGAGGTAGTGGTTGAACCGGAGGAGCCACACGGCAAACCACTTGAACAAACGTACTCAGTGAGTGGGACACCAAGGGTCGTTGAAAGAAAACCACCAAGGCTCAAATCTGCCCCTTAATGGTGCCCAGGTTTCTGATCCACTCCACGCTGTAGAAAGCAGGATCCTATAAACTGAATATGTACGTGGATCCCACCTCATTCTTCACGCAGAGGTAGACCTTCCATGTGCATTGATAGAGAAGATGACTTCCGTGCCCTCAGCATGGTGGAAATTACTGAGTCCGACAGGCCTCAGTCCTTCAGCACTTGGCTTTCAACAGCCATACTGTTCAAGTCAGCGACTGTAAAGCTAGCGACTGTGGAAGGATGAAGAATACGACCTTGTGACAGAAGGTCCTCTCGCAACGGCAGTCGCCAGGGAGCATCTGCCACCAGTTTTGCCAGGTCGGCATACCAGGCCAATCTGGGGCTATTAGGATCATCGGTATTCCCTCAGACTCCACTCTGTGGAGCAGACGAGGAAAGGCATATATCAGCCGATACTGTGCCCATGGAGCCACCAACGCATCTGTTGTGTCCGCCCAAGGATATTTTGACCTGGCCACGAACCTCAACACCTTTCAATTGAGTCAAGAAGCCAGGAGATCCATGTCTGGCTTGCCCCATCTTAGGCAAAGGAGGTGAAATACATCTGGGTGTAGCGACCATTCCCCTTGGTCCAGCATCTGGTGACCAAGGTAGTCCGTTTGCCAGTTGTCCACGTCTGGAATGTATATGGCCGATAGAGCTGGTATGATCCTCTCTGCCCACCCCGCAAGATGTGAGCGACCTAAATAAACATTCTCCAGGACCGTGAGCCCAAAGGGAGCCAGGCCCTTCTCTACTAGGCAGAGAAAAAAAGGAGATGGAGAGTTAGGACCAGAGGGACCGCCCCCTGGGCAGGGCTGTTTCAGCTTTGGTAAAGATCACATGTTTTCTGCCTAGTCCTCTCCTGATAGAAGGAACATAACCCTACAGTCAAAAGTATAAGGAAGTCGTGTCCGTCCATTGAATAAAGAAATAGGATTTTCTTCGTCATACTTACCTGTAAAATGCTTTTGAGTACATCATGGGACGCAGTCAGGCCAATTTCATTACCTGCTGTTAAACTCATCAGGTGAATGGACACGGGTAGACCAAGGTCTTTAAACAGGAAGTGATCCCTATACAACTCCTCCCATACAGGAAATCTTTTGTTGCAAGCACTGAATCCTCATGATGTGCAATATTTTCTTTCATACATCGTGGAACGGAGTTAGGCTAATATTCATTACCTGCTGGGATGTCCCAGAGCAATAGCTTTTAGGAGCCCCCCCCCATATCCTTCGGCTGTTCAAACATCACTGGCAGAATGGAGCTCTCACCCTAAAAAGCGAGCTCTTCGAATCTCCGCAGCTCTAGACAAATAAACCTTGACAACATCCAAGGAGTGTAGTCTCTTCTGCCAAATGAGGCTGAACAAAAAGATTAGAGGTTCCGACCACCACTACAACACCTCCCTTCATCCACCCACTTCCAATTATGGGCATACAGGCACCATTTTGTCAATTGCGGTGTTAAAATCACCTCCTACAGTGCTTGAGTCGCTGATTTACTTATCCTGGGAGCAAACGCTGTTGCTGTCAAGATAGATAAAATCAGTGCTGCAGCTGAATGGCGTACCTGCCAACCAATGTAGTAATTTACTAAGCCTGCACAAATAAGACTTTACTTGTCAAGTTATAGCATAGAACTTTATTTTTTATTTAAAAATTGAAAGTTAAACAATAAAGAAAAAAAGGACAGAACACTTGAAGAGAAACATTTAAAAAGACATTTACATGCAAGATTGGATGACCCATTCACAGATTCAAGCAGCTGTTCAGTGACTGCAGCGGCAGCCAAATAAATACATCAAGGCATTCGTATCGCTATTGCACTGGTCATCCTAACCCTGGACAGTCCAAACACAGCTCTGCTCGTAGGATCTACTAGACAGTCCCTGACCATAGCTCTGCACATGCCTAGGCTCTACTGGACAGTCCCCAACCACAGCTCTGCACACGCCTAGGCTCTACTGGACACTGCAGGTCACCAGAACAGTTCTCCAGTGAGGAGACTCCCTAATACACTCTCATAGAAGGATGTTCTTGCACTCATGGCCTCCAGTTTGCTGCAAGGGACAAACTTTGGTAGCACTGCAGTGGATGCAAATGAACTGCAGCAAGTTTTTGAACCACTCAGCTGTCTTGTGAAGGAAGACTAGCAGGGGACCACAAACCAGTAAAGGAAGAGAAAAAAAACCCTAACACTAGCGGACTTAAGGAGTTGCCCCCCTTTCCTGGAGAACTATTTAAAGTAGATTAATATTCAGTGTACACAGTCTGGATTAGCCATTTTGTCCAATTAAGATGTTGAAGACTGAAGTGGATCAGGTACAATGTGAATTATAAGATGCTTGTTTGGTGGTGAGGTTTGAGAAGAGATGCAGGAAGCAGTGTCCCGCCCAACACAGGTCTCTTCTGTTCATCATTGGGCGTTTGACGCGGGGCGTTTGTTAGAGTTCTGGACCACCCAGGGATGCTCAAGCACATCTTTTAGTGGCAGCCTGTGGTCAGGGTTATGTTTCAACAGTTTGCAGACGAGATCTCTTGCTCCCTCCGACACATGGGGGGGGAAATTGAACTCCACCTAAAAGCCAAACAGACTCCAGATTAGACTAAAAACAGAAAATTTCCAGTTATAATAAATTCAGCAATGTGCACAACAGAGGATCTGCTTTCTGCCTCCTCTGTGGCTCCTGTCAATCACAGCCTGTGACTAGGGTGCAGGGGTGAGGCCCCCCGAGTCCCACTGTCAATTGATGCAGAGACTTGGGAGCAAGCCTGCACAAGTGGCCCCATAGAAAGAGTCTTGCTATGGGCGGCGCATGGCAAGAGGAGGAGCCAACAGGAGACATTGGTGCTGCTCTGTGCATAAACCATTACATAGAGCAAGTATGACAAACTTAATTCTAAAATAACACATCTTAATGCATTGTGTGCTGCTTGTGTAGCCTATCTAGTAAACATCGCACAGCTCCAAATGTTAAGGTATAATGCTTAAAGCAGAGTTATGCCAAAATCCATAATTTTATCATCAATATATAAAACGGCTACTCACCTGCCCAAAACAATGCAGGCGTACGAAGCCTCACTCCTCCCCGCATTTTTATAAATATTTAATTAAATCAGACACTCACCTGTCCAACAAAGCCCCGCTCCTCTGCATTCTGTGGGCACCCGGCTGCGACTGTACAGCCGGGCACGCACAAGCTGCACTATGAATGAACGGGGCAATCTTCTGGGACCTTTGACGTGATCCAGATTATAAGGGGGTGGTGGAGGGGAGAGGTGAACTTCCTTCCAGTGCCAAAAGGAGATACATTATCTATCCATCTAGTTGCCATTGCAACTAGAAATTTCACCCTGGCGCCTGGGCTTTGATCAGTGACAGGTGCCCCTGCTACAGGGTGGGTTGCAGGGTCTTGGCCGGGAAGGAGATAAGCGGTGGCAGAGAGGATGGAGCAGGAAGAGATGAAGATATAACACGCCAATTGAGGCATGTCAGGGGGTCACCATCACTTAAAGTGGAATTCCACTTTAAGCACACCAAGGACCCCTTCACACCAGCAGACCAATCAGGTCCTCAGGTCCGTTTTTCTGGCCGACCCCTGCCTCTATGGGGGCAGCAGATATGTGCCCGCCAACACCTGCCGGCCATCCAGTCTGCTAAAAAAAAAAACATACTTATGGCAATACAATCACCACCCGTGCGATGTATCAGATGCAAATGGACAAGCAGTCTATTCCAATCTGTCTGCCCCATATAGAGGAGCAGACATTGAGCATCATCTGCCTGCTCAGAGATCCCCCCCACTGAACAGGTACATCTGCTCCACCTGAGGGGGCCATAGAGGTCAGGAGTTCAGTTAACTTCTTGCATAAGCCAATAGAGAAAAAAAAAAAAAAAAGCACATGCCCAGCCCAAGGAACTCCTTACCTTTGAGATCCTCCTATAGGTCTCCTGGTGCGAGTCTGTCTCAAATGGAGGTTTGCCCACTAGAAATTCATAGCAGAGAACTCCAAGACTCCACAGGTCCACCTTCTCATCGTGCATTCTCCCTTCAATCATCTCTGGAGGTAAATAGTCCAGTGTGCCACACAATGTGGTCCTCCTGAGAGGAAGGAACATAAATTGAAGAAATGAGCGACTGCCAACACAACCCTCTGATGTCAAAAAAAAAATAAAAAACCAAAAAAAAAAAAACACAACTTGTTCCAAACACTACATCAATAAACTGTTTAATCCACCAGAAGTTTGCAAAGTAATCCATAGTGGATACACAGAGCAATAAAAAAACATGTGCCAACTTTTCCCTTCTGAACTTCAAATGAAAATCTTAGAACTGTTAGAAAGATTGTAGACCAACTATGGATATCATCCCAGGGAAAGCCCATCATTTGGCTCAATAGTGCCACAACTGGGAAAAACTAGAAGAAGTTCTGGTGCAAGTCAGCCTCCACCAGAGTTTGAAGAAAAAGAATGCAGCAACCCACCCAAGTATTACCACCATACATGAGCAATCACAACAGTCAACAGGTTCTAAAGATTACCACTTAATCTTACCGAGACGATGGGGCGTGCACAGACCAGCCGAAATCTGCTATTTTTAATTCCCCATTAGCGCCAAGAAGCAGGTTCTCAGGTTTGATGTCCCGATGGATCACCTTCTTGGCATGGCAATACATTAGAGCATCAGCCAGCTGTGTGACGTACTGCAGGAGGAGAAAGAGCCAAAGTCAGTGCAGATCGCAATAAGCAGAACCCCACCTCCTATGCTGAATCTCACCCTCTTGGTTGGCAGCCAACAGTTAGGCAGTCCCACTTACAGTAGCAGCTCGTTGGTCGTCAAACCTCGTACAGCGCTGCAGCTCCCGGAAGAGCTCACCTCGGGGAGCATAGTCCAGGATAAGGTAGACTCTGGTGGCATCATGGAAATAGCCGTATAACCGAAGAATATTTGGATGTCTGGGGGCAAAAAAAACAAAAATCAGACTAGTATTACAGTTGGTGCCCAAAGGTCAGTTCCATCGCCAAGATTAATGTCCAACATTAACCAGCTAAAGACCAGACTTTCTGGCAATTTAAGTATTTTTTGCTGGATACATTTTTTTTTTTTAGCAGAGACCCTAAAGAATAAAAATGGTGATCGTTGCAATTTTTATGTCACTTGGTATTTTGCAAAGCAGCTTTTCAAACCACCACAATACTGCGCCTATTCTGGCACTACTCCATTTACTACAATAAAATGGCCGCTGATCGTCAATAATGGCAGTCGAGCACATTGTAAAACAGTGAAAAGAAAAGAAAAAAAAAAAAAAAAAAAAACACACAGTAAAAAACTGCAAAACATAGGACCCCTGCAGGCCCCCCCCCGGCATCAATAAAAGTCACACAGCACCCGATAGCTTGCGTCCAGGCAGATCCCCCAACTCACAGCCGACCACCCAGAATACGGGGAAGGAGGGAGAGAGGAAAGTAGGGCAGACCCCTGATCGACCTCCCCAGGAATGCACCGGCCGAACCGCCATGCCAAGGCAAGGGGATGCTACTTTTCCGTCCTGCAACCACTGGCTGGAGGCATCCCAGACAGAACCAACATCAGCACAGTTACGCCATGGCTGTAGGCCAGCACACGCTCGATGGCCGAACATGGGGAAACTACAAGGATCGAGGATCCAGCCTGCCACCCAGTCGGCAGTTGATTGTAGATCCCCAGGATCCAAAAAAAAAAAAAAGCACGAAACCAAAAAGAGAAAAAAATAAAAAATCTCCAGAGCACATGGGGAGGTACTGTGCTGTGTGGAGTGTTTGAACACTTAACGTGCTGTTTTTCTGCCTAGTCAATCTCCTGAAAGGAAGGATAATACCCCAAGGTCAATTGCTGCTGTGTCCGTCCATTAACGGAAGAGAAATCATTTTTTTGGCTAGAAATTTACTTATAACCCACCAAACATACATGTTTTTTTAAGCAGACACCCTAGGGAATAAAGTAGTGATCGTTGCAACTTTATTTCACACAGTATTTGCGCAATCATTTTTCCAAACGCTTTATTTTGGGAAAAAAGGTTTTATGAACAAAAAAAAAAAAAAAAAAAAAAAAAGTTAGCCCATTTTTGTGTAGAATGTAAACGATGTTACGCCGAGTAAATAGATACCCCTTTCTTCAGAGCCTGGACAGACCTTCCAGGCTCTGAAGGGGGGCCCTAGAAACGTTAGCCGTTCCACCATAGGGGTACTGTTGGATGCTCGGCATCATTAGGTCTTGTTGGTAGGAATCAAGAGACTGATCTGATTGTCTGATAAGCAGTATTCAAGCTCTTTCTGAGTAGGACTTTTTGCTTTTGTTTATGCAATAAAACCTCTTATGGTAATGCACCAGGTTGGTGTGCCCTCCCCTTTTTTCTTTTTTTTTCTCCTTTATAAACAGGATTAATCGTGCAGCTCTATACAACATGAAAAACAAAAACAAAAAAAAAAAACCACAGAAATGTTTTGAAGAACCCTCGTATTGGCTGCTAGAACCGATAGGACAGACAAGCCTTGAGGAAATAAACTAACCTCAGGTGTGACTGGATCTCCACCTCCCTGCGCAGCTGATGCTCCACATTGGCTTTCTCCAACTGGGATTTAAAGAGAACCTTCAGTGCCATGATGAACTTACTCTTCTTCTCCCTGGCCAAGTACACATTGCCAAACTTTCCTTTTCCTAAAGGGCGGCCAATCTCAAAGTCCTCCAGACACCACTGCTTCCTGTAGGGAAAAAAAAAAAGCCACCTTAAAAACGAAAAAAAAAACAAAGACGGCAACAATACTGAATTAGGAGGCAAATTACCCCTAAAGTAAAAAAAAAAAGATTTTTGACCAACAAAAATCAATGATTACATTACAGGACACGAATTAGAAGAAATAGGCAAATTTACTGTAGTTGCTGCCTTTAACCAGTTAAGCCCCGGACCATTATGCAGGAAAAAGACCAGGCCCTCTGTGATTCGGCACTGTCGATTTAACTGACAATTGCATGGTGGCTCCCCAACAAAATAGAGCTTTGTTTTGGTGGCATTTGATAAGTATATATTATATAATATATATTTTTTTTTTAATAGTAATGGCACGATCAACAATTTTTTTCGTGACTGCGACATTATAGCGGACACATTTTTGGGACCATTGTAGGGGTTAACCACTAGGGGGCGCTAAAGGGGTCAAGCGTGTCCCATTGCTTTTTTTATGTAGGGGGCATGGCTGGACATGTGACATTACCGATAGTCGTTCCCTATGACAGGGAACAGATGATCAGCGACACTGCCACAGAAGAACGGGGAAGGTGTGTTTACACCGACATCTCCCCGTTCTTCAGCTCCTGTGACCAACCGCAGGACACCGGCAGCAACATACCTATACGTGCTTGTGCCCAACCGTGCCCTTCTGAGGACGTTTATTGGCGTGAAGGGGTCCTCAAGTGGTTGTAAAGGTTCACTTTTTATTTTTTTAAAACATATCATACTTCCCTCCACTGCAGTTCGTTCTGCACAGTGTGGCCCCGATCCCACAGCAACACTCACAGCTCCTCGCCGCAATAGATAACCCTGTGTGAAGCTCTCCCAAAGGGGTTACCTTGCGTGTGCGCTCCTGTGTCATACATTCGGCGTCCATAGCCATGACTAGGCCCCACCACATAGGATGTTATTGGCATCAGCAGGAGCTGCCACCGATCTACCCAATGAAGAGCCAAGAAGTCGTGGAGGGAGAGCAATGCAGGATCTCGACCACCGACATGACACCGATCATTGCTCCCAATGACTGGGAGCAGTAGATCGCTGTCCTGTCACTAGGCAGATCATGGAAATTACTTGATATCATAGGCCCCCCGCTTCTGCCTCTGACTGCATGTGCGGGCCGCTGGCGAACATAGCGTTCCCAGGACTCGCAAAGCACACTCCCAAGCCACGCAGCGGGCGCCTGCTGGTCGCCAGATTCGAAGGGACGTACAGGTACGCCCATTTGCCTGCCCACACCGTTCTGCTGACGTATATCAGCGTATGGCGGTTGAAGTGGTTAAAGCACACCCACAATCATGCTTCCACAGTAAACGGGAGAAAAAAAAAAAAAAAAAAAAATACTCACTTTTTACCCTCTTCCTTATTTGTAGAAGTGGCAGAGATGGTTGAGGACGCTGTTTGGCTTGGATTGGCGGCAACTTTCTTGTCTGCAGGGGGAGGAGCTAGGGGGGAAAAAATGCATCAAAGTTTCTATAGGAGGTATATAGACACTGAACTATATTTGTCCTTTTCAAGTGGCAACACTCACCTGTAATACTATTTGGGACTCGGTTTTCATTGGCCGGCTGTGTGCGGGATGCTGGCTGGACCTGTGGTATGGGATTAGGTTGAGCCTGATTGGCCGCCGATGGGAGTACTTGTTTTTGATTGGTTACAAGCGGTTTCTGGGAAAGCACCCTCTGTGGAACGTTCGAAGTAGTAGAAGAAGGCACCCTCTTTGCACCAAGGACCGCTACTGGCGCCTTCACCTGGCCAATCTGTCTCTGCTGCTGCAGTTGCGTCATTGGGACACGTTTGGGGCCATCGGTCACAGAAGGTAAACGCTAAATAGACAAAAAAATGACCCATCAACAGCTCTGTCCATTAAATATTTTATTCCCAATATGAAGAATCAGAACCAGATGGGGGAGATTTACTAAAACCAAAGAGCGCAAAATCTGGTGCAACTCTGTATACAAACCAATCGGCTTTTACATTTTACAGCCAAAGCTCAACTGAACAAGCTGAAGTTAGAAGCCGATTGGTAGGGTTGTCCCGATACCACTTTTTTTAGGACCGAGTACAAGTACTTGGTACTTTTTTTCAAGTGGTCGCCGATACCGAATACCAATACTTTTTTAAATGTGTCCCCAAATGCAGCCGTGTCCCCCACATATTGCAACCTTGTATGTCCCCCACATATTGCAGCCTTGTATGTCCCCCACATATTGCAGCCTCGTATGCCCCCCATACCTGATGGGTCGCAAAGCCGCCGCATACCGCCGCTAATCCCGGTGCATGACAACGGCGAGCATTACAAGCTTTCGCTTGTATACTTCTAAAGCCCGCGCTGCCATGTATAGACACTCCCCCTCTCGTGAATGGACGGATCCGTCCAATCACGAGAGGGGGAGTGTCTATACATGGCGGCGCCAGCTTTACAAGTATACAAGCGAATGCTTGTAATGCTCGCCGCTGTCATGTACCGGGATTAGCGGCTGTATGTGGCGGCGGTAACGGCGGTAGCAGCGGCGGGGAGTATTCCATTTCGGTATCGGGGGTATTTGCGGGAGTACAAGTACTCCCGCAAACACTCGGTATCGGTCCGGATACCGAGTATAGTATCGGGACAACCCTACTGATTGGTTTCTATGCAGCCACGTCACTATTTGATTGACAGCAGCGGGAGCCAATGGCTGTGCTGCTGTCAATCTATCCAACGCTGAGACTTTGTGGAGAAGATGCTGGGAACGCCCAGGGGTGTTGAACAGGCTCAGGCAAGTAAAGCTTGTTTTTGTTGGTTGTCGGCTTACCTCTATTGTCCGCACAGGGGCCCCAGCAGGGAGGGCCCTTGCCGCACCGCTGCTCCCTCCTGCAGTCCGGTCGGCCGTGTACCATTACCGCGCGGTACAGGAGATTGTTTGCTGTTCCCGGGGCCGGACTGAAAGGAAGTGAACACTCCGTGTGTGCACTTCCTCTCAGTCCGGCCGGGAACAGAAACCCGATTCTCCTGTACCGCGCGGTTATGGTACAGGGCCAAACACACTGCAGGAGGAAGTAGCGGAGTGGCAAGGGCCCTCCCTGCTGGGGCCCCTGGCCAGCTCAGGGGGCCCCAGGCAATTGCTTGGTTTGCCTGTCGGGTTCCGACGGGCCTGGCTGAGGGGGATCATGGACAGCGCTGGAGAGAGAAGGGGCTCAGGTAGTTAATTGGGGGGTGGGCCTGCTACAGTTCATTAAGACAGCGTTTCTCAACTCCAGTCCTCAAGGCGTACCAACAGGTCATGTTTTCAGGCTTTCCATTATTCTACACAAGTGATCTGGTCACTTTCGCTTCTTTAGTATTTATTACAGCCGTTTCATATGAGAGAAATCCTGAAAAGACCTGTTGGGGCGCCTTGAGGACTGAGTTGAGAAACACTGCATCAAGATAAAAAACCTGCCTTTACAACTAGGGTTGTCCCGATACCACTTTTTTAGGACCGAGTACAAGTACCGATAATTCCCCCCCCCCCCCCATGTACTCGCCGATACCGAATACCGATACTTTTTTCCCCCCATGTACACGCCGATACCGAATACCGACACTTTTTTTCCCCCCATGTACACGCCGATACCGAATACCGACACTCCCCCCCCCCCCCCATGTACTCGCCGATACCGAATACCGACACTTTTTTCCCCCCATGTACACGCCGATACCGAATACCGACACTTTTTTTTCCCATGTACTCGCCGATACCGAATACCGATACTTACCCCCCCCCCCCCATGTACTCGCCGATACCGAATACCGATACTTTTTCCCCCCATGTACTCGCCGATACCAAATACCGATACTTTTCCCCCCCACGTACTCGCCGATACCAAATACCGATACTTTTTTCCCCCCCATGTACGCGCCAATACCGAATACCGATACTTTTTTTTCCCCCCCATGTACGCGCCAATACCGATACTTTTTCCCCCCCATGTACTCGTCGATACCGAATACCGATACTTTTTTCCCCCCATGTATTCGCCGATACCGAATACCGATACTTTTTTTTTAAATGTGTCCCCTAATGCATCCACGTACCCTCCATCCACGTACCCTCCATCCACGTACCCTCCATCCACGTACCCTCCATCCACGTACCCCATACCTAGCAGCCGCCGCCCGGGGAACATCACAGCTTTCATTTGAATAGCTGTTTTCCCGGCTGCATATAGACAGACACTCCCCCTTGCTCGGGATTGGACAAGTACTCCCGCAAATACTCGGTATCGTTCCCGATACTGGTATCGGGACAACCCCATTTACAACTCCCATAACCTGCCTTCCTCAACATTAAATAAAAAGTCTCATCTCCTTACCTTCACATGAGGGCCAGACACTGCAGGATGACTCTTCGCTGTGCAGGGCTCCATTCTCTCCTAGGAGAAATGAGGATTGTTAGAGACACCGAGTACAGAGAACTGACAAATCAGAGATAAGAGTGAGCCGATCATAAAACTTTCATACGAGGGCAGAGAAAAAATAAGAAAAAGGATCGTCTCCCTGCCGATTTTGTACTTTTGCCCCCACTGATCAGTCTATAATTTTAACCACTCGCCACCCAGACCAACTGACATTTCTCTCCTACATTTTTTTTAGCAAGAAAACTTACATAGAAACCCAAAAATACGATTTTTTTTAGCAGAGACCCTAGAGAATACAATGGCGGCTGTTGCAAATTGTTTATCTCACATGGTATTTGCGCAAAAATTTATTTGGGGGGGGGGGGGGGGGAGACAGTTTTGTGCCTAAAAATAAAAAATGATATATCATTTTCTTTTTAGGCAAAGTTATCCCAATGTTCTTGCACATTGTGACAGATGAAGTAATGCCGAGTAAATGGATAACCCAACATGTCACGCTTCAAAATTGCACATGCTGGTGGAATGGCACCAAATATCAGTACTTAACACCCGCCGCATGTATATGTACGTCCACAGAATGGCACATACAGGCAGATGGGTGTACAGGCACGTCTCTGCCTTCCCACGGGTCGGGGGTCCTATCGGGGCCCCCCCCCGCGCTACATGCAGCGGTTGGTAAGCCTCTGGGAGCGATCCGAGATGAGGTGGATGTGAGGCCTATAGAGGGATACAAGCCCCACTCATGGGCCTACAGGGGGCAGTACATCTTGTGGGGGGGTGAGGTCTATAGGGGATACCAGCCCCCTCATGAGCCCACATGGGGCAGTAGACATCCTAGGGGGTGAAGGGGAGGCCTATAGGGGATACCAGCCCGCCCTCATGATCCTACAGGGGGCAGTAGACCTCCTTGGGGGGGGTGAGGCCTATAGGGGATACCAGCCCCCCTCATGATCCTACAGGGGGCAGTAGACCTCCTTGGGGGGATGTGAGGTCTAGAGGGGATAACAGCCCTCATGGGCCTACAGGGGACAGTAGACCTTGTGGGGGGTGTGAGGCCTATAGGGGATACCAGCCCCCCTCATGAGCCTACAGGGGGCAGTAGACATCCTGGGGGGGGCAAAGGAGAGGCCTATAGGAGAGACCAGCCCCCCTCATGATCCTACAGGGGGCAGTAGACCTCCTGGGGGGGGGGATGTGTGGTCTATAGAGGATACCAGCCCCCCTCATAATCCTACAGGGGGGCAGTAGACCTCCTTGTGAAAGGGGGGTGAGGCCTATAGGAGAGACCAGCCCCCCTCATGAGCCTACAGGGGGCAGTAGACCTCCTTGGGGAGGGCAAGGACTATAGGGGATACCAGCCCCCCTCATGAGCCTACAGGGGGCAGTAGACATCCTGGGGGGCAAAGGAGAGGCCTATAGGAGAGACCAGGCCCCCTCGTGAGCCTACAGGGGGCAGTAGACCTCCTTGGGGGGGGGGGGGGGATATGAGGTCTATAGGGGATACCAGATCCCCTCATAATCCTACAGGGGACAGTAGACCTCCTTGGGGGTGGTGAGGCCTATAGGGGAGACCAGCCCCCTCATGAGCCTACAGGGGGCAGTACACCTCCTTGGAGGGGTGTGAGGCCTATGGGGGATACCAGCCCCCCTCATGAGCCTACAGGGGACAGTACACCTTGTGGGGGTGAGGTCTATAGGGGATACCAGCCCCCCTCATGAGCCTACAGGGGACAGTTCACCTTGTGGGGGGGGGGGATGTCTATAGGAGAGATCAGCCCCCCCCATGAGCCTACAGGGGACAGTACACCTTGTGGGGGGGGGGGTGAGGTCTATAGGAGAGACCAGCCCCCCCTCATGAGCCTACAGGGGGCAGTAGACCTCCTTGGGAGGGGGGTGACATCTATAGGGGATACCAGCCCCCCTCATGATCCTACAGAGGGCAGTACAGCTTGTTGGGGGTGAGGTCTATAGGGGATACCAGCCCCCCCTCATGAGCCTACAGGGGACAGTACACCTTGTGGGGGGGTGAGGTCTATAGGAGAGATCAGCCCCCCCATGAGCCTACAGGGGACAGTACATCTTGTGGGGGGGGGTGAGGTCTATAGGGGACACCAGCCCCCCCCCCATGAGCCTACAGGGGGCAGTACACCTCCTTGAGGGGGTGAGGTCTATAGGGGATACCAGCCCCCCCCTCATGAGCCTACAGGGGACAGTACACCTCCTTGGGGGGGTGAGGTCTATAGGAGATACCAGCCCCCCTCATGAGCCTACAGGGGGCAGTACACATCCTTGGGGGGGTGAGGTCTATAGGGGATACCAGCCCCCCCTCATGAGCCTACAGGGGACAGTACACCTTGTGGGGGTGAGGTCTATAGGAGAGATCAGCCCCCCATGAGCCTACAGGGGACAGTACATCTTGTGGGGGGGGGGTGAGGTCTATAGGGGACACCAGCCCCCCCTCATGAGCCTACAGGGGGCAGTACACCTCCTTGGGGGGGTGAGGTCTATAGGGGATACCAGCCCCCCCTCATGAGCCTACAGGGGACAGTACACCTCCTTGGGGGGGTGAGGTCTATAGGGGACACCAGCCCCCCCTCATGAGCCTACAGGGGGCAGTACGCCTCCTTGGGGGGGGCGAGGTCTATAGGGGATACCAGCCCCCCCTCATGAGCCTACAGGGGGCAGTACACCTCCTTGGGGGGGTGAGGTCTATAGGGGACACCAGCCCCCCCTCATGAGCCTACAGGGGACAGTACACCTCCTTGGAGGGGAGAGGTCTATAGGGGATACCTGCCCCCCTCGTGAGCCTACAGGGGGCAGTACACCTCCTTGGGGAGGCGAGGTCTATAGGGGATACCAGCCCCCCCTCATGAGCCTACAGGGGACAGTACACCTCCTTGGGGGGGTGAGGTCTATAGGGGACACCAGCCCCCCCTCATGAGCCTACAGGGGGCAGTACACCTCCTTGGGGGGGTGAGGTCTATAGGGGATACCAGCCCCCCCTCATGAGCCTACAGGGGACAGTACACCTCCTTGGGGGGGTGAGGTCTATAGGGGACACCAGCCCCCCCTCATGAGCCTACAGGGGGCAGTACACCTCCTTGGGGGGGGGGCGAGGTCTATAGGGGATACCAGCCCCCCCTCATGAGCCTACAGGGGGCAGTACACCTCCTTGGGGGGGTGAGGTCTATAGGGGACACCAGCCCCCCCTCATGAGCCTACAGGGGACAGTACACCTCCTTGGAGGGGAGAGGTCTATAGGGGATACCTGCCCCCCTCATGAGCCTACAGGGGGCAGTACACCTCCTTGGGGAGGCGAGGTCTATAGGGGATACCAGCCCCCCCTCATGAGCCTACAGGGGACAGTACACCTCCTTGGGGGGGTGAGGTCTATAGGGGACACCAGCCCCCCCTCATGAGCCTACAGGGGGCAATACACCTCCTTGGAGGGGAGAGGTCTATAGGGGATACCAGCCCCCCCTCATGAGCCTACAGGGGACAGTACACCTCCTTGGGGGGGTGAGGTCTATAGGGGACACCAGCCCCCCCTCATGAGCCTACAGGGGACAGTACACCTCCTTGGGGGGGCGAGGTCTATAGGGGATACCAGCCCCCCCTCATGAGCCTACAGGGGGCAGTACACCTCCTTGGGGGGGGGGTTGTGAGGTCTATAGGAGAGACCAGCCCCCCCCCCATGAGCCTACAGGGGGCAGTACACCTCCTTGGGGTGGCGAGGTCTATAGGGGATACCAGCCCCCCCTCATGAGCCTACAGGGGACAGTACACCTCCTTGGGGGGGTGAGGTCTATAGGGGACACCAGCCCCCCCTCATGAGCCTACAGGGGACAGTACACCTCCTTGGGGGGGCGAGGTCTATAGGGGATACCAGCCCCCCCTCATGAGCCTACAGGGGGCAGTACACCTCCTTGGGGGGTGAGGTCTATAGGGGATACCAGCCCCCCCTCATGAGCCTACAGGGGACAGTACACCTTGTGGGGGGCAATAGGGGATACCAGCCCCTCTCATAACCCTACAGGGGGGGCAATAAACCGGGGGGTGACAGTGAGGCCTATAGGGGACAGTACACCTCCTTGGGGGGGTGACATCTATAGGGGATACCAGCCCCCCTCATAACCCTACAGGGGGGCAATAAACCGGGGGGGTGACAGTGAGGCCTATAGGGGGGCAGTAGACCTCCTCGGGGTGACGGTGAGGCCTATATGGGGGGGGGGGTATCATGACCGTCCGCCTCCACTTACTCAGCAGAAGGCTTCCCGGCGCTCACCCCCCGCACACCACTGTCGCTATGACAACCAATTCTCGGGCCCCCCTCAGCCCGGCAGCACTCCGTCCTCCTCTCACCATGCAAAGTCCGCCCGACGTCTCCGACAGTTCAAACCGCCCGCTTATAAAGCGCTTTAAACGGTTTTGCGCGCCGATTGGCCGAGACGAGCGAGCTGCTCGCCTCCTATTGGCTGCGGGCGGGAAAACCGTTGGGTGTCCCGCCCACTGCGTCCCCCCGACGTCACGGCGCTGGCCTGAGGGGGGGCGGGCGACGCGCAGGTATTCGCTAATGTGAGACGCGCATGCGCCGTTGGCAAGACAGGGACATGCGACGCCTTGTAGCAGTTTTCGTCGCGTTCTGGTGACGTCACACTCGTTCCTTTTCCTTTCCAAACGCCATCTGCGGGCCCGTAACCGACCCCCGGTGTACACAGAGGTGAGGTTTCCTCCGGGTGGGGGTGGCTGACGAGGTATGGAGGGGGGTGTTTAATAATACAGGGAGACAATCAGATTTCCTATTGTGGAAGCATTGTTTATAGCTGACCATACAATCTGATTGTACAAGGGCCAGTCTGATTGGATACAGAGCTCAGGGTGGGATTCAGCAGTACTGAGCCCTCTCCTCTGGGGACAGTAGACCTCCTTGGGGGGGATGTGAGGCCTATAGGAGATACCAGCCCCCTCATGAGCCTACAGGGGGCAGTAGACCTCCTTGGGAGGGGGGTGACATCTATAGGGGATACCAGCCCCCCTCATGATCCTACAGGGGACAGTAGACCTTGTGGGGGGTGTGAGGTGTATAGGGGATACCAGCCCCCCTCCTGAGCCTACAGGGGACAGTAGACCTCCTTGGGGGGGGGGGGGGTGTGAGGCCTATAGGGGAGACCAGCCCCCCTCATGAGCCTACAGGGGGCAGTAGACCTCCTTGGGGGGTGAGAGGTCTATAGGAGAGACCAGCCCCCCCCCCTCATGAGCCTACAGGGGGCAGTAGACTTCCTTGGGGGGGGGGGGATGTGAGGTCTATAGGAGAGACCAGCCCCCCTCATGAGCCTACAGGGGGCAGTAGACCTCCTTGGGGGGTGAGAGGTCTATAGGAGAGACCAGCCCCCCCCCCTCATGAGCCTACAGGGGGCAGTAGACTTCCTTGGGGGGGGGGGGATGTGAGGTCTATAGGAGAGACCAGCCCCCCTCATGAGCCTACAGGGGGCAGTAGACCTCCTTGGGGGATGTGAGGTCTATAGGAGAGACCAGCCGCCCCTCATGAGCCTACAGGGGGCAGTACACCTTGTGGGGGGGGTCTATAGGAGAGATCAGCCCCCCCATGAGCCTACAGGGGGGCAGTAGACCTCCTTGGGGGGGGGGGGGTCTATAGGAGTACTGAGCCCTCTCCTCTGGGGACAGTAGACCTCCTTGGGGGGGGGGGGGGTGTGAGGCCTATAGGGGAGACCAGCCCCCCTCATGAGCCTACAGGGCACAGTAGACCTTGTGGGGGGGTGTGAGGCCTATAGGAGATACCAGCCCCCTCATGAGTACTGAGCCCTCTCCTCTGGGGTTTACTCCCTGCCTGGGCCTTCCTTGCTTTATGTGTCCTCCTCAGTGCCTGCATGACGTCAACACTTCCTATTGGATGTGCAGGTTCCCTCAGGATCCAGAGGACGTCGTCTTCGCAGAAGGGCGGGGCGGCAGGGGACCGGGATCTCGGTTGGGGGGTGGGAGCGTTGCCTGGGCCTTTCTTTGGGTGACCTCCTCAGTGCCTGCATGACATGAACACTTCCTATTGGATGTGCAGGGTCCAGAAGACATTCCAGAAGAGAGGGGGCGGCAGGGGACCGGGATCTCTGGTGGGGCGTTGCTGAATCCAGAGGTGTCCACCTCGGTGCCTGCATGAAGTGGACACTTCCTATTGGCTGTGCAGGGTCCTCTCAGGATCCAGAGGACGTCGTCTTCGCAGAAGGGAGGGGCGCCAGGGGATCGGGGATCTCGGGTTGGGGGGGTGGGCGTTACCGTTGCTGAATCCAGAGGTGTCCACCTCAGTGCCTACATGACGTGGACACTTCCTATTGGATGTGCAGGGTTCTCTCAGGGTCCAGAGGTGATAGACTTCACAGAAGGGAGGGGCGGCAGGGGATCGGGGGTCTCAGGTGAGGGGTGGGCATTGCCGTTACTGAATCCAGAGGTGTCCACCTCAGTGTTTGCATGACGTGGACGCTTCCTATTGGATGCCCAGCGACAGGGGTGCTCTCAGGATCCAGAGGGCAAAGTCTTCCCAGGATTGGGGCTGACAGAGGACCGGGGGTCTTCGGAGGGAGGTCACTGCAGTGCTGGATTTACAGTTACTGATTCAAAGGTGGCCACCTCCAGTGCCTGCATGACGTGGAAACTTTCAACTGGATGTCCAGCATCAGGGATCCTCTCTGGATCCAGAAGATGTAGTCGGCCTTTATGGTGGAGAACATCTAAATCTAACTTTAGATCTACTAGAACAGAGGTCTCCAAACTACGGCCCTCCACTTGTTCGGGAACTACAATTCCCATCATGACCCAGTCACGTCTGTGAATGTCAGAGTTTTACCATGTCTCATGGGACGTGTAGATGGAGGGGTCGTAGTTTGGAGACCCCTACCGTAGGGGCATGCCCTGGCCGCAGACTATTGTCCCAGTACAGGTGGGTTTAGCGATTTCCCCTGCGCTCATCGCGGTTACGGTGTAATTGTTTTATACATTTTCTTTTGCAGACCGCGTTGCCTCTCCCGCCGCCATGTTCAGATACAAGATCACGCTGAAGGATCGCCACCAGCTCTACAAGCTGATCATCAGCCAGCTCCTCTACGACGGGCACCACAACATTGCCAACGGGCTGATCAACGAGCTCAAGCTGACTTCCGGGTGCGCCCCGTCTGAGCAGCTCCTCCACCTCATCAAAGTGGGTGAGTAAAACCGGAGGTCATCTGTCCGCCAATAAATACAAAAAAAAAGATGGCGACCACTTGTGTTTTATTTTTTTTAAGGTATGGAAAACGACGACAGCACCGTGCAGTACGCCATCGGTCGCTCGGATACGGTGGCCCCCGGGACCGGGATCGACCTGGAGTTCGACGCCGACGTGCAGACGATGTCGCCGGAGGCCTCGGAGTACGAGACGTGCTACGTCACCTCCCACAAGGGGCCCTGCCGCGTGGCCACGTACAGCCGCGACGGTCAGCTGATCGCGACCGGCTCCGCCGACGCCTCCATCAAGGTCCTGGACACGGAGAGGATGTTGGCCAAGAGCGCGATGCCGATAGAGGTAAGTGTCTCTCTTGTGTCGGATCATGTATCTAGTACGCGATCCGGCGTGCGCCACAACGTTTTCAGCTGTGCTGTGATTAAGCACATTAGGTGCCGACCAATGGGTTACCGCCGGCACCCACTGATTGGCAAAAAGGAAAAAGTCCACAGAGGTCCTCTTATTTGTGTAAAAAAAAAAAAAAAAAAGTGATATCAATTTAATTTATATCATTTTTATTTATTTCACACAAATAGAGCTTTCTTTTGGTGGTATTTGATCACCTCTGTGGTTTTAAAAAAAATAATTAAAAAAAAAGCGAGTTTCTTTATAAATCCCAAGAAGCGTATATTGATAGGTGTGTGTAAAAGTTATAGCGTCTACAAACTATGGGATATATAACTGGAATTTTTTTTTTTTTTTTTTTAGCACTGCATTACTGACAAAAAAAATTCTAGTTATATATCCTATAGTTTGTAGATGCTATAACTTTTACACACACCTATCAATATACCCTTCTTTTTTTTTTTAATGTATTTTGGGAATGTTTTTTTAAAGCGCCAAAAAATAACAGCCACAGAGGTGATCAAATACCACCAAAAGAAAGATCTATTTGTGTAAAAAAAAATATATATATATATATTTATATTTAGTTTATGTGCTAAAAAGTAAATAAAAAAACGGTGTGGATTATTATTATTATTTTACCTCTGCTTATTCATAGGTGATGATGAACGAGACCGCCCAACAGAACATGGAGAACCACCCCGTCATCCGGACTTTGTATGACCACGTGGATGAAGTCACGTGTCTGGCTTTCCACCCAAATGAGCAGATCTTGGCTTCGGGATCCAAAGATTACACCCTGAAACTATTCGATTACTCCAAACCGTCAGCCAAAAGAGCCTTTAAGTTTAGGTGAGTGACGGCCCGGTCGTATGGAAGAATCAGTCAGGCTGGGTGCCGAGAGAGTGATGGCGGCGGCGAGAGAGGGACTGTATGGCGGTGCCGTATGGAAGAATACAGTAGGCTGGCGTGCCGAGAGAGGGACTGTATGGCGGCGTGCCGAGAGAGGGGACTGTATGGCGGCGTGCCGAGAGAGGGACTGTATGGCGGCGTGCCGAGAGAGGGACTGTATGGCGGCGTGCCGAGAGAGGGACTGTATGGCGGCGTGCCGAGAGAGGGACTGTATGGCGGCGTGCCGAGAGAGGGACTGTATGGCGGCGTGCCGAGAGAGGGACTGTATGGCGGCGTGCCGAGAGAGGGACTGTATGGCGGCGTGCCGAGAGAGGGACTGTATGGCGGCGTGCCGAGAGAGGGACTGTATGGCGGCGTGCCGAGAGAGGGACTGTATGGCGGCGTGCCGAGAGGGGGCCGATGGCGGCGTGCCGAGAGGGACTGTATGGCGGCGTGCCGAGAGGGGGCCGATGGCGGCGTGCCGAGAGGGGGACCTGTATGGCGGCGTGCCGAGAGGGGGACTGTATGGCGGCGTGCCGAGAGGGGGACTGTATGGCGGCGTGCCGAGAGAGGGACTGTATGGCGGCGTGCCGAGAGAGGGACTGTATGGCGGCGTGCCGAGAGGGGGACTGTATGGCGGCGTGCCGAGAGGGGACCTGTATGGCGGCGTGCCGAGAGAGGGACTGTATGGCGGCGTGCCGAGAGGGGGACTGTATGGCGGCGTGCCGAGAGAGGGACTGTATGGCGGCGTGCCGAGAGGGGGACCTGTATGGCGGCGTGCCGAGAGGGGGACCTGTATGGCGGCGTGCCGAGAGGGGGACCTGTATGGCGGCGTGCCGAGAGGGGGACCTGTATGGCGGCGTGCCGAGGGGGACCTGTATGGCGGCGTGCCGAGAGGGGGACCTGTATGGCGGCGTGCCGAGAGGGGGACCTGTATGGCGGCGTGCCGAGAGGGGACCTGTATGGCGGCGTGCCGAGAGGGGACCTGTATGGCGGCGTGCCGAGAGGGGGACCTGTATGGCGGCGTGCCGAGAGGGGGACCTGTATGGCGGCGTGCCGAGAGGGGGACCTGTATGGCGGCGTGCCGAGAGGGGGACCTGTATGGCGGCGTGCCGAGAGGGGGACCTGTATGGCGGCGTGCCGAGAGGGGGACCTGTATGGCGGCGTGCCAAGAGAAGACACTCCACATGTTACTCTTATGTGCCTGTTGGCCCTTCAGAGCTCTTAAAACGTCATATTCCAATACGGGCTTCCTCATAGACAAAGCACAGCCATGCCCCAGCTAAAGCCGGCTACACATTATACAATCTTCTTGTACAATTTTCCTTTTTAGGTTTACCAAAACCATATAATATGAGGTCAAAGCTAAACACTTTCACTTTGAATGCAATCAGGCCAGCCCTTGTACTACATGGTTGAAGGTAGAGGAAGTTGAAAAAAAAAAATAGTATAATGTGTAGCAAAGCTAAAAAATAATTTTAAGACCTACGCAGGCACAGGGAGAACATGCAAACTCCAGGCTGAGCACAGTGTGGGGGGGGGGGGGGGAACCAGGGGTGGGTTGGGCACAGGGTTTACGGGGGAAACCAGGAGTGCGTTGGGCACAGGGTGCTGGGTTCGGGGGTGCGTTGGGCACAGGGTGCTGGGTTCGGGGGTGCGTTGGGCACAGGGTGCTGGGTTCGGGGGTGCGTTGGGCACAGGGTGCTGGGTTCGGGGGTGCGTTGGGCACAGGGTGCTGGGTTTGGGGGTGCGTTGGGCACAGGGTGCTGGGTTCGGGGGTGCGTTGGGCACAGGGTGTGGGGTTCAGGGGTGCGTTGGGCACCGGATGTGGGGTTCAGGGGTGCGTTGGGCACCGGGTGTGGGGTTCAGGGGTGCGTTGGGCACCGGGTTCGGGGGTGCGTTGGGCACCGGGTGTGGGGTTCGGGGGTGCGTTGGGCACAGGGTTCGGGGGTGCGTTGGACACCAGGTGTGGGGTTCAGGAGTGCGTTGGGTGCTGGGTTCGGGGGTGCGTTGGGCACCGGGTGTGGGTTTCGGGGGTGCGTTGGGCACCTGGTGTGGGGTTTTAGGGGTGCGTTGGGCATAGAATGCGGGGTACAGGGATGCACTGGGCACAGGGTTCAGGGGTGCTTTTATGTGCAGGTTTTTTTTTCTGCACAGGAATCTGCAACATGTATAAATCTCACTGATAACTGATGTAAACTGGTGTCTCTGCAGGTGAAGTGCGTCGGTGTCTATCAGTGTTTTCTACCCGCATGGTGGGAACGAGGCCTTTACTCTCCCTCTCTTATTTTCCCAGGAAGCAGAGATGTTGCGATCGATTTCGTTCCACCCGTCGGGAGACTTCATCATTGTCGGCACGCAACACCCAACCCTACGGCTTTACGACGTCAACACCTTCCAGTGCTTCGTCTCCTGCAACCCTCAGGATCAGCACACGGACGCCATCTGCTCGGTCAACTACAACCCCACCGCCAACACCTACGTCACTTGCAGCAAGGACGGCAGCATCAAGCTGTGGGACGGCGTGTCCAACCGCTGCGTCAACACGTGGGACAAGGCCCACGACGGGGCCGAGGTGTGCTCCGCCATCTTCTCCAAAAACTCCAAGTACATCTTGTCCAGCGGGAAGGACTCGGTGGCCAAGCTGTGGGAGATCTCCACGGGACGGATGCTGGTTAAGTATACAGGTAAGGTAATCCAGCACTGTGGTGTCCATCCATCTGTGGTGAGTTATGCAGGATGAAGCCGAGAAGCCGGTCCTAGTCTCTGGAGGCCGTTGGGTCCCCACACATCATACACTCGGCTCTCCTGCAGCTCTCCATTTGTGAATTCCAATTTGCATCCCTTTTACATCCTACAATTGTATTTAGGGTGTGACATGGTGCTAATGGGACACCCCCATCGCCTACCTCCCTGTGACAGCGTACAGGAGTTCTGCTTCCCCACAGTAGCTGTCACTTTTAAAATTGGCGCGGTTTCCAAATCCCGCATTGGACACTCTGAATGCCAATCAAAGCACCTGTCCCTAAAAAAAATGGTAAGCTTACAGTTCTGTTGACATAGCACTTCAAAAATATTATGCCATGTCGCTTTCTTGGCACTTCAAAAAAGTCTGACGGTGCTCGCTCATGGACGGGGACCAGAGAGAGGAGGATGGGCAAACCAGAAGATCAGCAGATCTGGGGGGTTCACTACTGAGCAAGGGATCAGCAGAGCTGGGGGGGGGGGGGGTGTAACACACACACACACACACACACACACACACACACACACACACACACACACTACAGTGGAACCTCGTATTGCGAGTAACGTGGTTAATGAGCGTTTTGCAATACATATATATATATATATATATATATATATATATATATTCGAGTTAATGGTGTTTTTTTTTTTTAAACCTTCCTCTTTTAGTATTATTAAGGTGAAAAAACATCAGATAATTAACGCCCCCCCCCCCCCCCCCCCGTTTACTTACTTGACCTCTTGAAAGTCGTTGAAAACGCACTGGATCTCGGCTCTTCATTTGATAGATTGATAGCAGCGCAGCCATTGGCTCCCGCTGCTGTCAATCAAATCCAATGACGCGGGCACTGGGGGGGGGGGGGGGGGCGAGGCTGAGTCCGGCATTCGTGTCTATGGACGCAAATCTTGGACTCTGGAGCGTGCCCACAAGGTAACCCCCTTGGGAAAGCGCTTCTCCTAGGGGGTTATCTGATGCGGGGAGAAGCCGAGAGAGCCGCCGAAGGACCCCAGAAGACGAGGACCGGGCCACTCTGTGTGCAAAACGAGCTGCACAGTGGAGGTAAGTATGAAATATATATTATACATTTATTTAATCGAACCTATACAACCCCCTTTAATGTTTCGGGGGTTCTAAGTAATTTTCTAGCAAAAAAAAAAGGCCTGGTCTGCGAGTTAAATCAAAGTAAGCTGGGATGTCGGAGCCTCCTGTGACCAGCAGGGGGAAACGTTGTGTTTAGTAATGGTAGTCGGCCAGCTCAGCAAAGCTGCTAATATTTTAAAGCGGAGGTTCACCATAAAACAATTATATATCATTCCATTCAGCATACTTGCGTCAGCTACAGTATGCTGTTGTGTTTTTTTCTTTTTTTTTTTCGTTTAATCGTTCATTTTCTTTTCAGAGGCGTAGATGATTGACGTGCGGCTATGGCGCGTCGCGCGTTCCGAAAATAGCCCGAAATAGGACTCGGCTATATACGGCGCCTGCGCAGTCAGCTCCTAGACTGTGCGCAGGCGCCGTATAGCCCCGCCAAGAGCCGAGTCCTAGTCCGCCTATTTTCGGAAACGCGTGACGCGCCACAGCCGCACGTCAATCGTGTACCACTCTTCATAGGAATGTCTATTCCCCGCGGGTGGAAGAAAAGAAACTGAACGATTAAACGGTAAGTACAGCGGACAAAAAAAAAACGGCATACTGTGGCTGACGCAAGTATGCTGGATGGGATGTTTTTTTTAGGGTGAACCTCCGCTTTAAATATAAAACCAGCACAAATGTTACATTGTTCGTCAGGTTGAAAAAAAACACAAGTCCATCCAGTTCAACCATAAAAAAGAAATAAAAGAAAAAAAATAGTTATTTATTTATTATTTTTTTATTTTCACAGCACAAATGTAGCACTAAAGAAACACAATTGCGTTTTTATTTGCCCTGATTGTGGGGGGGTTGCATTTCCGCTGAGCTAAGTCAGCAGCCTATGTGCAGTGCCTGTATATTAGCTGATGCCCCAATGTCGGGATAAGGGGGGTGGAAGGCTCAGTGGGTTGTGTGAATGAGGAGAGATCAGTCACCTCACATTAGAACCATTGTAAAGCCTTGTTGTGACCCGCTGACCCGCCATACTTTCCCGTCTTGTTGGAGATTTTAAATTGCAATTCTCCCCTATGCAGGTGCCGGGCTGAGCGGACGCCAGGTCCACCGGACTCAAGCCGTGTTCAACCACACCGAAGACTACGTCCTTCTCCCCGACGAACGGACCATCAGCCTGTGCTGCTGGGACTCCAGAACGGCCGAGCGCCGCAACCTCCTCTCGCTGGGTCACAACAACATCGTGCGCTGCATCGTTCACTCTCCCACCAACCCCGGATTCATGACGTGCAGCGACGACTTCCGAGCCCGCTTCTGGTACCGCCGCTCCACCACGGACTGATCTGCCGCCGCCCCAACACAAACGGAGCCGCCGCCACCGCACCACCACGGACTGAACCGCCGCTCCACCACGGACTGATCTGCCGCTCCACCACGGACTGATCTGCCGCTGCCCCAACACAAACGGAGCCGCCGCCACCGCACCACCATGGACTGAACCGCCGCTCCACCACGGACTGATCTGCCGCTGCCCCAACACAAACGGAGCCGGAGCCGCCGCCCGCACCACCATGGACTGAACCGCCGCTCCACCACGGACTGATCTGCCCGCCGCCCCAACACAAACGGAGCAGCCGCCGCCACCGCACCACCATGGACTGAACCGCCGCTCCACCACGGACTGATCTGCCGCCGCCCCAACACAAACGGAGCCACCGCACACACTGCCACCATGGACTGAACCACTGCTCCACCACAAACTGATGTACATAGACCTGAACAATATGAACTAAATGGAGCCTTAGGCTGCATTCACACCTAGGCGTATATACGCCTGAAGCGCGACGCTCGTGCCACTGGAGGGGCGAATTTACATTGATGTCTATGAGATGGTTCACATCTCACGCCGAACGCCGAAACGCCTGCCGCCTGAAAACAAGTCCCGGACCCTTTTTTCAGGCGTCGTTCGGCATAGACATCAATGTAAAATCTTTTCTGAGAAAAAAATAAATAAATGTATGCGTATGCCGCGTTATAGTGTGAATGCAGCCTTAGAGATGGACAGCGTGGAGGGATGTGGTCTTGTATATGAATTCCAAGCCCAGCATTCTAGTTCTGTATTTTTTTTTTAATCTGTGGAATTTCGATCTGCCTTAAACCGCCATCCTCCTGCATTCCTTTTTGCCGGAGGGGGTCCCGATCTACGCGTTCTGCTGCCAGGACCGCAATGACTTTATACACAACGCACGCCATTCTCTCTGTGTGTAATGAATTTGCAAATGTCAGAGACAACAGGCCAATCCTTTTTTTTTATATTATTAAATGTTTTTTTTTTTTGTCTTTTTATCTAAAATCAAATGACTTTTATGCTTTTCTTTTACTTGTCTTGAGAGGTTTCCCTTTTTAAATTGTTCTTTTTATTTAGATGCAACTAATAGGGCTGGGGAAAAAATCTATTTGAATCCTGAATTGAGTTGTGAGGGCAAATCGATTCACATTTTGATCAAATCGATTATTTTTTTTGAGAGAGAGATATAATAAATATAAATATATATATTTTTATAGGTCAGCACTCCGTGGACTAGGCCGAAGCTGCGCCCTTTCTCGCCTAAAAAACTTAGGACCGGCTCGGTGTCCATGGAGGAAAAAAAACTGATTTGCATCAAGGGTTTATTTTTTTTTTCAACCACTTCAGCCCCGGACCAGTACGCAGCTAAAGGACCAGGCCCCTTTTTGCGATTCGGCACTGCGTCGCTTTGACAATTGCGCGGTCGTGCGACGTGGCTCCCAAACAAAATTGGCGTCCTTTTTTCCCCCAAATAGAGCTTTCTTTTGGTGGTATTCGATCACCTCTGCGGTTTTTATTTTTTGCGCTATAAACAAAAATAGAGCGACAACTTTGAAGAAAATGCAATATTTTTATGCAATATGTGACCGATCGCGGGACACCGGTGGTGATCGGGTCCCGCTGCCGCGGAGCTTCGGACCAGGTCACGGGCGCGAACTTAAAAGGGACACGTGCTTGTGCCATTCTGCCGACGTATATCTGCGTTAGGCGGTCCTTAAGTGGTTAAGAGATCGCAGATTTTTTTTTGCCTAAAATCGCCCAGCCCTAGCAACTAGTGAATGCGACACGGATTGCACCAATCGCTAAACACACAATGACTTTCTTTATCTTAATAACTCTTGTGTTTTGCAGTAAAAAGGTCTTTGGAGGAAATGTAAAAATGATTTGCAAAAGTAAAATCCAGGGACAAAGTCGGAGGTCTGCTCTCCAGGGACAGACCTGTCGGAGGTCTGCTCTCCAGGGACAGACCTGTCGGAGGTCTGCTCTCCAGGCACAGACCTGTCAGTCTGCTCTCCAGGCACAGACCTGTCGGAGGTCTGCTCTCCAGGGACAGACCTGTCGGAGGTCTGCTCTCCAGGCACAGACCTGTCGGAGGTCTGCTCTCCAGGGACAGACCTGTCGGAGGTCTGCTCTCCAGGCACAGACCTGTCGGAGGTCTGCTCTCCAGGCACAGACCTGTCGGAGGTCTGCTCTCCAGGGACAGACCTGTCGGAGGTCTGCTCTCCAGGGACAGACCTGTCGGAGGTCTGCTCTCCAGGGACAGACCTGTCGGAGGTCTGCTCTCCAGGGACAGACCTGTCGGAGGTCTGCTCTCCAGGAACAGACCTGTCGGAGGTCTGCTCTCCAGGGACAGACCTGTCGGAGGTCTGCTCTCCAGGCACAGACCTGTCGGAGGTCTGCTCTCCAGGCACAGACCTGTCGGAGGTCTGCTCTCCAGGGACAGACCTGTCGGAGGTCTGCTCTCCAGGGACAGACCTGTCGGAGGTCTGCTCTCCAGGGACAGACCTGTCGGAGGTCTGCTCTCCAGGGACAGACCTGTCGGAGGTCTGCTCTCCAGGGACAGACCTGTCGGAGGTCTGCTCTCCAGGCACAGACCTGTCGGAGGTCTGCTCTCCAGGGACAGACCTGTCGGAGGTCTGCTCTCCAGGCACAGACCTGTCGGAGGTCTGCTCTCCAGGCACAGACCTGTCGGAGGTCTGCTCTCCAGGCACAGACCTGTCGGAGGTCTGCTCTCCAGGGACAGACCTGTCGGAGGTCTGCTCTCCAGGGACAGACCTGTCGGAGGTCTGCTCTCCAGGGACAGACCTGTCGGAGGTCTGCTCTCCAGGGACAGACCTGTCGGACTATGGAGAAATCGGATGAAAACGGATCTGCTAAAAGGATGGAACATAGGGTCTCCCTCGGTCTGGATTTCACGCATCGGATATCAACAGACAAGGGGTGTGCATCTTCTCTGGTCTCACAATTTGATATGATTCGGCGATGCATCGTGAAGGAAGTGCGCATGGTTAAAAACTTTTTATCCAAAAATTCAAGCAGTCAGAAAAACTCAATTTTTTTTTCTCCAGTGGCAGAGGGATGGTGGGATTGGACTGGCATGGTGAGACCAGATTGGCATGGTGGGATTAGAGGCATAGTGGGATGATGGGACCAGACTGGGTGGATGGGATCAGGGGGATGGTGGGATCAGACTGGCATGGTGTGAGGGTGGAATCAGACTGGTATGGTGGGATCAGAGGCATGGTGGGAGGATGGGATCAGAGGGATGGTAGGATCAGACTGGCATGGTGGGATCAGAGGCATGGTGGGGTGATGGAATCAGACTTGCATGGTGGGATCAGGCTGGGATTAGACTGGCATGGTGGGGTGATGGAATCAGACTGGCATGGTGGGATCAGACTGGCATGGTGGGACCAGACTGGCATGGTGGGAGGATGGGATCAGAGGGATGGTAGGATCAGACTGGCATGGTGGGATCAGAGGCATGGTGGGGTGATGGAATCAGACTTGCATGGTGGGATCAGGCTGGGATTAGACTGGCATGGTGGGGTGATGGAATCAGACTGGCATGGTGGGATCAGACTGGCATGGTGGGATCAGAGGCATGGTGGGGTGATGGAATCAGACTTGCATGTTGGGATCAGGCTGGGATTAGACTGGCATGGTGGGGTGATGGAATCAGGCTGGCATGGTGTGATCAAAGGCATGTTGGGATCAGACTGGCATGGTGGGGTGGTGGGATCAGAGGCATGTTGGGATCAGACTGGTGTGGTGGGATCAGACTGGGATAGGCAGAGGGGTAATGGTAGTGGAGGGATTGGTATCGGTGACACTGGCACTTACCTGCTCTTAGTGTCAGTTGATTCCCCCTCCTCCATGCTCCTTGGTGTGCCTTCCCTCTTGCGGTGGCACCAGCGATTCCTCTCCTCCTGTTGGGTCTCCTTCCTCCCTCTACACTGTACTTGCTGTCGGCTCATCAGCTGCCTTTCTTTTTCAAATAACGTCATCAAAAATTCAGCCGTACCCGTCGCCACTGACATCCGACTGATGGCGGAACTGATCGGAAAGCCTGTGTGAAAGGGGCCTTATGTGTTACTAAACCCACAACAGTAAGATCAGTGTGTATATACAGTAGAGATGGCCTCGGCCATGTTTGGAATCCTAGTCCCAACCAGCCTGCCCGATCCCACCAGGAAGCCGACACTGCACACCGCTGATCACAGGCAGTGAGACATTTCCTGGCCTGTGCAGCTGCAGACTGTGATTAGGGGTGCGCAGTGTCGGCTTCCTGGCGGGTTGGGAGTACGATCCCAAACACGGCCCGAGCCCATCTCTGATATGCAGTAAAGCATGCTTGTTATATTCACTGTGGAACCTACAGGGGTTAATCCTCTGCACTGTGTGAAAAAGGCTGTCTTCTCTGATCCTCTCCTTCTTCCACTGTCCTCAATCTATCTCCTGATAAAACAGAGCCTTGGGGGTAAGCTGCACATGCTCAGTTTGACGCGTATTGCTAGAAAGTTTTTATTTTCTTGGGAGGGTGCATGTGATCAGCACAAGGCCAATCAGCACTGTCCAGATGAGACACTGAGACAGAGGGTCAGGAGTCTTGCCGTCTCATAGGACAGTCAGAGTGGATTGAAAACTCATCCTACAAGCTTTAACCAGACACTGATAGAAGTCACAAGGCTGCTCTATACTGCTGATGAGAAAAGGTATTTATCAGTTTATATTGCATTTTCATGTGCCGTGTACTGTGGGAGAGCAGTTATAATGAATGCAGGGTCCTGGGGGGACCAGATATAGTGACTGCAGACTCCTGGGGAGACCAGATATAGTGAATGCAGGCTCCTGGGTAGATCAGATATAGTGAATGCAGGGTCCTGGGGAGACCAGATATAGTGAATGCAGGCTCCTGGGGAGAGCAGATATAGTGAATGCAGGCTCCTGGGTAGATCAGATATAGTGAATGCAGGGTCCTGGGGAGACCAGATATAGTGAATGCAGGCTCCAGGGGAGAGCAGATATAGTGAATGCAGGGTCCTGGGGAGACCAGATATATCACTGGATGACGTATAGAAGAGATTTCCCCTCTGTTCCTGTTACGGTGGCTAATCGTTTGTGCCTTGGGGAGATTTCTCTTCGCTTCCTGTCCTGGGATCACAGCAGGAAGTGAGGATGAATCTCTCCAAATTTTAGAAGAAATTTCCTCTTAGACAACTGTCACTGGATGAGGTATAGAAGATTCCTCATCGGTTTCTGTTCTGGTGGTGTTCCATCAGATATGGCGACCAGTCGCCGCCATCTTGCTACACCCCACACTCAAATGAATTTAACGTTTATGTTATTTTTTTTTTTTTTTTTTTTTTTTTAAAGTGTATTTTTGTGCGTGAACTCGAGAGAGAGGAGCCGGACTGCAGGAGTTGGGAGTAGGCAGACCCTCCCCCGGAGGCAATCGCCATCCTTCTCCATGCCCCTGGTGGCAATGGCGGGTGTGAAGGGGGGCCTCCCACTCACCCCACCCTACCTGCTCCTCTTGGGAGCCCAACTGGGGGCCCAACGGGACCCCAATGGGGCAGAGGGACTCCCCCTATGAGGGAGTGAGGGGGCCTAGCCCACCCAGCCAGCCCCGTAGGTCCTTCGCCTCTCTTTATTTTAGGAGACCGCATGGCCAAAGTGCATGTGTTTTAAACCAATTTTGTGTGCGTGCAAGTGTGGTGGTTTTTGTGGGGGGGGGGGGGGGGGGGGGGGCGTACTAAGCACAGGCGTACCTTGCATAGCACACCCACCGGGAGCCGGGCTGAGACCACCAAACTCAATTCACATGTAGCCGAGACCGGGATCCGAACCCTTGGCTGCAGAGGTGAATGGCTTGTCAGCGCAGTGCCAATCACGTTGAGCCACCACAGCTCCCCGTTATTTTTGTTTTTGATTTGAATTTTTATGTTATTTTTATGGCTAATTTGTTTTTGAATTTAACTTTTGTTATTTTTATGTCTTTTTTGTTTGTGAAATTAATTTTTTTATGTTATTTTTATGTTTTATTTGTTTTTGATTTGAACTTTTATGTTATTTTATGTTATTTTTTATGTCTATTTTGTTTTTGATTTAAACTTTTATGTTATTTTTTTATGTCTAATTTGTTTTTGAATTTACTTTTTTTTATGTTTTTTTATTTGTTTTGGAATTTACTTTTTTTATGTTATTTTTATGTCTATTTTGTTTGTGAAATACATTTTTTACGTTATTTTTATGTCTATTTTTTTTTTTATTATTATTATTATTTTTATTCAAACTGTGAAGTTTGCAGTGTCGGTACAGTGTGGTGAATGCGTTGCTCGCATTGCAGGCTGCATTTGACGGGTCAGGAAGTTGCAGACATCCTGCGGTTTTCAGCTGAACATTTTCATATTCCTCTTTTTTTTTTTCGTTTCATCTTTTCACTTTATTTTTAAAGAACCGCAAACAGAGCTGTCATCTCGCGTCTCTTATAAACAGGGAGACTTGAACCTCTAGATTGACTTAATTTCTGGTTTCCAAAAAAAAGACATTGCGGCGGACAAATCAGATATTTTCCAATAAGAAAAAGTAAAAAAAAAATTAAATAAAAATGTCTTTTAGACCAATATGTATTCTGCTACATATTTTTGGTTAAAAAAAAAAAAAAAACAATAAATGTATATTGATCGGTGTGCACAAAAGTTATATCATATATAGAATCTTTTTTTTTTTTTTTTTAATAGTAAACCTTTATTTTTATTTTGTACTAGTAATGGCGGCGGTCAGCAATTTATAGCGGGGCTGCGACATTGCGGCGGACAAACCGGACACTAAGTGACATTTTTTTACACTTTTTTTTTGAGGGCAGCGGTTACACCAATGCAGTGATCAGTGCTAAAAAATATGCACTGTCACTGTACTAATGACAGTGCCCGGGAAGGGGTTAACACCGAGGGGGCGATCAAAGGGTTAAATGAGTGCCTTACGATGTGCCTACTCACTGTGGGGAGGAAATGCTTCTACTATGATCGGCGGGTATCGAGTCCGTCTGACCCGCTGATTGGCTCCCACTGTGGAATTGCCAGTGGGCACGCATGTAAAAATAATGAGCACCCCCCCCCATGCCTCCTTTTTACCCCACCCAATCCTTGTTTCTTCGTTCTTAATGTCACCCTAACTATAACATGCAAGATATAAGCAGCTGGCAAAGGCACGGCTGGAGGAAGTACCAGATTCCACCAGCAGATGGCAGCACATCGGTGAGCTTTAAAGTCTGCACGCACACCCATGTAATATATTTAAGATTACAATATATATATATATATCTTGTTATACATATTTAATACATTTAATATTATATTATTTATATATATATATATTATATATATTATATATATATATATATATTAAATTTATTAAATATGTATAACAATATATAATAAAAAAATATATATTATATTAAATTTACTAAATATATATAACAATATATTTATATACATAAAAAATATTAAATTTAATAGGAATAACAATATATATATATAACATGCATTCACAACGCTTCACTTTTTCTACATTTTATTTTAAATTAATACAATTTATTATTTTCCTCCAAAATTCCTACAAATAATCCCCCATAACGACAACGTGAGAGAAGTTTGTTTGAAATCTTTGCAAATTTATAAAAAAAAACAAATAAAATCCCATGTACATAAGTATCACAGGCTCCTCCATGTACATAAGTATCACAGGCTCCTCCCATGTACATAAGTATCACAGGCTCCTCCCACGTACATAAGTATCACAGCCTCCTCCCATGTACATAAGTATCACAGGCTCCTCCCATGTACATAAGTATCACAGGCTCCTCCCACGTACATAAGTATCACAGGCTCCTTTCATGCACATAAGTATAACAGGCTCCTTCCACGTACACAAGTATCACAGGCTCCTCCCATGTACATAAGTATCACAGGCTCCTTTCATGCACATAAGTATCACAGGCTCCTCCCACGTACATAAGTATCACAGGCTCCTCCCATGCACATAAGTATCACAGGCTCCTCCCATGTACATAAGTATCACAGGCTCCTCCCACGTACATAAGTATCACAGGCTCCTCCCATGCACATAAGTATCACAGGCTCCTCCCATGTACATAAGTATCACAGGCTCCTCCCATGCACATAAGTATCACAGGCTCCTCCCATGTACATAATTATCACAGGCTCCTCCCATGTACATAATTATCACAGGCTCCTCCCATGTACATAAGTATCACAGGCTCCTCCCATGCACATAAGTATCACAGGCTCCTCCCGTGTACATAAGTACCAAAGGCTCCTCCCATGCACATAAGTATAACAGGCTCCTCCCATGTACATAGGTATCACAGGCTCCTCCCATGTCCAAAATTATCACAGGCTCCTCCCATGTACATAAGTATCACAGGCTCCTCCCATGTACATAAGTATCACAGGCTCCTCCCATGTACATAAGTATCACAGGCTCCTCCCATGCACATAAGTATAACAGGCTCCTCCCATGCACATAAGTATCACAGGCTCCTCCATGTACATAAGTATAACAGGCTCCTCCCATGCACATAAGTATCACAGGCTCCTCCCATGCACATAAGTATCACAGGCTCCTCCCATGCACATAAGTATCACAGGCTCCTCCCATGCACATAAGTATCACAGGCCCTCTGAAGAAAGATCCGCATTCAGATTGTGTTTTTTAGAGGACATTGTACAGGCAATGAGGAGGCAACCCTAAAATGCCCCTCCCCCACCACCACCACCGCGCCGCAATCGCGTGCAAGGCATTATGGGCGCAGCGTGTAAACAGCGAAACAGCCCCGTCCAGCTGTTATCTTACAGTTCTGGCTGCCAGCTGGGGGGAGGGGCATAAAATCACAGTTCAGACGTACGTTTATATAGCCCCTTGACCACTGCATTAAAGAGTGGGTGTGGCCAAATTGTACTAAAAGTGGGAGGGCCTTACATTAGCATTGTTAATTACCATGAGTGTGTTACGCACTGAGTTCAGACATACACTACGTTTTGTAGAGGGTGCAAGGATTAGGAGTGTTCTAGGTTCAGTGTGCAGGGCTCAGACGTGTGCTATGTACAGAGTGCAACCATCAGGGGTGTTCTATGTTCAGGGTGCAAGGCTCAGAAGTGCACTATGTACAGGGTGAAAAGCTCAGGAGTGTGCAAACAACCGGGTGCAACACTCAGAAGTGTGCAAAGGAAAGAGTGCAAGGCTCAGGAGTGTGCAATGTTCAGGAGTCCGCTATGTACAGGGTGCAGGGCTCAGGAGTGTGCTACATACAGGGTGAAAGGATCAGGAGTGTTCAACATTTAGGGCGCAGGGCTCAGGAGTGTTCTACGTTCAGAGGATGCAAGGCTCAGGAATGTGATAAGTACAAGGTGCACACTCAGGAGTGTGCCAAGTACAGAGTGCCAGGCTCAGGAGTATGCTATGTACAGGATGCAAAGCTTGTGAGTGCACTATGTTCAGAATGCAGGGTTTAGGAGTGTACTATGTAGAGGGTGCAGAGCTCAGGAGTGTGCAATGTACAAATTGCAAGGCTCAGGAGTGTGCTATGTACACAATGTAAGGCTCAGGAGTGTGCTAAGTACACTCATGAGCCCTGCACCCTGTACTTAGCACACACGCAAGCTTTACACCCTGTACTTAGCACACTCCTGAGCCTTGCACTCTGTACACAGCACACGCCTGAGCCTTTCACCCTGTACAAACCACACTCCTGAGCCCTGCACTCTGTACACAGCACACTTCTAAGCCTTGCACTCTGTACATAGCACACTTCTAAGCATTGCACTCTGTACATAGCACCCTTCTGAGCCTTGTACCCTGTACACACCACACTCTGATCTTGCACTCTGTACACAACACACTCCTGATCTTGCACTCTGTACACAGCCCACTCCTGAGCCCTGCACTCAGTACATACCACACTCTTGAGCCCTGCACCCTGTACATAGCACACTCCTGATCTTTGCACTCTGTACATACCACACTCCTGAGCCCTGCACTCTGTACATACCACACTCTTGAGCCCTGCACCCTGTACATAGCACACTCCTGAGCTTTGCACTCTGTACATAGCACACTCCTGAGACTGCACCCTGTACATTTAGGAACACCCACTCCTCAAGACTGATAACCACCCACAAGGGCACATATATATATTTGCATAACTCCTCCCAACAGCGAGCCCACTGCTTACATCAGGACTGAGTGCTCCGGAGAGGAGTACTGAGGTAAGGTGCTGTGATGTGACCCGCCACCATCTGCCTGCATTGCATAGAGAAGCACAGAGACCCAAAAGGGGAATGTAATAAAAATGGAAAGGTTTTATTTATGAATATTTTTTCTCACATGGGGGGGGGGAGGGGGGTACCGGGAAAATATAAGCAGATAAAGCGGGTGCCCGGGAAGACGCGGTAGCCTCAGCGGAGGACCCTCCGTCCCGGGGGGGCGGCGCACGGAATAGAACGTTTGTATTTTGGGTTCTCCTTCTTATCGAGGTTGGGACAGACAGCTGTGAACTTCCTGTGTCTGACAGATGTGATGCAGCTGAGCGAGGAGAGCGGCCGGCTGTGTGCGCAGAGGAGCAGAGGGAGCCGTCCGGAGATGGAGCAACCCGTCCGCAGCGCCACCAACGCGGTGAGTCCCCCGGAGGGCCCCGCCCGGTGCCACCGACTGGGGGGGGGGGGGGGGGGCAATTCAGAGATTAAGAAGGCTGGCACCCGATCTGAGTGTTTATAGTGGGGGGGCTGGTCTGTTTGCATGGACCATGTAAAGGTCCCTACTTTACGTCCTCCGGGGCGGTGCCACACCAAGGCTGACAGCTGTCAGTAAATTTACTGACACTTTGTATTAAATCAGTGTCTGTAAATATCAGGGGCTGATGATTTGTCCTGGTGTGTCTATACTGTATTTTTTATAGGAGTTCCGTCGTGTTTTTATGTTGTCAGTAAAAAAAGAAAAAGTGCCCCGTCAGTAAATTTCCCATATTTTGTCAGTAAAAAAAAATGAAGCGGGAGGTTGGCACACTTGGCTGAAACCTGATAGAGCGATCTGATCAGGAGTGTGGTGCATACAGGGTGAAAGGATCAGAGGTGTTCTACGTTCAGGGTGCAGGGGCTCAGAAGTGCACTACCTACAGGGTGCAAGGCTCAGGAGTGCGTTACGTACAGGGTGCAAGGCTCAGGAGTGCGTTACGTACAGGGTGCAAGGCTCAGGAGTGCGTTACGTACAGGGTGCAAGGCTCAGGAGTGCGTTACGTACAGGGTGCAAGGCTCAGGAGTGCGTTACGTACAGGGTGCAAGGCTCAGAGGTGCACTACCTACAGGGTGCAAGGCTCAGGAGTGCGTTACGTACAGGATGCAAGGCTCAGGCTTGGAGTGCGTTACGTACAGGGTGCAAGGCTCAGGAGTGCGTTACGTACAGGGTGCAAGGCTCAGGAGTGTTACGGACGTGCGTGTACAGGGTGCAAGGCTGGAGTGCGTTACGTACAGGGTGCAAGGCTCAGGAGTGCGTTACGTACAGGGTGCAAGGCTCAGAGGTGCACTACCTACAGGGTGCAAGGCTCAGGAGTGCGTTACGTACAGGGTGCAGGGCTCAGGAGTGCGTTACGTACAGGGTGCAGGGCTCAGGAGTGCGTTACGTACAGGGTGCAGGGCTCAGAAGTGCACTACCTACAAGGTGCAAGGCTCAGGAGTGCGTTACGTACAGGGTGCAGGGCTCAGAAGTGCACTACCTACAGGGTGCAAGGCTCAGGAGTGCGTTACGTACAGGGTGCAAGGCTCAGAAGTGCACTACCTACAGGGTGCAAGGCTCAGGAGTGCGTTACGTACAGGGTGCAAGGCTCAGGAGTGCGTTACGTACAGGGTGCAGGGCTCAGAAGTGCACTACCTACAAGGTGCAAGGCTCAGGAGTGCGTTACGTACAGGGGTGCAGGGCTCAGAAGTGCACTACCTACAGGGTGCAAGGCTCAGGAGTGCGTTACGTACAGGGTGCAAGGCTCAGAAGTGCACTACCTACAGGGTGCAAGGCTCAGGAGTGTGTTACGTACAGGGTGCAAGGCTCAGAAGTGCACTACCTACAGGGTGCAAGGCTCAGGAGTGCGTTACGTACAGGGTGCAGGGCTCAGAAGTGCACTACCTACAAGGTGCAAGGCTCAGGAGTGCGTTACGTACAGGGTGCAAGGCTCAGAAGTGCACTACCTACAGGGTTCAGGGCTTAGGAGTGTGCTAAGTACAGGGTGCAAGGCTCAGGAGTGCGTTACGTACAGGGTGCAAGGCTCAGGAGTGCACTACCTACAGGGTTCAAGACTTAGGAGTGTGCTAAGTACAGGGTGCAAGGCTCAGAAGTGTGTTACATACATGGTGCAAGGCTCAGGAGTGTGTTACATACATGGTGCAAGGCTCAAGAGTGTGTTACATACACGGTGCAAGGCTCAGGAGTGTGCTACGTAAAAGAAACGCATCTGGAATGCTTCACACGGGTTGCCGCCAGCAGCTGCGGGCATCATTACCGGTACAACCCCCTAAAGCGGAGCCGCATACACTCGGCGACAGGCGGTTAACAGATATACGCTCTCCTGGGAGGGGCGGGGCAAGTCTTAAAGACGTCCCCTAGAAATAAGATTTTTCTGGGCGCGATGCATCGATTGATTTCAGCACTCCTACTGTCCATGTGGTGTTTTTTTTATGCAGAGAAATCACTGAAAGCCCAATCCGTAAGTTTTCCACAAATTCGGCACTGATAGGTGACACTGATGAGGAGGCACTTATGGGCGTTGACAGGTGGCGTCATCAAGACTTGCCCCGCCCCTCCCAGGAGAGCGTATATCTGTTAACCGCCTGTCGCCGAGCGTATGCGGCTCCGGCTTTAGGGGGGTTGTACGGGAACGATGCCCGCAGCTGCCGGCGGCAACCCCCCGGTACCGTTTTTTTTTTTTTTTTTTTTTTTTCTTAGAGCGGCGCGGTTTGGCTTTCCAGGGATAACAAGAACTGATGCGGCTAAAAAGCTGCTCGGCTGTTATGCTGGAGGAACGGGACGGGACATTCAGCAAAAATGCAGGGAATGCATCAAAAAGATCTCATTACACAAAAAAAGGAAAAGAAACGCATCTGGAATGCTTCATAAATGCATTGAGACGCATTACACACAAAAAATAAAAAAAAATAAAAGAAAATGTAGAAAAATTAAGAAAAAATAAAAAAAAAGAAACAAGAAGGAAAATAGCATCTGGAAGGAATCAAAACGCAAGAAAAATGCAGAAAAATAGAAAAAGATAAAAACAAAAAACACATCTAGAAGGCGTAAAAAAAATAAAAATAAAGTAAAAGAAAATGTAGAAAAATTAAGAGGAAAAAAAAGGAAGAAACAAGAGGGAAAAATGCATCTGGAATGCATCAAAAACACATCAAAACGCAAGGAAAATGCAAAAAAATAAATAAAAAAAGACAAAGAAATACACACATTTAGAATCAAAAATGCATAGGAAGGCATCAAAAAATGCAGCAGATCTCATTACACCAGTAAGGAAAAAATGCTTAAAAGATGCATTGGAAAGCATTACACTAAAAAAATAAAAAAATAAAGGAAAATGTAGAAAAATTAAGAAAGAAAAAAGAGGAAAAATGCATCTGGAAAGTTCAAAAAAGGCATCGGAACGCATCAAAAGTACATAGAAATGCATCAAAACGCAAGAAAAATGCAGGGAAAAAAAACAGACATCTAGAAGGCATCAAAAAATTTTTTAAATAAAAGAAAATGTAGAAAAATTAAGAAAAAAAGAAAAAAAAGAAACAAGAAAGAAAAATGCATCTGTAAGGAATCAAAACGTAAGAAAAATGCAGAGAAATAGAAAAAGACAAAAAAAAAAACACATCTAGAAGGCATAAAAAATAAATAAAAAAAATAAAGTAAAAGAAAATGTAGAAAAATTAAGAAAAAAAAAGAAACAAGAAGGAAAAATGTATCTGGAAGGAATCAAAACGCAAGAAAAATGCAGAAAAATAGAAAAAGACAAAAAAAACACATCTAGAAGGCATAAAAAAATAAAAATAAAGTAAAAGAAAATGTAGAAAAATTAAGAGAAAAAAAGGAAGAAACAAGAGGGAAAAATGCATCTGGAATGCATCAAAAACTCATCGGAATGCATTGCACCAAAAAAAAAAATGAACAAGAAAAATGGAGGAAACTGTAAAAAAAAAAATGAAAAAAAATCAGAAGAGGAAAAAAAACACATCTGGAAAGTTCAAAAAAGGCATCGGAACGCATCAAAAGTACATAGAAATGCATCAAAACGCAAGAAAAATGCAGGAAAAAAAAATACATCTAGAAGGCATCAAAAAAATGTTTTAAATAAAAGAAAATGTGGAGAAATTAACAAAAAAAAAAGAAGAAAGAAACAAGAAGGGAAAATGCATCTGAAATGCATTAAAAAATCATAGAAACACATTAAAACGCAAGGAAAATGCAAAAAAACAAAAAAAAAGACAAAAAAACACATCTAGGAGGCACCAAAAGTGCACGGGAACGCATCAAAAATGCATCAGATCTCTTCACACCAACAAGTAAAAAAACGCATCTGGAATGCTTAAAAAATGCATTGGAAGCATTACACCAAAAAATGTATAAATAAATAAAGGAAAATGTAGGGGAAAAAAAAAGAGAAAAAACAAGAGGGAAAAATGCACCTGAAATGCATAAAAAAACATCAGAATGCATTACACACAAAATAAAATAAAAAATAAATCCAAGAAAAACAAAACGCACATGCAGGGACGCACATGCAGGAACGCACATGCAGGGACGCACATGCAGGGACGCACATGCAGGGACGCACATGCAGGGACACACATGCAGGGACGCACATGCAGGAACGCACATGCAGGGACACACATGCAGGGACGCACATGCAGGGACGCACATGCAGGGACGCACATGCAGGGACGCACATGCAGGACGAACATGCAGGGACGCAGCATGCATTAACAGCACATGCAGGGACGCACATGCAGGATGCACATGCAGGGACACACATCGACATGCAGGACGCACATGCAGAACATGCACACAGCAGGGACGCACATGCAGGAACGCACATGCAGGGACCAGCACATGCAGGAATGCACATGCAGGGACGCACATGCAGGGGACATGCACGCATGCAGGAACACATGCACATGCAGGGACGCACATGCAGGGACGCACATGCAGGAACGCACATGCATGAACACACATGCAGGGACACACATGCAGGGACGCACATGCAGGGACGCACATGCAGGAACACACATGCAGGGACACATGCAGGACACATGCAGGAACATACATGCAGGGACGCACATGCAGGGCACATGCAGCACACATGCAGGAACGCACATGCAGGAACGCACATGCAGGAACATACATGCAGGGACGCACATGCAGGAACGCACATGCAGGAACGCACATGCAGGAACCACATGCACACATGCAGGGACGCACATGCAGGAACACACATGCAGGGACGCACATGCAGGGACGCACATGCAGGAACACACATGCAGGGACACACATGCAGGAACACACATGCAGGAACACACATGCAGGAACACACATGCAGGGACACACATGCAGGAACACACATGCAGGAACGCACATGCAGGAACACACATGCAGGGACGCACATGCAGGGACGCACATGCAGGAACACACATGCAGGGACACACATGCAGGAACACACATGCAGGGGGACACATGCAGGGACGCACATGCAGGAACACACATGCAGGGACGCACATGCAGGAACGCACATGCAGGAACATACATGCAGGGACGCACATGCAGGAACGCACATGCAGGAACGCACATGCAGGGACTCACATGCAGGGACGCACATGCAGGAACACACATGCAGGGACGCACATGCAGGGACGCACATGCAGGAACACACATGCAGGGACACACATGCAGGAACACACATGCCAGGAGCAACACACGCATGCATTGCAGCACACACATGCAGGAACACACATGCAGGAACGCACATGCAGGAACACACATGCAGGGACACACATGCAGGGACGCACATGCAGGAACACACATGCAGGGACACACATGCAGGAACACACATGCAGGGACACACATGCAGGGACGCACATGCAGGAACACACATGCAGGGACGCACATGCAGAAACGCACATGCAGGAACACACATGCAGGGACACACATGCAGGAACACACATGCAGGGACACACATGCAGGGACGCACATGCAGGAACACACATGCAGGGACGCACATGCAGGGACACACATGCAGGGACACATCTGGACTGGGTTCCTGTGCTCTGAACCGGTCATGAGGGCATCGCAGTGCCTACGCTCTACTTTGGTTGGCTGTACTGGAACGCACGGCACTGGTGAGAACTGGGGCCATTGGAATCCGTGGTAAACCCCCCGCCCGTGCGATTCTGATGGGGGATAAAAACGCAGTGCGCTGCATGTGGTGTGAAGCAGCCCGGAGTCTGTCATGCAGAGTCTTCTGGGGGGGGGGGGGGGGGAGGGGAGTACGGAGAGAATGATTCACTGGGGATTGCACAATCCTGATACTTCCCTCACAAAGTCCCTAAAATAACAGAAAATAACAGTGAGATATCAGAGATGGGATATGAAGGGCGAACCCCTATGATGGGTACAGAGAACACCGGAACTTCCCTCCCCTCCTCATCACATATAAAGGGAATCCGTTCTCCAATTTACAGCTAAGCTCTACTGACTGCAGGATCCTAGGGAGACCAGATATAGTGAATGCAGGCTCCTGGGGAGACCAGATATAGTGAATGCAGGCTCCTGGGGAGACCAGATATAGTGAATGCAGGCTCCTGGGGAGACCAGATATAGTGACTGCAGAGTCCTGGGGAGACCAGATATAGTGACTGCAGAGTCCTGGGGAGACCAGATATAGTGACTGCAGGCTCCTGGGGAGACCAGATATAGTGAATGCAGGCTCCTGGGGAGAGCAGATATAGTGACTGCAGGCTCCTGGGGAGACCAGATATAGTGACTGCAGGCTCCTGGGGAGAGAAGATATAGTGAATGCAGGCTCCTGGGGAGACCAGATATAGTGAATGCAGGCTCCTGGGGAGACCAGATATAGTGAATGCAGGCTCCTGGGGAGACCAGATATAGTGACTGCAGCAGAGTCCTGGGGAGACCAGATATAGTGACTGCAGAGTCCTGGGGAGACCAGATATAGTGACTGCAGGCTCCTGGGGAGACCAGATATAGTGAATGCAGGCTCCTGGGGAGAGCAGATATAGTGACTGCAGGCTCCTGGGGAGACCAGATATAGTGACTGCAGGCTCCTGGGGAGAGAAGATATAGTGAATGCAGGCTCCTGGGGAGACCAGATATAGTGAATGCAGGCTCCTGGGGAGACCAGATATAGTGACTGCAGGGTCCTGGGGAGATCAGATATAGTGACTGCAGGATCCTGGGGAGAGCAGATATAGTGACTGCAGAGTCCTGGGAGACCAGATATAGTGACTGCAGGCTCCTGGGGAGAGCAGATATAGTGACTGCAGGCTCCTGGGGAGACCAGATATAGTGACTGCAGGCTCCTGGGGAGAGCAGATATAGTGACTGCAGAGTCCTGGGGAGACCAGATATAGTGACTGCAGAGTCCTGGGGAGACCAGATATAGTGACTGCAGAGTCCTGGGGAGACCAGATATAGTGACTGCAGAGTCTTGGGGAGACCAGATATAGTGACTGCAGGGTCCTGGGGAGACCAGATATAGTGACTGCAGGCTCCTGGGGAGAGCAGATATAGTGACTGCAGGCTCCTGGGGAGAGCAGATATAGTGAATGCAGGCTCCTGGGGAGAGCAGATATAGTGACTGCAGGATCCTGGGGAGAGCAGATATAGTGACTGCAGAGTCCTGGGGAGACCAGATATAGTGACTGCAGGCTCCTGGGGAGAGCAGATATAGTGACTGCAGGCTCCTGGGGAGACCAGATATAGTGACTGCAGGCTCCTGGGGAGAGCAGATATAGTGACTGCAGAGTCCTGGGGAGACCAGATATAGTGACTGCAGAGTCCTGGGGAGACCAGATATAGTGACTGCAGAGTCCTGGGGAGACCAGATATAGTGACTGCAGAGTCCTGGGGAGACCAGATATAGTGACTGCAGGGTCCTGGGGAGACCAGATATAGTGACTGCAGGCTCCTGGGGAGAGCAGATATAGTGACTGCAGGCTCCTGGGGAGAGCAGATGTAGTGAATGCAGGCTCCTGGGGAGACCAGATATAGTGACTGCAGGCTCCTGGGGAGAGCAGATATAGTGACTGCAGAGTCCTGGGGAGACCAGATATAGTGAATGCAGGCTCCTGGGGAGAGCAGATATAGTGACTGCAGGCTCCTGGGGAGACCAGATATAGTGACTGCAGGCTCCTGGGGAGAGCAGATATAGTGACTGCAGAGTCCTGGGGAGACCAGATATAGTGAATGCAGGGTCCTGGGGAGACCAGATATAGTGACTGCAGGGTCCTGGGGAGACCAGATATAGTGACTGCAGGCTCCTGGGGAGAGCAGTGAATGCAGGCTCCTGGGGAGAGCAGATATAGTGACTGCAGGGTCCTGGGGAGACCAGATATAGTGAATGCAGGCTCCTGGGGAGACCCGATATAGTGAACGCAGAGTCCTGGGGAGACCAGATATAGTGACTGCAGGCTCCTGGGGAGACCAGATATAGTGACTGCAGGCTCCTGGGGAGACCAGATATAGTGACTGCAGGCTCCTGGGGAGACCAGATATAGTGACTGCAGGCTCCTGGGGAGACCAGATATAGTAAATGCAGGGTCCAGTCACAGGTTGGGGGCTCGTCCGGGATAACCTGGGCTCAGAGGAAGTGGGATGAATGGCCACACGTGTGAATGAAGTGTGAGCACGGGGGGGGGGGGGAGACTTTCTCCTGCCTGCAGCAGACTGGCGGCATCATCTCAGCCTAGGCCATTTTTGGTATAGCAAAGTGTAATCAGGTGTTAGCCCCCCTTTTTGGAGAAATCCCTCCTCTAGTGATGTAATGGGGCGGGATTAGTGCCAGTGGTGGGTGGAGCCTTAGGTAGATGGGGCATGGGAGCTGTGAAGATGTGGTCTCCTGCGGGTCCTGTGACGTGGTGGAGGAAGCGCGATTCTATGGAATTCCGATACATTGTGTTTGTCTGGAGTCCCCCCTTTAAGTTATTTTACTATAGATCCAAGGTCTTCTTTTCTCGCCCCCCCCCAATCCCCTCCCCCCCCCCCCCTCCCAATAATCCCCCCCCCCTCGGTCTGTGTTTTATTATTCTGATATTACAACACACCATGTGGACGAGATACAGAAATGGTTGGTTCCTGGCAGCGAACGCAAGGAAACTATTTCCATATCGCCCAGGAGAAGTCATCCCTGTCTCTGCCGTCCAGGCTTTGATGTGCCGCAGAGGATTGTGGGAGAGAGAGAGCGGAGGAGGGGGTGGGGAGGGGGGGGGGACACCTGGTTCAGCGGTAGCGAGGATACAGCTAGAATGGCCAAAGTGAACCTGTCACACAAAAAGAGAGACGCCGGCATTGCTTCTTACAGTCGTGTCGCTGAGTAACTAGCAGTGGAAAGTCGCCCCGGTTTTAGTCCCCTCCCCCGTAAATGTCACAATGAAGCGTATACTGATTGGATGCCGGCATTGCTTCTTACAGTCGTGTCGCTGAGTAACTAGCAGTGGAAAGTCGCCCCGGTTTTAGTCCCCTCCCCCGTAAATGTCGCAATGAAGCGTATACTGATTGGACGCCGGCACTGCTTCTTACATTCGTGTCGCTGAGTAACTAGCAGTGGAAAGTCGCCCCGGTTTTAGTCCCCTTCCCCGTAAATGTCGCAATGAAGCGTATACTGATTGGATGCCGGCATTGCTTCTTACAGTCGTGTCGCTGAGTAACTAGCAGTGGAAAGTCGCCCCGGATTTAGTCCCCTCCCCCGTAAATGTCGCAATGAAGCGAATACTGATTGGATGCCGGCATTGCTTCTTACAGTCGTGTCGCTGAGTAACTAGCAGTGGAAAGTCGCCCCGGTTTTAGTCCCCTTCCCCGTAAATGTCGCAATGAAGCGTATACTGATTGGACGCCGGCACTGCTTCTTACATTCGTGTCGCTGAGTAACTAGCAGTGGAAAGTCGCCCCGGTTTTAGTCCCCTCCCCCGTAAATGTCGCAATGAAGCGTATACTGATTGGATGCCGGCACTGCTTCTTACAGTCGTGTTGCTGAGTAACTAGCAGTGGAAAGTCGCCCCGGTTTTAGTCCCCTCCCCCGTAAATGTCGCAATGAAGCGTATACTGATTGGATGCCGGCATTGCTTCTTACAGTCGTGTCGCTGAGTAACTAGCAGTGGAAAGTCGCCCTGGATTTAGTCCCCTCCCCCGTAAATGTCGCAATGAAGCGTATACTGATTGGTTTGCGCAAAAGTTATAGCGTCTACAGACTGTGGGAAAGATTTATGGATTTTTTTTTACTAGTAATGGTGGCGATCTGTGATTTGTAGAGGTGCTGCGACATTGCGGCGGAAACTTTTGACACTACTTTGGGACCGGTGACATTTATACAGCGATCGGTGCTTTAAAAAATGCGATTACTGCGTAAATGAACACTGGTAAGGAAAGGTTAAACACTAGTGGGGTAATAAAAGCCACCCCCCCCCCAGACCACACCACAGGTGGTGTGAGCCCCCCCACGGCCGCCAGGTGACAGACGTGCGAGTGACCTGCCAATCAGGAGCTTCTCCATCACACCTCTGGCCCCCAACACACTAGGACAAGGGGTGGACTTAATTGGATAAGGTAGGCTGCCCTGGAATTGAGGCAACCGTAATCTCCTTCTACTATAAGGCTGACAGGAGTAGTGACAGCGGCATCACTACTTCTGTCAGCCCAGCGCTGGAAGCAGCAAGGAGAAAAGGAAAGAGAGACGGGAGGAGGTGAGGGCTAAGTCATGTGAGTGTAAAGGTCGGCGTCCCAATACTTTCGGTAATATAGTGTATATCTGGCCAAAGTTTTTCGTTTTCTTTTTCTTCCTCTGCTTCTGTCTCATCAGCCACCAAAATTTGTCGGCACCTGTCGCCCCGCCCATGTCAAAAGTTCCAAAGTCGGCATTGCGTCAAGGCGGCCCGCTTTGGCACGGCATGGTGTGAAAGTGTGGCATGGCTACGGGACTGGAAGTTGGTAAGGTGTGAGATTCCCCACGCCGGGAGGAGGATTCCACCCCTCTGACGGCGCCCCGATTGCTCGGTAGAGGACACGAGCCAGGAAAGTGTCACCTCGGGCCTCTGTTTTCTGTCTCTCCCCCGGGCTGAGAGGAGAAATATTTCTTCTAATCTGATTACATGTAAACTCTCACCACAGAGGAGGCAGAAAAAACACCTCCACCACCCCCCTCCGGTTCCTGCCCAGTGCACGGGGGTTGGGTTGCAGCCCCGTTTGTGTGTGTTGTGTTGTTTTCGCAGAGAGATTCGCACTCACGGCGCAGCGACGCGGGGTGACTATTATGCGGTTTTTAGCGCTTGTGTACACAATTTAACCCCTTTGACTGCCAATCGTGTATTCCAGACTTGCAGCTGGCTCTGTATATGTGGTCCTCCCCCCCCCCCACCCCACCCCCGACCCACGCACTTTTTTTTGGCTTGACATGTTTGGTATCTATAGACTCGACAGCAAATTGGAATTTTATTAGAGGGACCGATGTCTCTCGGTTATCGACTTTCTTCCATTCTTTAGGCTGACGGCGTCCCCTCCCGCTGCTTGTAAAAGCAATCCAGCAGCTGGTTAGCCACTAGCATTGCTTTTACAAGGAGAGTTGACTGTCTTGTCTCTGCCTCCACCCACCTCCGAGCACTGTCCCTTGGTTCCATCCTCTACCCACCTCCGAGCACCATCCCTTGGTTCCACCCCCTACCCACCTCCAAGCACCATCCCTTTGTCCCAAGCCCCTACCCATCCTCTGAGCACCATCCCTTGGTTTCACCCCCTAACCCACCTCCAAGCCACCATCCCTTGGTTCCAACCCCTACCCTCATCCGAGCACCATCCCTTGGTTCCACCCCCTACCCACCTCCAAGCACCATCCCTTGGTCCCAACCCCCTACCCATCTCCAAGCACCATCCCTTGGTTTCACCCCTACCCACCTCCGAGCACCATCCCTTGGTTCCACCCCCTACCCATCTCCGAGCACCATCCCTTGGTTTCACACCCCCTACCCACCTCCGAGCACCATCCCTTGGTTCCACCCCCTACCATCTCCGAGCACCATCCCTTGGTTCCACCACCTACCCACCTCCGAGCACTGTCCCTTGGTTTCACCCCCTACCCACCTCCGAGCACCATCCCTGATTTCACCCCTTACCCACCTCCGAGCACCATCCCTTGGCTCCATCACCTACCCACCTCCGAGCACCGTCCCTTGGTTTCACCCTCTACCCACTTTCAAGCACCATCCCTTGGTCCCAACCCCCTACCCATCTCCGAGCACCATCCCTTGGTTCCACCCCCTACCCACTCTCTGAGCACCATCCCTTGGTTCCACCCCCACACACCTCCGAGCACCATCCCTTGGTTCCACCCCCTACCCACCTCCAAGCACCATCCCTTTGTCCCAACCCCTACCCCATCTCTGAGCACCATCCCTTGGTTTTCACCCCCCTACCCCACCTCCAAGCACCATCCCTTGGTCCAACCCCCTACCCACCTCCGAGCACCATCCCTTGGTTCCACCCCCTACCCACCTCCAAGCACCATCCCTTGGACCCCAACACCCCTACCCATCTCGCGAGCACCCCTCCCTTGGTTTCTTCACCCCTACCCACCTCCGAGCACCATCCCTTGGTTCCACCCCCTACCCATCTCCGAGCACCATCCCTTGGTTTCACCCCCTACCACACCACCCGATCACCATCCCTTGGTTCCACCCCCTACCCATCTCCGAGCACCATCCCTTGGTTCCACCACCTACCCACCTCCGAGCACTGTCCCCGGGGTTTCACACCCCCTACCCACACTCCGAGCACCATCCCTTGATTTCACCCCTTACCCACCTCCGAGCACCATCCCTTGGCTCCATCACCTACCCACCTCCGAGCACCGTCCCTTGGCTTTCACCCTCTACCCACTTTCAAGCACCATCCCTTGGTCCCAACCCCCTACCCATCTCCGAGCACCTCCCTTGGTTCCACCCACCTACCCACCTCTGAGCACCATCCCTTGGTTCCACCCCACACACCTCCGAGCACCATCCCTTGGTTCCACCCCACTACCCACCTCCAAGCACCATCCCTTTGTCCAACCCCCTACCCATCTCTGAGCACCATCCTTGTTTCATCACCCCTACCCCACCCCAAGCACCATCCCTTGGTCCCAACCCCTTACCCACCTCCGAGCACCATCCCTTGGTTCCACCCCCTAACCACCCACCTCCAAGCACCATCCCTTGGTCCCAACCCCCTACCCATCTCCGAGCACCATCCCTGGTTTCACCCCTACCCACCTCCGAGCACCATCCCTTGGTTCCACCCCCTACCCATCTCCGAGCACCATCCCTTGGTTTCACCCCCTACCACCTCCGAGCACCATCCCCTTGGTTCCACCCCCTACCCATCACTCCGAGCACCATCCCTTGGTTCCACCACCTACCCAACCTCCGAGCACTGTCCCTTGGTTTCACCCCCGCCACCCCCCTACCACCTCCGAGCACCATCCCTTGATTTCACCCCTTACCCACCTCCGAGCACCATCCCTTGGCTCCATCACCTACCCACCTCCGAGCACCGTCCCTTGGTTTCACCCTCTTCCCCACTTTCAAGCACACCACTTGGTCCCAACCCCCTACCCATCTCCGAGCACCATCCCTTGGTTCCACCCCCTACCCACCTCTGATGCACCATCCCTTGGTTCCACCCCCACACACCTCCGAGCACCATCCCTTGGTTCCACCCCCTACCCACCTCCAAGCACCATACCTTGGTTCCACCCCCTACCCACCCTCCAAGCACCATCCCTTGGTCCCAACCCCCCTACCCATCTCCGAGCACCATCCCTTGGTTTTCACCCCCTAACCACCTCTGAGCACCATCCCTTGGTTCCACCCCCCTACCCATCTCCGAGCACCATCCTTTGGTTCCACCCCCTACCACCACCTCCAAGCACAATCTCTTGGTCCCAACCCCATACCCATCTCCGAGCACCATCCCTTGGTTCCATCCTCTATCCACCTCTGAGCACCATCTGTGTTTTTTTAACATCTGTACCCGATATGTCCAAAACCGCCGACATGCTTTTGATGTTAAAATCCTGAGATTTTAGCTACCCTGCCTATGCAATGCCTCCTGGTGTGGTGGCCATCTGTAAAACCCGGGGGGCCCCATAATCTTCTATTGCCCGGGGGCCCCATGAGTTGTCAGTCCCACCCCCTGTCCGAGCACCATTCCTTGGTTCCACCCCCTAACCCACCACCTCCAAGCACCATAACTTGGTTTCCACCACCTACCCACCTCCGAACACCACCCCTTGGTTCCACACCCCACCCACCACCGAGCACCATCTCTTGGCTGCACCCCCACACACCTCCAATAATTATCCCTTGGTTCCACCCCCTACCCACTTCTGAGCACCATCCCTTGGTTCCACCCCCACACACCTCCGAGCACCATCCCTTGGTTCCACCCCCCTACCCTACCTCCAAGCACCATACCTTGGTTCCACCCCTTACCCACCTCCAAGCACCATCCCTTGGTTCCACCCCCCACACACCTCCGAGCACCATCCCTTGGTTCCACCCCCACACACCTCCGAGCACCATCCCTTGGTTCCACCCCCATAACCCACCTCCAAGCACCATACCTTGGATTCACCCCGTACCCCCCCCCAGTATATCGCCCTCTTTAGTGAATACAGAACCAGTATCATTTTGTGGTGTTAAGTAATTTGTATAGACCCCCCCCCCCCCCCTCAACAGTAAGATCTCTCCCAGCAACATAAGACCCTTCTCCCGGCAACAGCAGATCCCTCACCCGGGCAACAATAACAGACCTCCCCAGCAGCAATAGACCGCCATGCAAAAATAAATCTCCCCTAGGAACAATAGATCCCCCAGCACCTAGCATCAATCAAATGGCTGAATCAAAAATGCCTGAAAAATGCGTGAAAAATCTCGCAGTGAAGGATGGAACTCCATTCCTGAAATAACTGGCACATCTACACCAATCGGTTTCATGACTGTCTCTTGCCCTCTACTTCCTTCCCAGAATCCTTTTCTGGGTCGCCCTAAGTTTTGATGGTTATCCTATGTGCCAAGGGAACATAAAAAGACTAATTGCAGCCTTCCCATGATAAGAAGTATCTATATCATTCCCTGGGAGCCTGGGAGGGAGCCTGGAGGAGGAGGAGGAGTGGGAATAACAAGCATGCACCTCCGGAGGTCGGATCTGTATTTACTTTATGGCTACTGAGAGCTCCTTTCTTCTCCATACACACATTCCTTGTCCTCCTCCAGCAGAAGCATGGAGGAATGAGGCCTCCTTATCTCTGCATTCTACCCCTGACATGAAAGACCTCATAGGGCGGGCCGGCCAGCTCTGCGATAATGCTGATTCTGCCTGGCTCTCCATGTGATTCACAGCTCTGGAATGAAACGCATGGGGGCACACGAGTGGCCCAAAGCATGGATCATGGATTCAGTAATCCCTCCTGATACAGTGCATGAAAATTATTTGTATTGTCATCTTTTTGGGTCAGGGGTTCCCCGCCTTCGTGAGACTGGAGGGCGCAGTAAATTCTTCCAAAATCTTCCATGCCCCAACAGTAAAAAAAAAGTATGGCAATAAAGAATATGTATTGAAGTGCTGGAAGGCTCTAGACGGGGCTGGGTGTCACTCTGGGGAGGGGGCAGGGTCTGGATGGGTTAGGGAGGACTTTTGAACAGACTTGGTGGCCTTCTAAGTGGTCAGAGGTTTCTAGAAAGGGTTGGGGTCTCTCCAGGAGGCCTGAGGGCTTTGCAGCGGCACAGTGGTAGTCTGGAGAACACTGTGGGGGCTAAGAGGTACAGAGGGAGGTTGGAAGTCACTGTTGGTAATTGTAGGCATTATGGAGGGCTGAGGCTCTCCAATAGGCTGGGGGGCACTGTTGAACCTAGTAGGCATTGTGGGAGGTTGGGGGGTGGCACTGTGGGGGGTCAAGAGCTCTCTTAGGCCAATGTGGTGGAGAGTTGAGGAAAACTGCGGACAATTATGGAAGGCTGGAGGCATTATGGTAGCTGGGAGTTACTGTGGTAGATTAGGGCATCTGAAGTTGGCTGGAGGCACTGTGGGGGTTGAGGGCACTCAGGAATCCTAGAGACAATGTTGGGGGGTTGAGAGGCCCATGGGCAATTAATGGAAGTTTGTGGGCAACGTTAGCGCCGAGAGGTACTGCGAGGCAGGTTAAGGGTTTTGCAGCTAGATGGAGGCTTGGAAGCAAAGAGGCACTGTGGGGGCTGCGAGAGCTATCAGGGGTCCTAGGGGCACTGTGGCCAGATGAGGAGAAACACAGGCAATTATAGGAGGTTGTGGGTAACATTAGATATGAGAGGCACAGTGGTAGGTTAAGGGGATCTGGAGTTGACTATGGAGAAGAAAGGAACTGTGAAGGATGAGGGCTCTCTGGGCTCCTCGAGACACCGTGGGGGTTGAGGGGCAAGATGGGAAATTATTGGAGCTTGTGGGCACCATTAGAGCTGGGAGGCACGAGGGGGGGCTGAGGGATCTTTGGGCTCCTGGAGGCACTGTGGGGGGTTGAGGGGTGCTGTGGGCACCATTGGAGCAGAGAGGCATTGTGGAGGCTGAGGTCTCTCCGAGCTCCTGGAGGTACTGTGGGTGATTGATGGGCACAGTGGGCATTTATAGGAGGTTGTGGGCACTGTTAGAGCTGGGAGGCACTGTGGAGGCTGAGGGCTTCTGGAGGCACTGTGGGGGTTTGACGGGCATGACAAGAAATTATGGGAAGTTGTGGGTATCATTAGAGCTGGGAGGCACTGTGGAGGCTGATGGCTCTCAGGGCTACATGAGGCACCGTGAGTGATTAAGGGGCACGATGGGAAATTATGGGAGGTTGTGGGCACCATTGGAGCTGGGAGGCACTGTGGAGACTGAGGGCTCCTTGAGGCACTGTAAGTTATTGAGCAGCATGATGGGCATTTATAGGAGGTTGTGGGCACTGTTAGAGCTGGGAGATGCTGTGGAGGTCGAGGGCTCTCTAGGCTTCTGAAGGCACTGTGGGGGATTGAAGGGCATGATGGGCATTTATGGGAGGTTGTGGTCACCATTAGAGCTGGGAGGCACTTTATAGGCTGAGGGCTTCCTGGGCTCCCTGGGGCACCGTGAGTGATTGAGGGGCACGATGGGCAATTATTTGAAGTTGTGGGCACTATTAGCGCTGGGAGGCACTGTGGAGGTTGAGGGCTCCTTGAGGCACCGTGAGTGATAGAAGGGCACGATGGGCATTTATAGGAATTTGTGGGTACTATTAGAGCTGGGAGGCAGTGTGGGAGGTTGAGGAATCTGCATCTGGTTAGAGGCCCAGAAGGAGGAGGCCACGGTGAATTGGCCAGCCATTCATGGCAGCTTCATACCCTGGGCATGGAGATATGCCCACAATGTATGGTCTACGGCCCCATATACCCATGTGGATGAGGCCTTAGTAGCAATGGCACCCAAGGTGAAAGGACCAAAGTGACCCCCTCCATTAGTGCACTTTAGCGCACCCACTTTTCGCAACGCCACTGGTTCACAGCTCCGGCTGGTTTCCTGGTTGATGTTGTATATAGTTATGTCATCCAAAGCTCCGCCCAACGTATTTCGTCCCTTGGACGCGTGACTTCCTCAGGGGGATCCCAGAATTGAAGATAATTGAGAAAAAGATCTGTTCTTGGGCAGCCACAGATGATTTCTTTTTCTATCTGGTCCCAGTGTGAAAAGCTTCAGAGGACCTTTGGTTTCCCTTTTTAGAACCAATGTAGAAATATGGTCAGTACAACGTTGTCACCTCCTCCTTTCCTGGCGCGGAAATACCATACGTCAGCAGTTTTAGCTCAGGATGAGCCTCCGGTGAGGATTCATTTATTAGCTGTGTGGGCCTTCTCTGGACTCTCTCCATTTCCAGCACATCCTTCCTGAGGACTGGTCACCAGAACTGGATGGTATACTCCAGATGCGGCTGAACCAGAGTGGTAGAGTTATAGATTTCTTTCTTGAATAGATACCCTTCTTAATACACACTGATAGTCGGCTAGCATTGCTTGGTATTGCTGAGGCCGTGGTCTACTAGGCCCACCAGATCCTCTTTTATCCTGGATTCCCCCGAAGTTCTCCCCCCTAGGGTGTAACCTGCATTCTTATTTTTAGGTTGCATGTCCTGCAGTTTTTGCACCCCCTTCTTATTGAAGAACTCAAGGCAGCAGCTTCCTTTCCTCCTCTCTACCCCTTGGCACGGCCCAGGAAAGCAAGAATCCATCACTATTGGAATGATGAAAGAGACACGGGGACGTTGCCAGGAGTCTACTGGACCCAATAATGTTATTGTTGCCTTATACAGCTGAGAGCGGACAGATGAGGTGTCTCTCGTCTCTGGTCTATGACCGGCTTCATATAAATGAGCTGGCACTCCGTGTGGCAGGAAGTATGTGGTGACACTTTAGATGAATTGCTGTTTGTTTTGTGTTTGGGGACGATGGCTTCACATCGATTTGCGGTTTGAGCCGAAACCAGTGACTAACGCCGAGCTTCGGAGCTTGTATTATTCATAACCCTAACTTTCAGAATCTATTAAAAGATGAAAATTTATGTAAGACGATTCTTACATAATTGGTCCACCAATGTAGCTATGTATATACCATATACCATACCTGTGGGGGTCCCTGTGGTAGTATGGGGGGATTCCCCCCCATACTACCTCATCATTACACAAGACCCCCTTCCCCATACTACAACACCCATCATTACACAAGACCCCCTTCCCCATACTACACCCATCATTACACAAGACCCCCTTCCCCATACTACACCCATCATTACACAAGACCCCCCCTCCCCATACTACACCCATCATTACACAAGGCCCCCCCCATACTACCCCCATTATTACACAAGACCCCCCCCCCATACTACCCCCATCATTATACAAGATCCCCTCCCCATACTACCCCCATCATTACACAAGGCCCCCCTATACTACCCCCATCATTACACAAGGCCCCCCCAATACTACCCCCATCATTACACAAGACCCCCCTCTCCATACTACCCCCATCATTACACAAGGCCCCCCCCATACTACCCCCATTATTACACAAGGGCCCCCCCCATAATTACACAAGATTCCCCATACTACCCCCATCATTATACAAGACCCCCTCCCCATACTACCCCCATCATTACAGGTCAGGACCCCCTTCCCCATACTACACCCATCATTACACAAGACCCCCTTCCCCATACTACACCCATCATTACACAAGGCCCCCCCCCATACTACCCCCATTATTACACAAGCCCCCCCCCCCATAATTACACAAGACCCCCCCATACTACCCCCATCATTATACAAGACCCCCTCCCCATACTACCCCCATCATTACACAGGACCCCCTTCCCCATACTACACCCATCATTACACAAGACCCCCTTCCCCATACTACACCCATCATTACACAAGACCCCCCTCCCCATACTACCCCCATCATTACACAAGGCCCCCCCCATACTACCCCCATTATTACACAAGGCCCCCCCATACTACCCCCCATCATTACACAGGACCCCCCCTCCCCATACTACCCCCATCATTACACACGACCCCTTACCTTCCCCATGCTACCCCCATAATTACACAGGACCCCCTCCCCATGCTACCCCCATCAATATTACACAGGACCCAGTCCCCTATACTACCCCCATCATTGCACAGAACCCCTTCCCCATACTACCACATTATTATACATGCCCCCCAATACTACCCCCATTATTACATGTGACCCCCCCCCTCCCCCCACCCATACTACCCCATCATTAAACATTAAGTTCCAATCTTCTCTTAAGCCAGCGATTTTCTTTCCTGCACCTGCAGAGACATTGTGCTCACCTGGCGGGGGGCAAGTTGCCATCCCTGCTGCCGGGAGAACACACAGTGATTATTGCTACTGGCTACAGCCTCTGGCATGAAAAACCCAACAGGCTGGTAGTACCCAAGTCAGTGGCGGTGCATCTATCTATAGAGGGTGCCAGAGCGCCGCCCACTCTGGCTCTCACACCGTCCGGGGGGGGGGGCATTTTACTGGACACAGTGGCGACAGTGGGCACAGTGGTGACAATGGGCACAGTGGCGACAATTAAAGGGCACACTGGGGCGACAATTGGCACAGTGGCTGCGTTTGATGGCATGGCACAGTGGTGACAATTGATGTGACAGTGGCTGCGTTTGATGGCATGGCACAGTGGCAGGGCCGTCTTAATAGCATCATGGGCCCCTGGGCAAAGTAATGCTCTGGGGCCCCTACAATGGAAACAGTGCGGGTAAACAGAAATCAAGTAGGGGATATCTAGGGTGAAGAGGGGTCAGAGTGCTGGGGCAGCCCGGGCTCAAGGATCAGCTGCTTCCGGGGAAAGGGCAGGGGCAGTGCCCAGGTGTGCCCTCTCATTAAGACAGCCCTGCACAGTGGTGACAATTGATGGCACAGTGGCTGCATTTGATGGGCACAGTGAGGCTGCAATTGTTTTTTTTTTTTTTTTTTCCGTTTGTGCCCCCACAAAAATTTTGAGCACCAGCCGCCACTGACCCAAGTTGATCGATCGACTACCTTGGGTGCAATCAGCCTGCCCCTACATATTTGGAATCTCGTCAGGTCCTGGTGAACCGGCCCGAGATTCGAACCGGATTTGCTCCATACAAAACAAGGAAGAAATGTTTTGCCCATCCATGGACTTTATTGACCTTTCTAATGACGGACCTTTTGGGCAGCTGCCCACATAGCCGACCTCTGATGTCTTCATTCCGCTTTGGCAGTTCACTGATTGATTTTATTTGTTGCCTGAAAGCCGTCAATGCTCCTGTCCCCGCTGATTATAACACTAATTAGATATATTAGTCCCGGTAATTAGCTGGGGGGGCCGTAATGACAAGCTAAGAACGTCTCAGGATGGGGCATCTGGAAACGGGATTTGCTGGTCCTACAAAAGCTTTGATGGTACTTATCATGGTGGGATTATAAAGCATTATGAATCCCTTATCTGAAGACAATGCACACGATAAAAGGCCAGCTGGGAAGACGTTTGATGTCCTGGGGAACACGGTTAATGTGTGGCTTCTGCTGATATACTGGAAGAGACTAGATATCGGGTGAGATCTTCCTATCTACTCTCCAGACTGGCTGGCTGAAGAGAAAATGACGTCATCTGAATTCAGGTGACACCTCATTGTCCTTCTGTACAGGTGGGAGACCTAGACCTAGACCCCTCTCCGAGACAAAAAGAGACCCCGTCTACTTGTCCCTGGGTTCTGATTGGCAGAGGTCTCACACTCAGGACTCCTGTTAATTAGCCGTCAACTTTTCCGCATTCCAAACGACTATCTGACCCCCCCATTGGCACAGCCAACTACAACACATTACTAATAATAGGGCTGTAGGCCCTAACTGTCGGATCGTATACTAAATCACTGAAGAGGAAGTTGAAGTTAACTGCCGTGAAAGGGGGTCACCCAACACCTCCATGGTTTTTCAAGAATTTGTCCTTCGGCAAACACCACCCTAAGTGTGGGTATCAATTGGTGAACCATCAAAACTCGTCTAATCACCAGCTCTCATATGAGGAAGCAAAGCCCTGCATCTACCAAAGATGGCCGCCCCTCCACACTAGGGTGCCCACATGTCCTAGATTGCCCCAGGACTGTCCCGCAATTGACATGTCTGTCCTGGACAGGGCCCCGCCATCAGGGGGGTACAGGCATTACACCTGTAAGGGGCCCGATGGTCCCCAGGGGCCCGGCTTGCCCCCCCCATTTTTTTAAGCATTATACCTGTAAGGGGCCCGATGGTCCCCAGGGCCCCTTACAGGCCTGGCTGGTCCCCCTTCCCGTTTTTTTTTTTTTTTGCATTACACCTGTAAGGGGCCGATGGTCCCCAGGGCCACCCACCCCTTATTATCTCACGTCAGGAGAGAAGAGATTACACTTGGTACATTATGGGTTCTCTGCTCCAGGGGGGCCCTGCCTAAAGCTGTGTAAGGGGTCCCAAAATTTGTGATAGATGCCCTGGTCCTGGGTCCCGGCACCTTCATTCCCAGAATGAAATAGAGGACACAGCCGCCCTCTACTAACTACATTTCCGGAACTGGTTGCTAGGACCGGTGTCTTGTCGAGACAGTTCCCCTGTCATATTGGCAGATCACCGGTTCTACCTGGCATCTTGCAACCAGTGGCAATTTACTCTCAGAAAGTGAGGCCGGGAGCGAGGCCTGCACCTAGTTCAGCACTGCTATCCCCGCCCACCTCGGCAACTCTTCCTTGTCCTGCACCAGCAGGGGCTGGTGTGATCTTTACTCTGCAGATAGTGACTCCACTCCTTTCCGTCTATGCACGCGGCTCATGCAGAAAGAGTGAGAGCGGCACTGCATCTGGAGGCATGTTATGGGTGGCAAGCGGCACTGCATCTGGTGGCATGCTATGGGTGGCAAGCGGCACTGCATCTGGTGGCATGCTATGGGTGGCAAGCGGCACTGCATCTGGTGGCAGGCTATGGGTGGCAAGCGGCACTGCATCTGGTGGCAGGCTATGGGTGGCAAGCGGCACTGCATCTGGAGGCATACTATGGGTGGCAAGCAGCACTGCATCTGGTGGCAGGCTATGGGTGGCAAGCAGCACTGCATCTGGTGGCAGGCTATGGGTGGCAAGCAGCACTGCATCTTGTGGCATGCTATGGGTGGCAAGCAGCACTGCATCTGGTGGCAGGCTATGGGTGGCAAGCAGCACTGCATCTTGTGGCATGCTATGTGTGGCATGCAGCACTGCATCTGGTGGCAGGCTATGGGTGGCAAGCAGCACTGCATCTGGTGGCATGCTATGGGTGGCAAGCAGCACTGCATCTTGTGGCATGCTATGGGTGGCAAGCAGAACCTGCATCTGGTGGCATGCTATGGGTGGCAAGCGGCACTGCATCTGGTGGCAGGCTATGGGTGGCAAGCGGCACTGCATCTGGTGGCATGCTATGGGTGGCAAGCGGCACTGCATCTGGTGGCAGGCTATGGGTGGCAAGCGGCACTGCATCTGGTGGCAGGCTATGGGTGGCAAGCAGCACTGCATCTTGTGGCATGCTATGGGTGGCAAGCGGCACTGCATCTGGTGGCATGCTATGGGTGGCAAGCGGCACTGCATCTGGTGGCAGGCTATGGGTGGCAAGCAGGTTGCACTGTATCTGGTGGCAGGCTATGGGTGGCAAGCAGCACTGCATCTGGTGGCAGGCTATGGGTGGCAAGCGGCACTGCCCGCATCTGGTGGCAGGCTATGGGTGGCAAGCGGCACTGCATCTGGTAGCAAGTGGCACATTCACCTGACAAATAGCCCCCTCATCTTTTTTTGAATAGTGCCCCCATCATTGGTGTCTGTGGGAGTGAACAATGATTGATTTTGATGGGAAGAATAGTATCCTATCGTTGGTGTCAGTGGGAGGATTAAAGTCCCATTATTGGTGTCAGTGAAAGGAATCGTGTCCCATCATTGGTGTCAGTGGGAGGAATAGTGTCCCATCATTGGTGTCAGTGGGGTGGAATAATCCCCCATCTTTGGTGTCAGTGGAAGGAATAATGCCCCATCTTTGGTGTCAGTGGAAGGGCATGATAAAGGCAAGCAATGGGCCGAAGTTTGGAGACCCCCTGCTGTAAAAGAACAATTTGGTTCCATAAGTGTTCCTGTTGGAGACACTGGAAGCACCACTTCATCTCGGGAGAAGGAAGGATTGTCCAACGTACGCGATTGCTCTTCCTCGCAGACATCGGATCTGATTTGGGGGGGGGGAGGATGATTCACTGAGTCTGGAAAACCCCAGAAATGTGGGATCCCGCCCAGTGTTATATGTGTGGGATAAATACTCTCTACTTACACGGGTTTCCAGCAAAATACAAATCTTTAAAAATAGGAATTATTCGCTTCTTCTTTTTTCTTCACCAGAAAACTTGAAAAAAATCCCACAGAGATCTCACTTTCAGTTTTAGAATTGGCCTCTTCTTGTCTACATGACCTTCTCTGGGTCCATCAACCATGATCCAATGGGTGGGAAGTGTGTAGCGCTTGAAGTGACTGGGGTAGATTCATGTAGATCAGCGGATCTTTTGATCGGCGTGATCTATCTTTTTTACGATCCGCCTGCGCCAGTTTTTGAGGCAAGTGCTGTATTCAGAAAGCACTTGCCTCGTAATTAGCCCTGGCGGATCGTAAATCCCCCAGCGGAATGCAAATTCCGCGGCTAGGGGGAGTTTACTATTTAAATCACGCGCGTCCCCGCGCCGATCGTACTGCGCATGCGCCGCCGGCAAAATTTCCCAACGTGCATTGCTTTAAATGACGTCGCAAGGACGTCATTGTTTTCGATGTTAACGCAATTAACGTATGGCCGTATTCCTGGACGACTTACGTAAACGACGTAAAAAATTCAAAACTCGACGCGGGAACGACGGCCATACTTAACATAGGATCCGCCGCACTTACCCAGCATATAGCAGGGGTAACGATCCGCCGGAAAAAGACGAACGCAAACGACGTAAAAAAAAAAGCGACGGCCGGGCGTTCGGTTCTGAATCGGCGGTTCTCCTCATTTGCATATTAGTCGCGTAGAAAAAAAGAAGCGCCACCTAGCGGACGGCGGGAGAATGCAGCCTAAGAACCGACAGTGTAACTCACTTACACCAGTCGGCTCTAAGGGAGATCTATGCGGAACCTGATTCGAGGAATCAGCCGCATAGATCCGAGCGTCGGATCTCACAGATCCGACGGTGTATCAGTAGATACACCGTCGGATCTGTACATGAATCTACCCCACTGTCTCTAATGACAGTCAAGAGCACAAAAAAATAATGAATACATTTTGTGAAAAGTAGAGCGAATAATAGGAGACCCTGGGGTGTCCAGGGACAAACACTGTGTGACTAGTGCGTGATGAACAGTGTACTAATGGTCTATTAATTAATAACAATATATAGTATAATCAACTGCTATTGAATGCAATTTTTCACATATATCTAAAAAACACACATAACATAAAAGAAATGAAAGAATTGTGATAGTTCTTTTCTTTGGAAAGACATGAATATGCTACTGGCCCGTGAATGCCAAGTGCAATGTTATCCCATGGAGAGTGGACCGGTAAAATGAAAACAGATCCTCGTGTAACAAAATAACAGTCAATCTGATGATTGGTGAATAGATGAAATAATAAGTGACTTCTCCACTGTGGCGTTCCCACCACCGAAAGCAATGCAGGCTTACCGGAACCAATTGACTTTGGGTGGCATACGCCACTGAAAGTCAGGATAGGCTTGTAATGGCTGATGTCAAAATAGGCTCCTTGGCAGGGCGATACTTTGGCCGGTCATCAAAACCTCTGTGGGATGGATGGATGAAGACCAACTGGGAGTGCGATCCCCAAATGGATGTTCTCACAATGAATGGATGTTATAAGAGATAAGAGAAAGAAGTGGCCACATAGCGTAATCCCGTTATGTAGAAAAATAAAATATTTATTTGCAGCTGTCAAACTTACATTTTTAGCTGAACATATAACGCTTGTATACAAGTAGGGCAGCAGTGGAGTCCTCCCGACGCGTTTCGTGAATAGAGCACTTCTTATAACATCCATTCATTGTGAGAACATCCATTTGGGGATCGCACTCCCAGTTGGTCTTCATCCATCCATCCCACAGAGGTTTTGATGGCCGGCCAAAGTATCGCCCTGCCAAGGAGCCTATTTTGACATCAGCCATTACAAGCCTATCCTGACTTTCAGTGGCGTATGCCACCCAAAGTCAATTGGTTCCGGTAAGCCTGCATTGCTTTCGGTGGTGGGAACACCACAGTGGAGAAGTCACTTATTATTTCATCTATTCACCAATCATCAGATTGACTGTTATTTTGTTACACGAGGATCTGTTTTCATTTTACCGGTCCACTCTCCATGGGATAATATTGCACTTGGCATTCACGGGCCAGTAGCATACTCATGTTTTTCCAAAGAAAAGAACTATCACAATTCTTTTATTTCTTTTATGTTATGTGTGTTTTTTAGATATATGTGAAAAATTACATTCAATAGCAGTTGATTATACTATATATTGTTATTAATTAATAGACCATTAGTACACTGTTCATCACGCACTAGTCACACAGTGTTTGTCCCTGGACACCCCAGGGTCTCCTATTATTCGCTCTACTTTTCACAAAATGTATTCATTATTTTTTTGTGCTCTTGACTGTCATTAAAGACAGTCACTTCAAGCGCTACACATTTCCCACCCATTTGATTCTTTTGCTTTTCTCATACGAGCCGTGTTAGCAGCTACCACTCAACTAATATTGGCAGCGCGGGGTATTCACCCTCTTTCATCAACCATGATCCAACCATGGCTCCACATATCAGTACATGTATCATATAATAGAAAGGCTGATGACCACCGGGGGTGTCTACGTGACCTTCTCTGGGTCCATCAGAGATCCACCAATGGCTCCACATATCAGTACATGTATCATATAATAGAAAGACTGATGACCACCAGGGGTGTCTACGTGACCTTCTCTGGGTCCATCAGAGATCCACCAATGGCTCCACATATCAGTACATGCATCATATAATAGAAAGACTGATGACCACCAGGGGTGTCTACGTGACCTTCTCTGGGTCCATCAGAGATCCACCAATGGCTCCACATATCAGTACATGTATCATATAATAGAAAGACTGATGACCACCGGTGATGTCTACATGACCTTCTCTGGGTCCATCAACCATGATCCAACCATGGCTCCATATATCAGTACATTTATTATATCACAGAAAGACCGATGACCACCGGGGTGTCTACGTGACCTTCTCTGGGTCCATCAGAGATCCACCAATGGCTCCATATATCAGTACATTTATTATATCATAGAAAGGCCGATGACCACCGGTGATGTCTACATGATCTTCTCTGGGTCCATCAGAGATAAACCAACGGCTCCATATATCAGTACATTTATCACCGCGCCTCTTCCACCTTCAGGTCTTTTACCTCTTTTGAGGACCTCCAAGGCCAAAGATGGCCGACATCCTTCAATATGTGGTGGGTTGTGGGTGCAAAGATGGTAAAAGTCATTGGGCACCAGACACTTCTTGGATGTAATAGAGGTTTTATTGCTTTTGACAGTCCTTTTAATATATTTTGGGGGGAAAGAGGGTTAGGGACAGGACACTCTTAGTTGCAAACTTAATAGGCAGACTCCGAGACTTCAATAGGAGGACAGCCATACAGGGAAAGGCCCCAGCAAGGTGCCACATCTGCACTTTCAGGATTGCTGTCTCCTATGGTAACAGTCTCTAACTCGAACGTTACAGTTCTTCCCTCTCCACTACAAGTTCCTGGTCCCTCACTAGACCCTCTGATTCACTGACTCTGAATCCCTGAGCTCCTCAAGGCTTTTGCGGTGGTATCTTCCTCAAGCCTCACCCACGCTTGTCTACTGGGTCCCTAGCATGGCACTTCGGATACCTTCAAGCTTCACCCCTGCTGGCCGGCTCGGTCTCTAGCTTGGCACTTCAGATGGCTTCAAGCTTCACCCCTGCTGACAGTCTCGGTCTCTAGCTTGGCACTTCGTATAACTTCAAGCTTCACCCCTGCTGACCGGCTCGGTCCCTAGCTTGACACTTCGGATACCTTCAAGCTTCACCCCTGCTGGCTGGCTCGGTCCCTAGCTTGGCACTTCGGATACCTTCAAGCTTCACCCCTGCTGACCGGCTCGGTCTCTAGCTTGGCACTTCGGATACCTTCAAGCTTCACCCCTGCTGGCCGGCTCGGTTTCTAGCTTGGCACTCCGGATACCTTCAAGCTTCACCCCTGCTGGCCGGCTGGGCCCCTAGCTTGGAACTTCAGGTACCTTCAAGCTTCACCCCTGCTGGCCGGCTCAGTCCCTAGCTTGGCACTTCAGATACCTTCAAGCTTCACCCCTGCTGGCCGGCTCAGTCCCAAGCTTGGCACTTCAGATACCTTCAAGCTTCACCCCTGCTGCCCGGCTCGGTCCTTAGCTTGGCACTTCAGAAACCTTCAAGCTTCACCCCTGCTGGCCGGCTCGGTCCTTAGCTTGGCACTTCAGATACCTTCAAGCTTCACCCCTGCTGCCCGTATGGGTCCTTAGCTTGGCACTTCAGAAACCTTCAAGCTTCACCCCTGCTGACCGGCTCGGTCCCTAGCTTGGAACTTCAGATACCTTCAAGCTTCACCCCTGCTGGCCGGCTCGGTCCCTGGCTTGGCACTTCAGATACCTTCAAGCTTCACCCTTGCTGGCCGGCTCGGTCCCTGGCTTGACACACAAGGCTGTTCTGCAAGCGTCACCTCCGCTGGTTGGGTCCCTGACTTGATCACCGCCTGAACTTTTCCGATTCTCCACAGTGCCCTTTTGGTAAGAATATGGTTCCAGTACTAGCTTCAGTTACTCACTGTGGTCCCTGGTAAAGGCGATTTGTTCCCTTCATGGCGACAGCTTCCCTTCTACCTCCGACCACTCACAGGTCCTCCGGCCGGCAGAACTGTCACTTCTGGTTGGACTGCAAGCCTCAATCCCAACCCTGCGCTGCTCTCTCACTTCTGGATACACACAGCCTGATGTGCCCGAGATAGGCCCAATCTCCAGCCTAGCAGCCCGGGGTATACGATACACACGTCTACCCAGACAGCCGTCCAGGTGGCACAGAACCCTGATCACCTGACCTCATCCGAATATATAGGTTCTCCCAGAAGGCCAAGGGATTCAAGAAAACCCCTGCTCATTGGTTGAGACACCCCCTATACCCATAACCTGACCTTGGGTTACCCTTCTCGTATCTAGTACCCGGCCACCTAGTGGCAGAAGAGAAAAGTGCAACAAGGCCAAACTTAGTGCCCTATCATTGGTATCAGTGGGAGGAATAGTGCCCCATCCTTGGCGTTAGTGGGAGGAATAGTGCCCCATCATTGGCATTAGTGGGAGGAATAGTGCCCCATCCTTGCCATTAGTGGGAGGAATAGTGCCCCCATCCTTGGCATTAGTGGGAGGAACAGTGTCCCATCCGTGGCATTAGTGGGAGAAATAGTGCCCCATCCTTGGCATTAGTGGGAGAAATAGAGCCCCATCCTTGGCATTAGTGGGAGGAACAGTGTCCCATCTGTGGCATTAGTGGGAGAAATAGTGCCCCATCCTTGGCATTAGTGGGAGAAATAGAGCCCCATCATTGGATTTAGTGGGAGGAATAGTGCCCCATCCTTGGCATTAGTGGGAGGAATAGTGCCCCATCATTGGGGCCAGTGAGAGAAATAGTGCCCCATCCTTGGCATTAGTGAGAGGAACAGTGTCCCATCCTTGGCATTAGTGGGAGGAATAGTGCCCCATCATTGGGGCCAGTGAGAGAAATAGTGCCCCATCCTTGGCATTAGTGAGAGGAACAGTGTCCCATCCTTGGCATTAGTGGGAGGAATAGTGCCCCATCAGATGGCATTGAAGTGAATGGGTTGCCGTACTCGCGGTGTTAATGCGCAAACATGCTCGCGCCTATCTGAACGGAGAATTAGGCTGCTCACCACGCCTTAGCAATTTTGCAAACATTCAGGGACTTCTCTTGCCCGTTTCTCACAGGTGGGGCAATCCATTGAAATGAACAGACTTCCCTAAATGCGTGGGAGTGAGGGGAAGCGCGTCTGCTAACTTAAATGAAATCTCTGTTTTATTGGGGTGCACATACATTACTGCCCAGTCAGCTTCTGGGTGCCTGGTGGATAAAGAGCTCAAAGCCCAATGCAGATGATTGTAGAGGATGGTGGGTGAGGGGTGACTTATCTTTGCCTTCACACTCTCCCGTGTTGTATTATTAGATGTGGAGGCTTCCTGTGTATGAGTCTCCATCCTCTGTGCGCCGTACCCCATACCCTCCGACCATAGACCACATCCTATAAAGAGCCGTGAGGTTTTCTGCTATGAAAGAAAAGAAAAAGGAGGGCGCACCGACCTAGTGCATTATCACTTAAAGGGATTTTATTAAATAAATTAAAACAATAGTCCTACTCACAAAAGGATTTAAAGACAGCGCCTATCAGACAATTGAACTGGTACACGGTATCGCCCAACGAACACGGTGACAACACGGATCAGATGGCATCAGACCGACATTATGGCTTACGCGTTTCAGAGGCGAACCTCTTTCATCAGAGCCTCGGTGGTCAGTAGTTGCTCATGAATGCGGCACCATCAGCCTGCAAACTGCGCGCCCCTACAACCTCATACAACGCTTCTATCCCTATACATGGACCATATGACTTCCAGAGGATTTGGACCCCGATGGTTGGGGGGGATGAACCTGCTGATGGCCATTGGCCAGGCTGGGACATGTTTAATGTTCATTTTGCAAGCCTAAGTAAAGGGTGCACCCATAAACCCTGAACTCTGTATGTAGGGCACTCCTCAACTCTGCACTCTGTATGTAGGGCACCTCTAAACTCTGCACTGTGTATGTAGCACACCTCTAAACTCTACACACTGCACCCTGTATGTAGCACACTCCTGAACTCTGCACTCGGTATGTAGCACACTCCTGAACTCTGCACTCCGTATGTAGCACACCCCTGAACTCTGCACTCTGTATGTAGCGTATTCCTGAACTTTGCACTCTGTATGTAGGGCACCCCTGAACTCTGCACTCTGTATGTAGTGTACTCCTGAATTCTGCACTCTGTATGTAGCGTATTCTTGAACTCTGCACTCTGTATGTAGAGTTTACCTGAACTCTGCACTCTGTATGTAGGGCACCCCTAAACTCTGCACTCTGTATGTAGCACACGCCTGAACTCTGCACTCTGTATGTAGCGTACTCCCGAACTCTGCACTCTGTATGTAGCGTACTCCCGAACTCTTTCCTCTGTATGTAGCGTACTCCTGAACTTTGCCCTCTGTATGTAGCGTATTCCTGAACTCTGCTCTCTGTATGTAGCGTACCCCTAAACTCTGCACTCTGTATGTAACGTACTCCTGAACTCTGCTCTCTGTATGTAGCGTACCCCTAAACTCTGCACTCTGTATGTAGCGTACCCCTAAACTCTGCTCTCTGTATATAGCGTACCCCTGAACTCTGCACTCTGTATGTAGTATACCTCTGAACTCTGTATGTAACGTACTCCTGAACTCTGCTCTCTGTATGTAGCGTACCCCTGAACTCTGCACTCTGTATGTAGTGCAACCCTGAACTCTGTATGTAGCGTACTCCTGAACTCTGCCCTCTGTATGTAGCGTACTCCTAAACTCTGCACTCTGTATGTAGCGTACCCCTGAACTCTGCACTCTGTATGTAGCACATGTAGCAATGATGGGACACTATTCCTCCCACTGACACCAATGATGGGGAACTATTTCTCTCACTGACACCAATGATGGTGCACTCCTCCTGCTGACCACCAACCCTGCGGCCATATTTATTCTCACTGATGCTTGGTGCAGGACATTTTCTACCCCCCACTGACCGCAATCTAACCCCTATAAAGTCTGAAGGACAGTAAACTGGCCCTTTGTTTGAAAAGTTTGGAGACCCCTGTAATAGAAAAGCACAACAAAACAATAAGCACAAATAAATCCACACATGTACATAGTGACAGATCGGTGTAGGTCAGTCTCTCCGGTCCGGTGGACGCTTCGGAATATATATATATATATATATACATTAGGGGGGAATTCCTGGAAACCGGATCTTGGCTCTCATTTCCCAGAAATCTTTGCATTGCCTGCTGTCAGTCATCCCCATGGGCTGGTGTTTAGCTGAAAACAGAGGGCTGTGTATGGGGATGACGGAGGGTAATGGACATACCCAGCCTGCTGCTGTCATCGATGTATCTGCTGCTTGGTAACTGCGCTAAAGTAAATAAACAGTGCGGTGATAAATCCCAGATCACATTACCAGGAAAGCCGAGACCTCTACCTGGGGCACACACCGGGCTCTGCCTATGTGCAGGACACAAGGTGTCTGCATGGCTCCCGCCCATCACACGTCCACACAAGAAGGTTTATTTATTTTAGGATTGTAGAGGGTTCCCATGCAAGTCTCTTCTTTTATGTCCCTGGGCCAAATGTGCATCCCGAGCCACTGGTTACACAGCACCTTTAATTATTATAGCTGGTTGGACCCCCTTTATTGGGTACCCCTTGCTAGTAGTGGGTTGGACCCACTTTATTGGGTCCTTCTTGCTAGTAGCGGGCTGGACCCCCTTTATTAGGTCCTTCTTGCTAGTAACGGGTTGGACCCCCTTTATTGGGTCCCTCTTGCAAGTAGCGGGTTGGCCCTTCTTTATTAGGCCCCCCTTGCTTGTAGCGGGTTGGACCCCCTTTATTGGGTCCCCCTTGCTAGCAGTGGGTTGGACCCCCTTTATTGGGTCCTCCTTGCTAGTAGCGGGTTGGACCCCCTTTATTAGGCCCACCTTGCTAGTATCGGGTTGGACCCCCTTTATTAGGTCCCCCTTGCTAGTCCCGGGTTGAACCACCTTTATTAGGTCCCCCTTGCTAGTAGCCGGTTGGACCCCCTTTATTAGACCCACCTTGCTAGTCCCGGGTTGAATCCCCTTTATTAGGTCCCCCTTGCTAGTAGCGCGTTGAACCCCCTTTATTAGGTCCCCCTTGTTAGTAGCGGGTTGGACCCCCTTTATTAGGCTTACCTCGCTAGTAGTGTGTTGGACCCCCTTTATTAGGTCCACCTTTCTAGTAGTGGGTTGGCCCCCCTGTATTAGACCCACTTTTCTAGTAGTGGGCTGGACCCCCTTTATTAGGTCCTCCTTGCTAGTAGCGGGTTGGACCCCCTTTATTAGGTCCACCTTGCTAGTAGCAGGTTGGACCCCCTTTATTAGGTCCTCCTTGCTAGTAGCGGGTTGGACCCCCTTTATTAGGTCCATAGATACAACAAGGTGTTGGAAACGTAACTCCGGGATTTTGGTCCATAGTGACATGATAACATCACGTTCCCCCACATCCCCAAAGTCTCTATTGGATGAGATGTGGTGAGTGTGGAGGCCATTGGAAGACAGGGACCTCATTGTCCAGTGGTGAGATGATTGGAGATTTGTGACATGGTGACATCATCCTGCTGGAAGGTGACATCAGAAGATGGGGACACTGTAGTCATAAAGGGGTGGACATGGTCAGCAACCATACTCAGAACAATACTCCAGAAAAGGAGGATCGGGGCCACTCTGTGCAAAACCCTTACACAGAGCAGGTAAGTATGCTATGTTTGTGATTTAAAAAACAAAGCTTTACAATCACTTTAAGGATATTTTTTTGTGTCACAATAATCATGCGTGGGACAAATGTAGAATAAAACAAAACAAAAAAAGTTACAAAATAAATAAAACAAAAAAAAAGTAAAAAATAATCAAAAAGTTACAAAATAAATAAAACAAAACAAAAAAGAGTGAAAAAAAAAACCAAAGTCAATAAAAAGGAGGAAAGTGGGCGGAGCAGATCGGCCTTCCTCTGCCCCTCACTCTTCTATGTTGCCGTGTAAACAAATAAAGAAAGAGACAAAATACAATGTTACAAAATAAAGATTCCTTGTGTATTTGTCTTCTTCTGGCCATTATGATGATATGGGGTCATCTAATCCTGGACGAGTAATAAACATGCAGGCCGGGCCGGTCTATAGAAGGCTCCTGTGTCTCGGAGGGTGGAGGAATATCTCACATAATGTCCTCTGCATATCAATATCAAGTGTAACTGACAGCGCCCCCCGGTGTGTATTCAGTTCCCCCGCAGACAGAAGTGTGGATACATTTGTGTATTGGGGCTTCTCCTCTGCATTAGGTCTGCAAACCCCCCCCCCCCCCCCCAGGCTGTGGGTTTTTGGTGTTTATGTTTTTCACAAGTGACCCTCAAATTAGATTATCTAAAAAAACGTTACTACTCACATTGGAGAATCATCCGCAAAACACTTTATCCTCCCCACAGGAGGGAGATGGGACCGCAGAGCTAGCACTCCGTGTTTCCAGTAACAGGGGATTATTATTATTATATAGTGCCAGCAGTCTGACAACATGATAACAGACAGTACAGGTACAATACAACACAATACAGAAGGGATCAGAGCATCCCGATCATCAGAGCTTCCAATGTAAAATGATGGGAGTTCTCCTCCCTCATGGTACAATAGTGTCCTCTCCTGGGTCTTCTCCTGTGTCCTCTCCTGGGTCTTCTCCTGTGTCCATTCTTGGGTCCTCTCCTGTGTCCATTCTTGAGTCCTCTCCTGTGTCCTCTCCTGGGTCTTCTCCTGGGTCTTCTCCTGTGTCCACTCCTGTGTCCTCTCCTGTGTCCTCTCCTGGGTCCTCTCCTGGGTCTTCTCCTGTGTCCTCGCCTGTGTCCTCTCCTGGGTCTTCTCCTGGGTCCTCTTCTGGGTCTTCTTCTGGGTCCTCTCCTGTGTCCTCTACTGTGTTTTCTCCTGGGTCCTCTTCTGTGTCCTCTCCTGGGTCCACTCCTGTGTCCTCTCCTGTGTCCTCTCCTGGGTCTTCTCCTGGGTCCTCTCCTGGGTCCTCTCCTGAGTCCTCTCCTGTGTCCCCTCCTGGGTCCTCTCCTGTGTCCCCTCCTGGGTCCTCTCCTGTGTCTTCTTCTGGGTCCTCTCCTGGGTCCTCTTCTGTGTCCCCTCCTGGGTCCTCTCCTGTGTCTTCTTCTGGGTCCTCTCCTGGGTCCTCTTCTGTGTCCTCTCCTAGGTCCAGTCCTGTGTCCTCTCCTGGGTCTTCTCCTGGGTCCCTTCCTGGGTCCTCTCCTGGGTCCTCTACTGTGTCCCCTCCTGGGTCCTCTCCTGTGTCTTCTTCTGGGTCCTCTGCCGGGTCCTCTTCTGGGTCCTCTTCTGTGTCCTCTCCTGTGTCCTCTCCTGGGTCTTCTCCTGGGTCCTCGCCTGGGTCTTCTCCTGGGTCCTCTCCTGGGTCCTCTCCTGTGTCCCCTCCTGGGTCCTCTCCTGTGTCTTCTTCTGGGTCCTCTCCTGGGTCCTCTTCTGTGTCCTCTCCTAGGTCCAGTCCTGTGTCCTCTCCTGGGTCTTCTCCTGGGTCCCTTCCTGGGTCCTCTCCTGTGTCCCCTCCTGGGTCCTCTCCTGTGTCTTCTTCTGGGTTCTCTCCTGGGTCCTCTTCTGTGTCCTCTCCTAGGTCCAGTCCTGTGTCCTCTCCTGGGTCCCTTCCTGGGTCCTCTCCTGGGTCCTCTACTGTGTCCCCTCCTGGGTCCTCTCCTGTGTCTTCTTCTGGGTCCTCTGCCGGGTCCTCTTCTGGGTCCTCTTCTGTGTCCTCTCCTGGGTCTTCTCCTGGGTCCTCGCCTGGGTCTTCTCCTGGGTCCTCTCCTGGGTCCTCTCCTTGATCCCACCCAAGACACTTTGAAGTCTTTAAGCTCCAGACCCCAACCTGGGATAACAAAGTGTCTTGGGTGGGATGAAGGTCTAGGTGTCCAGGTTTTTCTGGTGATCTGCAGGTTGTGTGAGTGTGTACAGTAGGTGTGCATGCTCGGGGTGTCAGGAGAACCCTCACCAGGGGGCCAGGAGTGGTCTATACAGGAGGGAGCTGGGACTACAGGCTGAGGGAGCCAGGAAAGTCCATGGGGTCAGGAGAAGCCGGGTGACATGGTCTGAGGGAGCAAGAGCAGCAGTGCTGTGAAGAGAGATCAGTGGCTCAGCATTGTATGTGTAAGACTAAAACCCCTGTGTGGCCAACGGCCACGTCCGTGGACTTTTTCTTTTCATCTTCCAGTAAAAAGTTGACCAGCAAACCCCTAAACCACAATTCAGACTGGTATGAGCTTACATGCAATACCACTCAGCTAAACACCCCATAGATCACAAACGATAGATAGATAGATAGATAGATAGATAGATAGATAGATAGATAGATAGATAGATAGATAGATAGATAGATAGATGTGCGGCTTCACAGCCTTTCACTGCTGCGCATGTGCGAGTGGCGCTGCACATTCTAACTGATCCCTGCTGTCTTCTGGGACCTATGTGCCTCCCATAAGACAGCGGGGGTGGAGGAGGGGCCAGACATGGTGTAGATTGCCGCAGAAACTGCAGTGAACTTTCGCCGGAAGTGGGAGCAAATACCTGGATTAGACAGGTAACTGCTCCCCCCTCCCTCCTGAAAGGTGCCAAATGTGACACCGGGGGGGAGGAACCGGATAAGCGGAAGTTCCATTTTTGGATGGAACTCGGCTTTAAAGGCTTCAAAAACTGGAGAATAGTGACAAGCCCAGTCTTCTCCACTCCCAAATAATACTCAGAATCCTGTGCACGGCCTAACACGGTCACTATATCTATCTATCTATCTATCTATCTATCTATCTATCTATCTATCTATCTGTCTGTCTATCTATCTATCTATCTATCTATCTATCTATCTATCTATCTATCTATCTATCTATCCTTATCTATCTATCTATCTATCTATCTATCTATCTATCTGTCTATCCTTATCTATCTATCTATCTATCTGTCTATCCTTCTCATTTTATCTATCTGTCTATCTATCTATAATATCAATCGATCTATCTATCTCCATTTATCTATCTATCAGTCTGTTTGTCTGTTTGTCTATCTATCTATCCTTTCTATCTATCTATCTATCTATCTATCTATCTATCTATCTATCTATCTATCTATCAGTCTGTCTGTCTGTCTATCTATCTATCCTTTTTATCTATCTATCTATCTATCTATCTATCTATCTATCTATCTATCTATCTATCTATCTATCCATTCCATATCTATCTACCTTATGTACAGTATATTGTTCTATCTTCTCCTTCTTCTCTCTCTTATTCTAGCTGTTTATATCTATCTATCTATCTATCTATCTATCTATCTATCTATCTATCTATCTATCTATCTATCCTTCTCATTTTATCTATCTGTCTATCTATCTATAAAATCAATCAATCTATCTATCTCCATTTATCTATATATCAGTCTGTTTGTCTATCTGTCTGTCTATCTATCTATCTATCTATCTATCTATCTATCTATCTATCTATCCTTCTTATGATATCTATCTATCTATCTATCTATCTATCCTTTTCTTTTCATCTATCGATCTATCTCCTTTCTTATTCTATCTATCTATCTATCTATCTATCTATCTATCTACCCTTCTCTTTTTCTCTTTTTATCTATCTATCTATTTATCTATCAGTCTGTCTGTCTGTCTATCTATCCTCTTGTATCTATCTATCTATCTATCTATCTATCTATATATCTATCTATCTATCTATCTGTCTATCTATCTATCTATCTATCTATCTATCTATCTATCTATCTATCTATCTATCTATCTATCTATCTATCTATCTGTCTATCTGTCTATCTGTCTATCTATGGATCCTGGAAAGTGGAAGTGACCTGTGTAGTAGTAGGATGAAGATCTAATAATAGAAGGGTCACATTCCTTCACCTCTGGGGGTGACTCAGAAGAGAATCATCCTGATCCCAGTGATCCGGTCCCCCGGTACACGGCTCGGAATGTTCCTTGAATACACATATCCCGGTGTGACTCATGAGGGGATCAGTAGGAGATCTAGGGAAAGACCATTGGCTGTGTGAATGGAGAGATCGATCTGCTACACAATAAACTCTCCACCAATCACAGGTACATAGGGTGAAAAAACACAAAACTCCATTTAGTAGCTCAACCAATAAAAACAAACATTAAATTCTCCTTCTATAAGAAGCTGCGTCATTTTTGCGCTTTGATAATAAAAAATAAATTAAAAAATCGTGCAACGTTATAATCAATTTGCGTTTGTGCGTTTCTAAGTCGCACGTCTATATTTTCCACGTGCCTCAAAAAAATGCATCTTGTATTTCAATAAACTTTATTGCAACATTTAAACAAAATGATCCACTACAAGTGAGACCCCTGTACATGGTGTGAGTGGCTCTATGAGTGACAGTGCAATCCCCCCCACAGCATGGTCACAGACAACCCCCCCTCCTTTGATCTCCATTATATTAATAGCTCCCCCCCAGCCAATAGGAAGCAGGGGGTGTGGCCCGCAGGGCTCTGATTCCCATTCATCTTCTCAGTGTTGCTCAGTGAGTCAGAAGCCACCCCAGGAGCAGAGAATTCCTATAGATCCCTCCTGAGAAGTGAGGAGGATATACTACAAGCATTCCCAGTCTCTGGCATGGACTACTAACCCCATCATCCCCCCCATCCCCAATCCCATCCCATCCCATCCCAGGACCAGGATGAAGGTGACTGTAAGTACCCCTCTGCTTCCTCTTCTGCAGATTTACAGCTTTTTATCACTTTGTAACAGAGAAAAAGATTTATTTCACTTTTTGCAACTTTGTATCTTTGGAGTGATCACCTGTACTGAGCTCTGGGGTCAGGAAATATCTGGGGAAACTATTATTATTATTATTATACAGGATTTATATTATTATTATTCAGGATTTATATTATTATTATTATTATTATTATTATTATTATTATTATTATTATTATTATTATATAGGATTCATAATATTATTATAATACAGGATTTATATTATTATTATTATTATTATTATTATAATATATGATTCATAATATTATTATAATACAGGATTTATATTATTATTATTCAGAATTGTTATATTATTATTATTATTTAGGATTTATATATTATTAGTATTATTATTATAATACAGGATTTATAATATTATTATTATGCAGGATTTATATTATTATTATTCAGGATTTTTATATTATTATTATTATACAGGATTTATCACCTGTACTGAGCTCTGGGATCAGGAAATATCTGGAGAAATTATTAAAATGTCCAGATTATTATTATTATAGAGGATTTATATTATTATTATACAGGGTTTATATTATTATTATTATACAGTTGTTTTATATTAGTATTATTATTATACAGGATTTGTATATTATTATTATTATACAGAATTTGTATATTATTATTATTATACAGGATTTGTATAGCACCGACAGTTGTCTGTCTCCATGAGTTTAGTACATAGCTGCCACTCTCTGATTGGGGACTAGCTGCAAGTCTTCATAAGTCTCGCACTTTATTACTCGTCTACATCTATAATGATTCTTTATTGGAGTAGTTGTGTCCATGTCACAATGTTTTCCCCCAGGTGAGGTGGGGGGTGTGAGTCTTGGATACAATCCCGGAGAACTCATGTGATGTAGTGGAGGTTTTGTGCTCCTTTGTATCACTTTCTAGAAGAAGAGGGTTTTGTATACAATGTATTTTATTTTTTATAAGTCGCAAACCCGGCGTCGGATCGCATGGTACAAAAAGACCATCCAATCCCTGGTTGCAGCGCGTTTCTACAATTGGTGCATGCACTACTTTGGTGTGGTGCGATTTGAACCAGATCGGTGGGCACTGATAAGTAACACTGATGATGAGGCACTGATTGGCAGCACTAATAGGCACTGACAGGTGGCACTGGTGGGCACTGAGAGGTGGCAATGGTAGGCACTAATAGGTGGCACTGATTAGCAGTACTAATGGGCACTGATAGGTAACACTGATGATGAGGCAGTGATGGGCACTGATTGGCACCGGTGGGCACTGATTAGCAGTACTGATGGGCACTGATAAGTAACACTGATGATGAGGCAGTGTTGGGCACTGCTTGTCAGCACTGATAGGTGGCACTGGTGGGCACCGATTAGCAGTACTGATGGGAACTGATAGATGGCATTGGTGGGCACTGACTTACAGTACTTATGGGCAATGAGAAGTAACACTAATGATGAGGCAGTGATGGGCACTGATAGGTGGCACTGGTTGGCACTGATTAGCAGTACTGATGGGCACTGATAAATAACACAGGTGATGGGCATTGACTGGTAGCACTAATGGGCAACACTGATGGACACCGATTAGCAGTACTGATGGGCACTGATAGGTAACACTGATGGGCATTGATTAGTAGTACGGATGGGCACTGATAAGTAACACTGGTGATGGGCACTGATAAGTAACACTGGTGATGGCTGATGGGCACTGACTTGCAGCACTGATGGGCACTGATTAGCAGTACTGATGGGCACTGATAAGTAACACTGATGATGAGGCAGAGATGGGCACTGTATGACAGCACTGATGGGAACTGATAGGTGGCACTGGTGGGCACTGACTTGCAGTACTTATGGGCACTGATAAGTAACACTATTGATGAGGCAGTGATGGGCACTGATTAGCAGCATTGATGGGCACTGATAGGTGGCACTGGTGGGCACTGATTAGCAGTACTGATGGGCACTGATAAGTAACACTGATGATGAGGCAGTAATAAGCACTGATATGTGGCATTGGTGGGCACTAATAGGTGGCACTGGTGGGCACTAAGGGAACTGATGTCACTCAAACCGGCTTCTGTTTACATTGGCTGACAGCTGATCACATGTTAAAAGTCCAGCTGTGATTGGCCCTTTACCTCGATCAGTGATCAGCCGAGTCCCAAAGACCCGCCGATCACAGAGCGTGCCGCACACGCGCCCGCCACCAGGGGGTGCGTAGGCAACGCGGGAACGTGAGGACGTCCATGTACGCCCTCTCGCCATTTTAAGCCTGTGCTGTAGCCCTCTTTCCTCTTTATAACCCGGGGGCCCAAAGTGATTTCCCCTTTTTACTTGTCGTGTCCTTGGGACGGGATGTAAAAATAAATTAAATGTGATACAAACGGGAAAAAAAGAAATAAAAAAATTAAACTGCGGCGGGTTTTATTTCATACTTACTTATCCTAAATAATGATTGAAAAACTTAATTTTTTTTTGGTATATTTAAAAAAAAAAAAATTTTTTTTTTTTAATTAAAACTTTTTATTTTTTTTGGTATATTCTAATGTTCTAATTCTAATATTCTAATGACAGGTCCACTTTAAGGCTCTGCAGCCGCCATTCCCCCTGACACTGCAATGTCATGAGAAGTAATAATTCCTCTTCTACTAAGAAGTGTTTTTTTTTGTTTTTTTTTTTCGCTCTTCTTTGCCGTCGTTTTGTTGCGCAATAAAGTTTGGAAACTTTTATGTCCTGAATTTTTGGCATTGTTTTTTTTTTTTTGTTGCTGTTCCAGTTAGACGGGACAGAACCGTGTGATTAAAGAGGACCTGTCCTATGGGCATGTTCAGTATGTTAATATACACCATATTGCCAAAAGTATTGGGACGCCTGCCTTTGCGCGCACATGAACTTTAATGGCATCCCAGTCTTAGTCTGTAGGGTTTAATATTGGGTTGGCCCCGCCCTTTGCAGCTATATCAGCTTCACCTCTTCTGGGAAGGCCTTCCACAGGGTTTAGGAGGGCGTCTATAGGAATGTTTGACCATTCTTCCAGAAGAGCATTTGTGAGGTCCAGCGTGTGGAGGAGAAGGCCTGGCTCGCAGTCTACGCTCTAAGGTGTTCTATGGGGTTGAGGTCAGGACTCTGTGCAGGCGAGTCAAGTTCCTCCATCCCAAACTTACTCATCCATGTCTTTATGGAACTTGCTTTGTGCGCTGGTGCAATCATTTTGTGGAGGGGGAGGGGGGATTATGGTGTGGGGGGTTGTTTTTCAGGGGTTGGGCTTGGCCCCCTTAGTTCCAGTGAACTAAGGGGGGAAACTATTTGGTTGGATCTCCTTTTATTCAGTGAATGATTTTATTACAACACAAGGAGATCCTGTAGGATGTGAGTCACTCATGTTTGCCACTTCAAATGACTCACTTGGGATCACCGGAGGGTGACGGTGGCAATCAAAGAGAGCCGCCCCCATTCATTTCACCAACAATCTTCCTATAGGATTCTATGTTTATTTGTTGCATGTTATGGGTGGAATTTGTATAAAAGAGCCCGTGTTGTGGTATGACCCCTGTGCTGGGTGTCTTCTATACCATGAAATGTGGACCCCGTGTTGTGGTATGAACCTTGTGCTGGGCGTCTTCTATACGATGACATGTGGACCCCGTGTCGTGTTGTGACCCCTGTGCTGGGTGTCTTCTATACCATGAAATGTGGACCCCGTGTTGTGGTATGACCCCTGTGCTGGGCGTCTTCTATACCATGACATGTGGACCCCGTGTTGTGTTGTGACCCCTGTGCTGGGCGTCTTCTATACCATGACATGTGGACCCCGTGTTGTGTTGTGACCCCTGTGCTGGGCGTCTTCTATACGATGACATGTGGACCCCGTGTTGTGGTATGACCCCTGTGCTGGGTGTCTTCTATACCATGAAATGTGGACCCCGTGTTGTGTTGTGACCCCTGTGCTGGGTGTCTTCTATACAGTGACATGTGGACCCCGTGTTGTGTTGTGACCCCTGTGCTGGGTGTCTTCTATACAGTGACATGTGGACCCCGTGTTGTGTTGTGACCCCTGTGCTGGGCGTCTTCTATACGATGACATGTGGACCCCGTGTTGTGGTATGACCCCTGTGCTGGGTGTCTTCTATACCATGAAATGTGGACCCCGTGTTGTGGTATGACCCCTGTGCTGGGCGTCTTCTATACCATGACATGTGGACCCCGTGTTGTGGTATGAACCTTGTGCTGGGCGTCTTCTATACGATGACATGTGGACCCCGTGTCGTGTTGTGACCCCTGTGCTGGGCGTCTTCTATACAGTGACATGTGGACCCCGTGTTGTGTTGTGACCCCTGTGCTGGGTGTCTTCTATACAGTGACATGTGGACCCCGTGTTGTGTTGTGACCCCTGTGCTGGGTGTCTTCTATACGATGACATGTGGACCCCGTGTTGTGTTGTGACCCCTGTACTGGGCATCTTCTATACAGTGACATGTGGACCCCATCTTGTGGTGTGACCCCTGTGCTGGGTGTCTTCTATACGATGACATGTGGACCCCGTGTTGTGTTGTGACCCCTGTACTGGGCATCTTCTATACAGTGACATGTGGACCCCGTCTTGTGGTGTGACCCCTGTGCTGGGTGTCTTCTATACGATGACATGTGGACCCCGTGTTGTGTTGTGACCCCTGTGCTGGGCGTCTTCTATACCATGACATGTGGACCCCGTGTTGTGGTATGAACCTTGTGCTGGGCGTCTTCTATACGATGACATGTGGACCCCGTGTCGTGTTGTGACCCCTGTGCTGGGCGTCTTCTATACAGTGACATGTGGACCCCGTGTTGTGTTGTGACCCCTGTGCTGGGTGTCTTCTATACAGTGACATGTGGACCCCGTGTTGTGTTGTGACCCCTGTACTGGGCATCTTCTATACAGTGACATGTGGACCCCGTCTTGTGGTGTGACCCCTGTGCTGGGTGTCTTCTATACGATGACATGTGGACCCCGTGTTGTGTTGTGACCCCTGTACTGGGCATCTTCTATACAGTGACATGTGGACCCCGTCTTGTGGTGTGACCCCTGTGCTGGGTGTCTTCTATACGATGACATGTGGACCCCGTGTTGTGTTGTGACCCCTGTACTGGGCATCTTCTATACAGTGACATGTGGACCCCGTCTTGTGGTGTGACCCCTGTGCTGGGCGTCTTCTATACGATGACATGTGGACCCCGTGTTGTGTTGTGACCCCTGTGCTGGGCGTCTTCTATACAGTGACATGTGGACCCCGTGTTGTGGTATGAACCTTGTGCTGGGCGTCTTCTATACCATGACATGTGGACCCCGTGTCGTGTTGTGACCCCTGTGCTGGGCGTCTTCTATACAGTGACATGTGGACCCCGTGTTGTGGTATGAACCTTGTGCTGGGCGTCTTCTATACCATGACATGTGGACCCCGTGTTGTGGTATGAACCTTGTGCTGGGCGTCTTCTATACCATGACATGTGTCTCCTGAATTTCCAGCTGTCACATTTAAATGTCCGGAGTCTCGGTGATCTCACTCTGCCTGCGCAATACCAGGTGGGGACCAGAGAGGAGCGCACATGGAATCAATTAGACCCTCATTAGTTGTGAAAACACTTTTCCCAGGAACTTAGAACCCGGATCTAATCTGTCCAATGGTCTGGAAGTCCTGAAGATACAATTTACAGAGAAGCCGACACCAAGCCACATACCTATGTCAGGACCCCAACCCATGTACTGGGCCCTTCTCTCCCTCCATTATATACATGAGACCCCCCAACCCATGTACTGGGCCCTTCTCTCCCTCCATTATATACATGAGACCCCCAACCCATGTACTGGGCCCTTCTCTCCCTCCATTATATACATGAGACCCCCAACCCATGTACTGGGCCCTTCTCTCCCTCCATTATATACATGAGACCCCCAACCCATGTACTGGGCCCTTCTCTCCCTCCATTATAGACGTGAGACCCCCCACCTATGTACTGGGCCCTTCTCTCCCTCCATTATAAACATGAGACCCCCCCACCCATTTACTGGGCCCTTCTCTCCCTTCATTATAGAAATGAGACCCCCCCACCCACCCATGTACTGGGCCCTTCTCTCCCTCCATTATATACATGAGACCCCCCACCCAAGTACTGGGCCCTTCTCTCCCTCCATTATAGACGTGAGACCCCCCACCCATGTACTGGGCCCTTCTTTCCCTTTATTATATACATGAGACCCCCCACCCATGTACTGGGCCCTTCTCTCCCTCCATTATAGACATGAGACCCCCCACCCATGTACTGGGCCCTTCTCTCCCTTTGTTATGTACATGAGACCCCCAACCGATGTACTGTGCCCTTCTCTCCCTCCATTATATACATGAGACCCCCAACCCATGTACTGGGCCCTTCTCTCCCTCCATTATATACATGAGACCCCCCACCCATGTACTGGGCCCTTCTCTCCCTTCATTATAGACATGAGACCCCCCACCCATGTACTGGGCCCTTCTCCCCCTCCATTATATACATGAGACCCCCAACCCTACTGGGCCCTTCTCTCCCTTCATTAAAGACATGAGACCCCCCCACCCAAGTACTGGGCCCTTCTCTCCCTCCATTATAGACGTGAGACCCCCCACCTATGTACTGGGATTACCCCCACCCATGTACTGGGCCCTTCTCTCCCGTCATTATAGACATGAGACCCCCCACCCATGTACTGGGCCCTTCTCTCCCGTCATTATAGACATGAGACCCCCCACCCATGTACTGGGCCCTTCTCTCCCTTCATTATATACATGAGACCCCTGACCCATGTACTAGGCTCTACACTCCCCCCCCCCATACCCCCAGCCTTGTGATCCTCCAGACTTCCTCTATAGCCTTCGGGGCACCATAAACTTGACTATTACCGAGGAGGAAGCCGCCGTCGCTGCCTCACTCTGCAGAGACCATCAGTGAAAATGGGATTTGGTAATAACAACAGCTGACCGACAGGTGCCAAGTCCTGTTATGATAAATGACGGGGGAAATGAAATACCAAAACAGAAATATCTGCACTGCTGAGCTCAGTAAAAGGGGAAGTCACCATGTAACGTTTATGTATAGGGGGGTTATTTACTAAAGGGAAATCCACTCTGAGGGGGACAGATCTGAGGGGGACATGCAAGGAAAATAAAAAACAGCATTTTTTGCTTGCATGTGATTGGATGATAGAAATCAGCAGAGCTTCGGTAATGTTACGTTTAGACGCGGACGCTCCTCTGGATCACTTTTCAGGGGGCGGCGCACTGTCTCCTGGGAGCTATGTGTCATAATTCCGAGGAGTCAGTGTTTATGGCCGCCGCTCGTTCTCCCGATACTCCGAAAACCGGAATTGACGTGATTACGCCGCCAGTGATTATCTTGGTTGCCATCACAATGGGGGTGGGCACTTCTGCCACTGCCGCCCGTTGTGATGGCAACGTCGGAAACGTACGGCGCTGCGAGCAGTACATACTGCGCATGGGCTTGTGATTATCTTGGTTGCCATCACAATGGGGGCGAGCCCTTCCAACGACAACACCCATTGTGTTGGCATTGTCGGAAACGTACGGCGCTGCGAGCCATACATACTGCACATGGGCTTGTGATTATCTTGGTTGCCATCACAACGGGGGCGGGCACTTCCACCGCCCGTTGTGATGTCAACGTCGGAAGTGTACGGCGCAGCGAGCAGTACATACTGGGCATGGGCTTGTGATTATCTTGGTTGCCATCACAACGGGGGCGGGCCATTGCAACGACAACACCCATTGTGTTGGCATTGTCGGAAACGTACGGCGCTGCGAGCAGTACATACTGCACATGGGCGAGTGATTATCTTGGTTGCCATCACAACGGGGGCGGGCACTTCTGATGATGGCAATGTCGGAAGTGTATGCCGCTGGGAGCCGTACATACTGCGCATGAGTGAGTGATTATCTTGGTTGCCATCACAAAGGGGGCGGGTACTTACGCCGCCCTGTTGTGATGGCAACGCCGGAAGTGTACGGTGCTGCGAGCCGTACATACTGCACATGTGCGAGAATGGGAGGTGCATGCTGGTCGCTCAACTGCACCGAAACACGGAAGATAGTGCTTGTGGGCTTCACATGCCCACAAGCAAAATGGAACATGCCAGGGACAGGAAATTCTAAGATATCCAATGATCGTAAATCGGCAATCGAGCGGCGATCGAAGCGCAATACGTGAGTGTTTTAACTAATAGTATTGTAAAAAATATATTTAAAAAAATAAATGAAAATGATTTAGTAGGAACTCCGCCTTGAGAGTTCCCTTCACTGGAACTGGAAGGGGGAGAAGCCTAACCCCTGAAAGACAACCCCCACACCATAATCCCCCCCACCAAATGATTTGGACCAGGACACAAAGCAAGGTCCATAAAGACATGGAGGAGCAAGTTTGGGGTGGAGGAACTTGACCTCAGCCCAATAGAACACCTTTGGGATGAATTAGGGAGGAGACTGTGAGCCAGGCCTTCCCGTCCAACATCAGTGCCTGACCTCACAAATGCTCTTCTGTAAGAACGGTCAAACATTCCCATAGACACCCTCCTAAACCTTGTGGACGGTCTTTCCACGAAGAGTTGAAGCTATTCAGTGGCGTCACTAAGGGGGGGCCAGAAGGGGCCTTCCCAGAAGAGTTGAAGCTGTTATAGCTGCAAAGGGCGGGTCAACTCAATATTGAACCCAGTGGTGGCCATTCCATATGGGGTACAGGGGCGCCACCCTCCTAATCCATGCGCCAGCCCCTAATTTATAACCCTAAACCTTGTGGACGGCCTTCCAAGAAGAGGTGAAGCTGTTATAGCTGCAAAGAGCGGGGCTAACTCAATATTGAACCCTACGGACTAAGACTGGGATGCCATTAAAGTTCATGTGCGTGTAAAGGCAGGCGTCCCAATACTTTTTACCACACAGTGCCTTTTACACGTCTCCGCCGCCCTTGTTATTTGCTCTCAGTAGAGGTTGACGGTTGTCCCCTGTGACTTTTTGAAGGCATTAGGAGAGATAAAGGTGGGCGTCTGTCTCTGTCAGCAGCGACACCCCGAACTGTTGACATGCGATCTTGTCACATTATGGTGGCTGCGGTGACCTCAGGTGACTCAGGCTGGTCTCCACCAGTTTATACAAAGAGGAGGGGGGGGGGGGCACTCCTCCGGGACCAAAAGGTCTTTATGAGTACAACACGAATTAAACAGGAGATTGCTGTGTGTACACCTTTTACTATCCCAGCAATAAATTCTTCCTGATGTACAGAAAGGAAAGAATTCTCTTATTCATACCTGCACTACGCTCCACTAACGGGTGCGTTAAAAACTTTTATTGTGATTGCTGAACCTTTTCCGTCAATCCCTAAGCCAGAAAAGCTTGCAATCTATTCTCCCTGCTGTGGGCATACACAGTGGCGGTGCGTCCATAGTGGGCGCAGAAGCGCCGCCCCTTCTCTTCTGCACTGGCTGCATTTGAGGGGAAACTGGCTACATTTGGGGGGAAACTGGCTACATTTCGGGGAAAATTGGCTGCATTTGGGGGAAAACTGGCTGCATTTGGGGGGAAACTGGCTGCATTTGGGGGGAAACTGGCTGTATTTAAGGGGGAAACTGGCTGTATTTAAAGGGGAAACTGGCTGCATTTGGGGGGGAACTGGCTGCATTTGGGGGGAAACTGGCTACATTTGGGGGAAAACTGGCTGCATTTGGGGGAAAACTGGCTGCATTTGGGGGGAAACTGGCTGCATTTGGGGGGAAACTGGCTGTATTTAAGGGGGAAACTGGCTGCATTTGGGGACAAACTGGCTGTATTTAAAGGGGAAACTGGCTGCATTTGGGGGGAAACTGGCTGCATTTGGGGGGACAAACTGGTTGTATTTGGGGACAAACTGGCTGCATTTGGGGGGGAAATTGGCTGCATTTGGGGGGAAACTGGCTGCATTTGGGGGGGAAAATGGTTGCATTTGGGGACAAACTGGCTGCATTTGGGGTCAAACCCGGCTGCATTTGGGGGGGAAATTGGCTGCATTTGGGGGGAAACTGGCATAGTTTGAGGGGGCAAACTGGTGGCATTTGATGGGCACAGTGGCTGCATTTATTGAGCACAGTGGCGGCAATTGATGTTTTTTTTTTAGTTTGTTTGTGCACCCCAAAAATATTGAGCACCAGCCGCCACTGGTCATACATATAGATGGGCCAATCTGTTTTTTTTTTTTTTTGGATCAATCAGCAAAAACTAGGGAAGAACATTCAAACTTCATGCAGATAGTCTCCCTCTAGCCCTTGTCAGTGGAATCCTGCGACATCTATTCCTAACCCTAGCCTTCCGTCCTTCAGCTACAGTACAGGCCATATCTCTGGTCCCGCACATCTGGCTCCCATTAAACCGGTTGCTGGGAAATCCACACACAGCTCTGCAGGCAGGAAACGGCCCATTTGTGTATTTCTGCCATTAAAATGGAGCCCCTTCCTCCCCTCATTCAATGTCAGATTGCCGGCTGATCACACCGTTGTGGATTGCCGTGGACGTGAATTGTGATTTTTCCCCCCTCTGGTGTGTCTATAGAGGGGTCATTCGGAGACTTTTCCCATTTATATGCAGATAGACAGAAGAGGACAATAGGCTGAGGCCTAGTTCTGACTGTCGTAACTCAGCATGGGGGCTTAATGGAGGTGATGTCACAATTACCATGTCAAACACAGATGTTCCTGAGTGCAGGAAACTTCCAATCTCAACATTACTAAGTACTACTAAAGGTAAAAGGCCCTCATAGATGTTGGAGGACAGTCAGACATATCTTTGCCCAAATGTTCTCAATATTTATGCCCAACCGTCCTTCAATATTTATGCCCAACTGTTCTCAATATCTATGCCCAACTGCCCTTCAATATCTATGCCCAACTGTTCTCAATATCTATGCCCAACTGTCCTTCAATATCTATGCCCAACTGTTCTCAATATCTATGCCCAACCGTCCTTCAATATCTATGCCCAACTGTTCTCAATATCTATGCCCAACTGTTCTCAATATCTATGCCCAACTGTCCTTCAATATCTATGCCCAACTGTTCTCAATATCTATGCCCAACCGTCCTTCAATATCTATGCCCAACCGTCTTTCAATATCTATGCCCAACTGTTCTCAATATCTATGCCCAACCGTCCTTCAATATCTATGCCCAACTGTTCTCAATATCTATGCCCAACCATCCTTCAATATTTATGCCCAACTGTTCTCAATATCTATGCCCAACCGTCCTTCAATATCTATGCCCAACTGTCCTTCAATATCTATGCCCAACTGTTCTCAATATCTATGCCCAACCGTCCTTCAATATCTATGCCCAACCGTCTTTCAATATCTATGCCCAACTGTTCTCAATATCTATGCCCAACCGTCCTTCAATATCTATGCCCAACTGTTCTCAATATCTATGCCCAACCGTCCTTCAATATCTATGCCCAACTGTTCTCAATATCTATGCCCAACTGTTCTCAATATCTATGCCCAACTGTCCTTCAATATCTATGCCCAACTGTTCTCAATATCTATGCCCAACCGTCCTTCAATATCTATGCCCAACCCCAACCGTCTTTCAATATCTATGCCCAACTGTTCTCAATATCTATGCCCAACCGTCCTTCAATATCTATGCCCAACTGTTCTCAATATCTATGCCCAACCATCCTTCAATATTTATGCCCAACTGTTCTCAATATCTATGCCCAACCGTCCTTCAATATCTATGCCCAACTGTCCTTCAATATCTATGCCCAACTGTTCTCAATATCTATGCCCAACCGTCCTTCAATATCTATGCCCAACCGTCTTTCAATATCTATGCCCAACTGTTCTCAATATCTATGCCCAACCGTCCTTCAATATCTATGCCCAACTGTTCTCAATATCTATGCCCAACCATCCTTCAATATTTATGCCCAACTGTTCTCAATATCTATGCCCAACCGTCCTTCAATATCTATGCCCAACCGTCCTTCAATATCTATGCCCAACTGTTCTCAATATCTATGCCCAACCGTCCTTCAATATCTATGCCCAACTGTTCTCAATATCTATGCCCAACCGCCCTTCAATATCTATACCCAACCGTCCTTCAATATCTATGCCCAACTGTTCTCAATATCTATGCCCAACTGTTCTCAATATCTATGCCCAACCGCCCTTCAATATCTATGCCCAGCCGTCCTTCAATATCTATGCCCAACTGTTCTCAATATCTATGCCCAACTGTTCTCAATATCTATGCCCAACCGTCCTTCAATATCTATGCCCAACTGTTCTCAATATCTATGCCCAACTGTTCTCAATATCTATGCCCAACCGTCCTTCAATATCTATGCCCAACTGTTCTCAATATCTATGCCCAACCGTCCTTCAATATCTATGCCCAACTGTCCTTCAATATCTATGCCCAACTGTTCTCAATATCTATGCCCAACCGCTCTTCAATATCTATTCCCAACTGTCTAACATCTGTGAAGGCCTTTAGTTACATCTAACATCTATGCTTAACTGTCCTCTAATATCTATGCCTGAAAGTCCTCCATCATCTGTAAGGGTCTTTAGTTATGGTAGTGATATTGAGACTGAAAGGCTACTGTTGTGGGGAACATAGAAGGTGAGCTGAGTTTAGAGAGTTGTCACCGATGACGGAATCTTCTGTATCAGAGTAGGCATTAAGAGAAGACATGGAACAGAATCAAAACCGGTTCTCTAACTTATTCAAGGGACATTCTGTCAGGAGCAGATGGTAGATTATGGGGTATTGCCTCAAGACATTTTAGTATACAGGGGTGGGTACCATCATCCTATAATTATATAGTGAAAAAGGGGGGAATTTTCAAGGTTTGCCTCCTCCTGAAGAAGCGTCTTTGGCCACGAAACTTGTAGAGGACCACGTCTATACCTACATCACTGCTCCTCCACACATCTGTCGGGACCCTTATGTTTTTTAAGCGAAATGAATTGTAAATTGCTGAAACAATTACTTTTTGGTTCTTGTAATTTTTTGGTATTATTTGCAACTTTTGTAATTACCTTGTTTAATTTCTGGGAACCGAGATAGTCCTTAACACCATTGGCGTCTAAGAGCAGATGGTAGGTGGGCACATGCTTTACTCTCCTGACTTCTGATTGTCATCTACATTGAGTACCTGTCATCTGACATCTCTGGTAAAGGAGAACGTTGTAATGAATGGAGAGCTTATCCTGTAATCTACAGAGAAGAGCTAATTATAAGTCTATAACGATGTTAGGACCCCGCCACACCTCTGTACAGACTTCATTTCTGTGCCCCCCCAGGGCTTGCAGTGCTCCCTTTTGATATGTTAATATCCCTGTGGGTCACAGAGAAGGGTAATGTGATCTCCAGGTAATCACACCTGTCTAAGATCTGCAAAACATTTCCAAAAGGTGAGAGGAAAACACAATCTAAGGTGTCGTATATACAGGTTTAGTGTCCCGGCGCCCGCGTGATTGGATTTAATTCACAGCAGCGCGAGCCAATGGCTACACTGCCGTCAATCTATCCAATGAAGAGCCGAGAAGATTGTGCTGAAATCGAGCATGTTCTCAACACGGGACTTACGAGGGCTCAGGTAAGTAAACCGGGGGGGGGGGGGGGGGCTGTTGCTTGGCAACTCGAAGTTTCAGATCCCTCCATAAATTTTCTGTAGGATTAAGGTCTGGAGACTGGCTATGCCACTCCATGACCTTAATGTGCTTTTCCTTGAGCCACTCCTTTGTTGCCTTGGCAGTATGTTTTGGGTCATTGTTATGCTGGAAGACCCATCCATGACCCATCTTTAGTGTTCTGGCTGAGGGAAGAAGGTTCTCCTCCATAAATTTTCTATAGGATTAAGGTCTGGAGACTGGCTAGGCCACTCATGACCTTAATGTGATTTTCCTTGAGCCACTCCTTTGTTGCCTTGGCAGTATGTTTTGGGTCATTGTTATGCTGGAAGACCCGTCCATGACCCATCTTTAGTGTTCTGGCTGAGGGAAGAAGGTTTCCTCCATAAATTTTCTATAGGATTAAGGTCTGGAGACTGGCTAAGCCACTCCATGACCTTAACGTGCTTCTTCTTGAGCCACTCTTTGTTGCCTTGGTGGTAAGTTTTGGGTCATTGTCATGCTGGAAGACCCATCCACCACCCATCTTCACACTTCTGGCTGAGAGAGAGGTTCTCATCCAAGATTTTACAATACGTGGCCCGTCCATTGGCCCCTCAATGCGGCAAAGTCGGCCTGGACCTTTATCAATGAAACAGCTCCAAAAAAATCATGTTTCCACCTCCATGTGTGACTATAGGGATGGTGTTCGTAGGGTCATAGTCAGCATTTTTCTTCCTCCAAACATGGCGTGTCCCCTCCTCAAGAAGACACAAGTACAGAGACGTCTGAAGTCTCCCAATGAACTTCTAAATGATTCAGAGAAGATCGGGAGAAAGTTCTGTGGTCAGAGGAGACCAAAATTAAGCTCTTTGTCATTAACTCGACTTGCTGTGTTTGTAAGAAAAAATGCTGACTATGACCCAAAGAACACCATCACTACAGTTACACACAGAGGGGGGAACATGAGGATTTGGGGGTGTTTCTCTGATAAAGGTACAGGTTGACTTTGCCGCATTGAGGGGCCAATGGAATGGGCCATGTATTGTAAAATCTTGGATGAGAACCTTTTTCCTCAGCCAGAACACTGAAGATGGGTCATGGATGGGTCTTCCAGCATGACAATGACCCAACACATACCGCCAAGGCACCAAAGGAGTGGCTCAAGAAGTGGCCTAGCCAGTCTCCAGACCTTAATCCTATAGAAAATGTATGGTGGGAGCTGAAACTTCGAGTTGCCAAGCGATAGCCAAGAAATCTTAAGGATTTAGGCCCCTTCCACACCCGTTTCAGTGGGAGTCCGCCAGCTCAGCAGGCGATCTCTCCGTTGATCTCCTCTTAGCCGGCAGATGACGGGTCGGTCTCTGCTCACCAAACAGGGTGGGACCTGTCAGAGCGCCGCTGATTCCTATGGAGAGATCAGACGGAAATGGACAGCATGTCTGTCTTCATCAGATTTCATCCGATACGTCTGAGTGAGTGAATAACTTGTATAGCGCTGCAAATGTGAACTTAAAGCGGAGCTCCAGCCACGGTAAAATTTTTTTTTAAAGTCAGCAGCTACTAACAGTGTAGCTGCTGACTTTAAATAAAGGACACTTACCTGTCCTAGGCGCCCGCGCTGATGGGCCCCCCGATGCCGGTCCCACGATCGCTCCGGGTCCCGCGCCGCCATTCACAATATGGGAAACAGGCAGTGAAGCCGTACGGCTTCACTGCCCGTTTCCTACTGCGCCTGCGCGAGTCTCACGCTGGCTTGTGAATGGGCGCGCTGCTCTCTGAGAACACACACAGTTCCCAGGAAGCAGCGCACCCATTCACAAGAAGCAGAAGAAGAAGAAAACACACCGCGGATCAGGAAGAGGCAGATTACGGACTTCGCATAGCAACAGCTATTTCGGGTGAGTATTTTTTTTTTATTTTTTTCAGGTTTATTTTTTTTATTTTTTTCAAACAACATTGTAAAATGTTGTTATCCTGGGTGGAGCTCCGCTTTAATCGCCTCAAGGCGCTTATTTCCATCCAGTGTCGTCCTGATCCTTCAGAAGAGGTGGGTCTTAATTTTTTTCCTGAAGGCCGATGGTTTTCTTCCATGTGGATGTTATGGTTGTAGAACATTCCATAGCCGTGGTCTTTGGACTGAAAATCTTCGTTTTAGCATCATCACAGTGGAAGGAGTTGGATCAAATGACCTAGTGGCCTAGCCAGTCTCCAGACATTAATCCTATAGAAAATCTATGGAAGGAGCTTAAACTTTGAGTTGCCAAGAGACAGCCAAGAAACCTTAAAGATTTAGAGAAGATCTGTAAAGAAGAGTGGAGACCAAAATCCCTCCTGAGATGTGTGAAGACCTGATCACAACTACAAGAAACGTCCGACCTCTGTGCTCCCCAACAAGGGTTTCTCCACCAACTACTAAGTCATGTTTTGCTTGGGTATCAAATGCAGTGGAACTTCGGATTGCGAGTAACCTGGTTAACGAGCACTTCGCAACACGAGCACTGTGTATTTTTTAAAATCCTGACTCGGTTTGTGAGTGTTGTCTTGCAAAATGAGCAGGATTCAGGCCAAAGCGGTGTGCAGTACCATGTTTGGCCTGAGGTGGGGGGGACGGAGCCGAATGGCTTAGTTCGGAGCCCGTTCGAAAAATGCTTGGATTGGTAATACTCAGTTCATGAGCCTTTCCAAGGTTTTCCGAGTTCATCCGAGGTGTCCTCTGGCCTTTCTGAGTGATTCTGAGGTTCTCCGGAGCCCCCCCAACCTCTGGCCACATGCAGTATTGCATGCCATTGAAGTCAATGCAGAACAAATTATTTTCGTTTCCATTGACTTCGATGGTGAAACTCGCCTTTGATATTTGAGTGCTTTGGATCACTAGCGTTCTCCTGGAACGGATTATGCTCGTAATTTAAGGTTCCACTGTATTCTGTCTCAGAGGACAAACTTACACAATTTGCAGGGGATCAAATAATCATTTTCCCCACTGTAGGTGTACTTCTTCCAGGTCACTGAAACCGATGGTGGTTTTCGGATGGACAATAAAAATGGCGGACGTAGTATAGGCCTATATAGGCCCATCTGATGGGCATTCACCAGTCACAAGGCCATCTCACTACAATTTATTCTCCTACTCATCTAAAGCACGACCCTATCCGTCCTTCCCATGTAATGTTTTCATGCGCCGTTAAGTTTTAATTTAAAAAAAATTCCAGCAAGATTAGCCATTTTCCCCTCCTGGCTGTGACCAGGTTAGGAAGAAGAGAACTTTACATAACAAGAGGATTAAAGTAGCCAAGTAAGAGCTAATTAAGGGGGGAACAAAGGGTTATTAATGAGGCCGTGTGCTATAAAAGGGGCCTCTATGCTCAGGCCGGCCAGAAATGACGTCCTTTGATTAATCAGGCGAGTAAAAGGTGCCTGAAGGGTACGCCGCCGACCTCCTGGTTTGTTAGGTGTTAAGCTGCCCATAGATAACCTGAAGGGATTCCTCCACACAAGTGAGGTGGATGGAGGAATCCTCCCCCTTCGGGACATTTGTATGACTCCTCCGCTGTCACCATGGATGATCAGCAGCTTTTGTCGAAACGAGGACCGCCATACACGGTTAAAAAAAAAATTTGGCTGGTCCCTGCTGAACCATCTATGGCTGGCTTAAAGAATACACTATATTCCAAAAGTATTGGTACACCTGTCTTTACACGCACATGACCTTTAATGGCATCCCGGTCTTAGTCCGTAGGGTTCAATATTGAGTTGCTCCCGCCCTTTGCAGCTCTTCTGGGAAGGAATGTCTTGGTATGCTGATGCCTTAAGAGTTCCCTTCACTGGAACTAAGGGGCCAAGCCTGGTCTTAGTCCGTAGGGTTCAATATTGAGTTGGCCCCGCCCTTTTCAGCTCTTCTGGGGAAGGAATGTCTTGGTATGCTGACGCCTTAGGAGTTCCCTTCACTGGAACTAAGGGGCCAAGCCTGGTCTTAGTCTGTAGGGTTCAATATTGAGTTGGCCCCGCCCTTTGCAGCTTCTGGGAAGGAATGTCTTGGTATGCTGATGCCTTAAGAGTTCCCTTCACTGGAACTAAGGGGCCAAGCCTGGTCTTAGTCTGTAGGGTTCAATATTGAGTTGGGCCCGCCCTTTGCAGCTCTTCTGGGAAGGAATGTCTTGGTATGCTGACGCCTTAGGAGTTCCCTTCACTGGAACTAAGGGGCCAAGCCTGGTCTTAGTCTGTAGGGTTCAATATTGAGTTGGCCCGCCCTTTGCAGCTCTTCTGGGAAGGGATGTCTTGGTATGCTGATGCCTTAAGAGTTCACTTCACTGGAACTAAGGGGGGCCAAGCCTGGTCTTAGTCGTCCGTAGGGTTCAATATTGAGTTGGCCCCGCCCTTTTCAGCTCTTCTGGGAAGGAATGTCTTGGTATGCTGACGCCTTAGGAGTTCCGTTCACTGGAACTAAGAGGGCCAAGCCTGGTCTTAGTCTGTAGGGTTCAATATTGAGTTGCTCCCGCCCTTTGCAACCCTTCTGGGAAGGAATGTCTTGGTATGCTGATGCCTTAAGAGTTCCCTTCACTGGAACTAAGGGGGCCAAGTCCAACCACTGAAAAACAACCCCATAATCCCCCTCCACCAAATGATTTGGGCCAGTGCACAAAGCAAGGTCCATAAAGACATGGATGAGCAAGTTTGGGGTGGAGGAACTTGACCGGTCACGCCCCAAGAGTTCCCTTCTCTGTAACTAAGGGGCCAAGCCCAACCCCTGAAAGATACCCCACACCATAATCCCCCCTCCACCAAATGATTAGGACCGGTGCACAAAGCAAGGTCCATAAAGGCATGGAGGAGCGAGTTTGGGGTGGAGGAACTTGACTGGTCTTGACTTGGCCCCTTAGTTCCAGTGAAGGGAACTCTTAAGGCGTCGGCATACCAGACATTCTGTACAATTTCATTCTCCCAGTTTTGTGTGGGAACAGTTTGGGGATGGCCCATGTCCTAGGCATTGGTCACCTGACCAGGGGGCGGGGCTGTGACACCTAGAGAAGAAAATAATAATTGTAAAGTGAGAGAATAAAGCCGCCCTCTCCAGCAGTATGGAGGAGACTGAGGCAAGAAAAGGGCTGAACAATGGAAGATTTTACATCAATCTTTTTACCAACTTAAAAAAAAAAGAGATTTTACAGTGGAGTTCCGCTTTAAGGTGAAGGTAACCCCCCCCCCCCCCGGGGCGGGGGCTGTTTATGTTGGGGGTTCATGGGACAGGAGTGCAGGCGTACAGATCGCAGCTGACATATGTGTTTGTATAAATATCCCGAGTGTAGGGAAGGACTTCCTGTGTAACCCGACCACAGTTCTCTGGATCCCAGGCTCTGTGTGAGAGGGTCTCACCCCGAGGATCCCACAGCCCCCCCCCCTCCCACCATCATACTTGTGGGATGTTTCGCTGCCCCCCGCATGGGGAAATTACAGTCCGATCTCTGTGCGATCGCTGTCCAGGGAACTCCGCTGCTGTGCTAAACTAAAGGCTCCTGTATGGAAAACAACTCCTATATCCAGTTACTATGTGCCAGGGCCTGGATAAGGGGTTGGGAAGGGGGGGAAGCTGCCCTGGGCACTGTGGTATCATGTGAGAGTTGGTGGTGGTGGGTGGGGGGAAGCTGCCCTGGGCACTGTGGTATCATATAAGATAGTGGTGGGTAGGGGGAGCTCCCCTGGACACTGTGTTATCATATGAGGTGGGGGGGTAGCTGCCCTGGGCACTGTGGTATCATATGAGGTGGGGGGGGTAGCTGCCCTGGGCACTGTGTTATCATATGAGGTGGGGGGGTAGCTTCCCTGGACACTGTGGTATTATGAGGTGGGGGGGTAGCTGCCCTGGGCACTGTGGTATCATGTGAGGTGGTGGTGGGTGGAGGGAGCTGCCCTGGCACTGCGGTATCATTTGAGGTGGTGATGGGCAGGGGGGAAGCTGCCTGGGCACTTTGGTATCATATGAGGTTGTGGGTGGGGGGGCGCGGTGTGATACAGCTGCCCTGGGAACTGTGGTATCATATGAGGTGGGGGGAAGCTGCCCTGGGCACTGTGGTATCATATGAGGTGGAGGGGCAGCTGCCTGGGCACTGTGGTATCATATGAGGTTGTGAGTGGAGGGGGGGCGGGGATACAGCCGCCTGGGAACTGTGGTATCATATGAGGTTGTGGGTGGGGAGGGGGGGCGGGGATACAGCTGCCCTGGGAACTGTGGTATCATATGAGGTGGGGGGAGGTGCCCTGGGCACTGTGGTATCATATGTGGTGGAGGGGCAGCTGCCCTGGGCACTGTGGTATCATATGAGGTTGTGAGTGGAGGGGGGGCGGGGAGGGGGGGGGGATACAGCGCCCTGGGCACTGTGGTATCATATGAGGTTGTGAGTGGAGGAGGGGCGGGGATACAGCTGCCCTGGGAACTGTGGTATCATATGAGGTTGTGAGTGGAGGGGGGGGGGGGATACAGCTGCCCTGGGAATGTGGTATCATATGAGGTTGTGGGTGGGAGGGGGGGGGCGGGGATACAGCTGCCCTGGAAACTGTGGTATCATATGAGGTGGGGGGGAGGTGCCCTGGGCACTGTGGTATCATATGTGGTGGAGGGGCAGCTGCCCTGGGCACTGTGGTATCATATGAGGTGGTGGGCGGGGCTACCAAAATCACATCGGAATTCCTTCGAGTAAATGTTCTTTATCTAAACTCCGATAGAATTCATCAGAATTTTCGATGGGGCATACACACGGTCGGAATTTCCGATGGTATAAGTCCGTCAGACTTTTTCCATCGGAAATTCCGATCCTGTGTACGGGGCATTAGAGATGCTGCAACCTCTGCAACAGGAAGAGATTTTTTTTTTCAGTAAGAGACGCTAAATGCTCTACATCGGGAAAGGATTCTTTGCAGTATAAAATGCTGAAACCTCTGCACCAGGAAAGGATTCTTTACAGTAATAGCTGTGAAAAGGTTTTCCACAGGAGCCGGTTTAGACGACTTAGTAGACTGATTCAAAAAAGAGGGACATGTTTCTAAATGCAACAAATATAAATGTCTTTCGATCGATAAGGCTCGTGCAGATGGGTTGAAGGAATCTACGCAGGGATATGGGGGGGGGGGGGGGGGACATTAGAGCCAATCGGCAGGCAGCTGAGGTCCCAGTGAAGCGCTCCATGCTCACGTGGGATTCAGTCTTCCCTGGCGGTGGGTTTATACAACGAAGGGCAGATTTATACAAACACTTTGGGAAGCACATGAAAGCGTTTCGTTACGTTCCGGGGGGGGGGGGGGGGGGGGACGTCACATTACACTTCCCTGTCAGTTTTCCTGACGCAGTGAAAGCCACGACCTTGGCGGAGAGGAGACCCCCGCTGGCGGGATGCATCTGTGGATCAAGCCGGGAGGTGTTTGGGTTGCAGAGGATTCTGGGAGGTGACGGCTCTGGCCAGCTTGATACGGCGATGGGTGGCGTTGCTCTCCTTTTTGTGGTTTTCTCCTTTTATGTAGATTTCTATGGAGAAGAACGCCGGCCCGCTAGGACATTGTATTCCTTCAGTTCTGTTTACAGTCTCCGAGTCGCATCGCCGCCGCCGCCTCCACCGCCGCCGCCGCCTCCTCACTCTTCACGGGTCATTCCCAGGGAAAGTGTATTATAGAGGAAACTCTTTACAAGAGCTGCTTACCTGTATAATGTTCTCCTGAGGATCCTCTCCGACCTTTATGGCTGCAGAGCTTCCAGCCTGCATTTATTTTCTAATGTTTATTCTTCCTGAACTCTTCTTCCACATTTTATTATGTTACAGCCTTATTCCAAAATGGATTCAATTCACTATTTTCCTCCAAAATTCTACAAACCATCCCCCATAATGACAACGTGAGAGACGTTTGTTTGAAATCTTTGCAAATGTATTACAAAATAAAAAAATCCCACGTACATAAGTATCACAGGCTCCTCCCATGTACATAAGTATCACAGGCTCCTCCCACGTACATAAGTATCACATGCTCCTCCCACGTACATAAGTATCACAGGCTCCTCCCATGTACATAAGTATCACATGCTCCTCCCATGCACATAAGTATCACAGGCTCCTCCCATGCACATAAGGATCACATGCTCCTCCCATGCACATAAGGATCACAGGCTCCTCCCATGTACATAAGTATCACAGGCTCCTCCCACGTACATAAGTATCACAGGCTCCTCCCATGCACATAAGGATCACATGCTCCTCCCATGCACATAAGGATCACAGGCTCCTCCCATGCACATAAGGATCACAGGCTCCTCCCATGTACATAAGTATCACAGGCTCCTCCCATGTACATAAGTATCACAGGCTCCTCCCATGTACATAAGTATCACATGCTCCTCCCATGTACATAGTTTTACACGCTCCTCCCATGTACATAAGTATCACAGGCTCCTCCCATGTACATAAGTATCACAGGCTCCTCCCATGTACACAAGTATCACAGGCTCCTCCCACGTACATAAGTATCACAGGCTCCTCCCATGCACATAAAGGATCACAAGCTCCTCCCATGTACATAAGTATCACAGGCTCCTCACAGTAGAGAAGTATCGCAGACTCCTCCCACATAGAGAAGTATCGCAGACTCCTCCCACGTACATAAGTATCACATGCTCCTCCATGTACATAAGTATCACAGGCTCCTCCCATGTACATAAGTATCACAGATTGTAGTCCAATCAAGTTGTAGAAACATCTCAAGGATGATCAGTGGAAACAGGAGGCACCTGAGATCAATTCTGAGTGTCGAGGCAAAGGCTGTGATACTTCTGTACATGGGAGGAGCCTGTGATACTTATGTACATGGGAGGAGCCTGTGATAATTATGTACATGAGAGGAGCCTGTGATACTTATGTACATGGGAGGAGCCTGTGATAATTATGTACATGAGAGGAGCCTGTGATACTTATGTACATGGGAGTGGCCTGTGATACTTGAATACATGGGAGGAGTCTGTATATACTTATATACATGGGAGGAGTCTGTGATACTTATGTACATGGGAGGAGCCTGTGATACTTATGTACGTGGGAGGAGCCTGCGATACTTCTCTACGTGGGAGGAGCCTGCGATACTTATGTACATGGGAGGAGCCTGTGATACTTATTATACATGGGAGGAGCCTGTGATACTTATGTACAGGGGAGGAGCCTGTGATACTTATGTACAGGGGAGGAGCCTGTGATACTTATGTACATGGGAGGAGCCTGTGATACTTATGTACATGGGAGGAGCCTGTGATACTTATGTACATGGGAGGAGCCTGTGATAATTATGTACATGAGAGGAGCCTGTGATACTTATGTACATGGGAGTGGCCTGTGATACTTGAATACATGGGAGGAGTCTGTAATACTTATATACATGGGAGGAGTCTGTGATACTTATGTACATGGGAGGAGCCTGTGATACTTATGTACGTGGGAGGAGCCTGCGATACTTCTCTACGTGGGAGGAGCCTGCGATACTTCTCTACGTGGGAGGAGCCTGCGATACTTATGTACATGGGAGGAGCCTGTGATACTTATATACATGGGAGGAGCCTGTGATACTTATGTACAGGGGAGGAGCCTGTGATACTTAGTACATGGGAGGAGCCTGTGATACTTATGTACAGGGGAGGAGACTGTGATACTTATGTGCATGGGAGGAGCTGTGATACTTATGTACCTGGGAGGAGCCTGTGATATTATGTACATGGGAGGAGCCTGTGATAATTATGTACATGAGAGGAGCCTGTGATACTTATGTACATGGGAGGAGCCTGTGATAATTATGTACATGAGAGGAGCCTGTGATACTTATGTACATGGAGTGGCCTGTGATACTTGAATACATGGGAGGAGTCTGTAATACTTATATACATGGGAGGAGTCTGTGATACTTATGTACATGGGAGGAGCCTGTGATACTTATGTACGTGGGAGGAGCCTGCGATACTTCTCTACGTGGGAGGAGCCTGCGATACTTATGTACATGGGAGGAGCCTGTGATACTTATATACATGGGAGGAGCCTGTGATACTTATGTACAGGGGAGGAGCCTGTGATACTTATGTACAGGGGAGGAGCCTGTGATACTTATGTACATGGGAGGAGCCTGTGATACTTATGTACATGGGAGGAGCCTGTGATACTTATGTACATGGGAGGAGCCTGTGATAATTATGTACATGAGAGGAGCCTGTGATACTTATGTACATGGGAGTGGGCCTGTGATACTTGAATACATGGGAGGAGTCTGTAATACTTATATACATGGAGGGTCTCTGTGATACTTATGTACATGGGAGGAGCCTGTGATACTTATGTACGTGGGAGGAGCTGCGATACTTCTCTACGTGGGGAGGAGCCTGCGATACTTCTCTACGTGGGAGGAGCCTGCGATACTTATGTACATGGGAGGAGCCTGTGATACTTATGTACATGGGAGGAGCCTGTGATACTTATGTACATGGGAGGAGTCTGTGATACTTATGTACATGGGAGGAGCCTGTGATACTTATGTACAGGGGAGGAGACTGTGATACTTATGCTCATGGGAGAAGCCTGTGATACTTATGTACATGGGAGGAGCCTGTGATACTTATGTACAGGGGAGGAGACTGTGATACTTATGCACATGGGAGAAGCCTGTGATACTTATGTACATGGGGAATTTTTATCAGCCTGTTTTTTTATAAATTTGCATGAGGGGGAGAAAGATTTGAAACTGTGATACATGGGAGGATGTGATTACTCTCACATGGGAGGAGAGTGATATTATTATGGGGGACGCTCTGGATGTTTGTAGAATTTTGGAAAATAATGGGAGGAATTGAATGCATTTTGGAATAAGTATACATAACAAAATGTGGAAAAAGTGAAGCGCTGTGAATACTTTCTAGATGCTCTGTATTTAATATATAAATGAGAGGGTTTACAGGTCCCCTATAGGGCTGCTGGGGGGGGGGGGGGGGGGGGGGATTTCGGGAGTGTGTTGGCATTACTGTCCGTAGTAAACAGTCAGCGGCATCATGGCAGGAGTGAGGTCTGCTGTCGGTGGGTGACAGCTGTAGGACCTGCTGACCGTCTCCCAGCCGCGTGAAAGGATCCATTGTTCTCGGGTCCCTCCACTATCAGCTGAGAGGAGTACATTTTCCCTATTAAACCAGCTGCTCCGAGCAGCAAATGATGAGGATAAAAATATAGGAGCTTCAGGTTTCCTTCCCCACATCCCAAAACAACTTTCTAGGGGGTTTTATTTTTCTCTGCTGACATTTGAAAATGTTGCTGTCAATGTGATTGGCTGAGAGGGGAGAGATTTATCTCTTAGTGGAAATAATAAAGGGAACCTATTATTATTATTATACAGGATTTATATTATTATTATTATACTACAGTATTTATATTATTATTATTATTATTATTATACTACAGTATTTATATTATTATTATTATTATTATACAGGATCCACCCCCCCAACCCCACTTATTTATTATTATACAGGATTTATATTATTATTATTATTATACAGTATTTATATTATTATTATTATACAGTATTTATATTATTATTATTATTATTATTATACAGGATTTATTATTATTATTATACAGGATTTTATATTATTATTATTATTATACAGTATTTATATTATTATTATTATACAGTATTATATATTATTTATTACATTATATTATTATTATTATTATACAGTATTTATATTATTATTATTATTATACAGTATTTATATTATTATTATACTACAGTATTTATATTATTATTATTATTATACAGTATTTATATTATTATTATACAGGATTTATATATTATTATTATTATACAGTATTTATATTATTATTATTATTATACAGTATTTATATTATTATTATTATACAGTATTTATATTGATATTATTATTATTATACAGAATTTATATCGGGAAAACAAAGCTTTCCGGGAAAACAATATAAAAAGGCAGACAGTACAGTTACAATAAAATAAAATATAAGAGGGCTAAAAGGCTCATAGGAGCTTACACTCTAATAGACAGCGAGCCCACATCAGAGTCTCCTTTTACACCACAGTCCCATCAGAGCCCCTCCTATATCAGGTTCCCCATCAGAGACCCCCTATATCAGGTCCCCATCAGAGCCCCTCCTATATCAGGTTCTCCATCAGAGCCCCTCCTATATCAGGTTTCCCCAACAGAGCCCCCCCCCCTACATCAGGGTTCCCCATCAGAGTCCCCCCCTTACATCAGTGTTCCCATCGGAGTCCCTTCTTACACCACAGTCCCCATCAGAGTCCCCCCTTACATCAGGTTCCCCATCAGAACTCGCCCTATATCAGGTTCCCCATCAGAGCCCCCCCTATATCAGGTTCCCCATCAGAGCCCCCCCATATCAGGTTCCCCATCAGAGCCCCCCCCCCCTATATCAGGTTCTCCATCAGAGCCCCCCCCCCCATATCAGGTTCAATATCAGAGCCCCCCTACATCAGGTTCCCCATCAGAACTCGCCCTATATTAGGTTCTCCATCAAAGCCACCCCTACATCAGGTTCCCCCCTTACACCACAGTCCCCATCAGAGCCCCACCTTACATCAGGTTCCTCATCAGAGCCACCCCTACATTAGTTTCCCCATCAGAGCCCCCCTACATTAAGGTTCCCATTAGAGTCCCCCCTTACATCAGTGTTTCCATCAGAGTCTCCTCTTACACCACAGTCCCCATCAGAGTCCCCCTTACATCAGGTTCCCCATCAGAGCCCCCCTATGTCAGGGTTCCCATCAGAGCAACCCCTTACATTAGGTTTCCCATCTGAGCCCCATCTACATCAGTGTCCTCATCAGAGTCTCCCCTTAAAAAAAACTACAACCTATAGGCCCCTCTAGGCCTTCCATTTCGGGTCGGTTTTGGCAGGTGACGGGCTCCCTTTACCTCCAGGAGAGGCTGAGCGCAGAGCCTGTTTTTTCGGGATGGCCAAGTGGAATTGTGCAATCGGGATTTTTACCACGGTTGGTTTGTTTTGAACAGAAAGTCACCGTGTCAGTCGGTGAAAGGTCTGCTAATAATTATTTTCCTACTTCAAAGTTCCTGTAGGAGTTTCTCGTGCCTCCGTATTGCGGATCTGCTTCTATTTAACATACTGTTCTCTCCGGAGCACATGATTGTCATTTCATGCTGACCATGGGGAACCCGCCAACCAAATCCGCTCGATATTGCCACTTCCAACCCCATTAAAGAACCGACCTGAATATAAGCCGAGGCACCTAATTTTACCACAAAAAACTGGGAGAACGTATTGACTCGAGTATAAGCCTAGGGTGTCCATCTGCATGCCTCACTGTGCCCATGTGCATGCCTCACTGTGTCCATGTGCATGTCTCACTCTGCCCATGCCTCACTGTGTCCATGCCTCACTGTGCCCATGTGCAGGCCTCACTGTGTCCATGTGCATGTCTCACTCTGCCCATGCCTCACTGTGCCCATGTGCATGCCTCACTGTGTCCATGTGCATGTCTCACTCTGCCCATGCCTCACTGTGTCCATGCCTCACTGTGTCCATGCCTCACTGTGCCCATGTGCATGCCTCACTGTGTCCATGTGCATGTCTCACTCTGCCCATGCCTCACTGTGCCCATTCCTCACTGTGTCCATGCCCATGCCTCACTGTGTCCATGCCTCACTGTGTCCATGCCTCACTGTGCCCATCTCTCACTGTGTCCATGTCAATGCCTCACTGTGTCCATGCCTCAATGTGCCCATGCCTCACTGTGTCCATGCCTCACTGTGCCCATGTGCATGCCTCACTGTGTCCATCTGCATGTCTCACTCTGCTCATGCCTCACTGTGTCCATGCCTCACTGTGTCCATGCCTCACTGTGCCCATGTGCATGCCTCACTGTGTCCATGTGCATGTCTCACTCTGCCCATGCCTCACTGTGCCCATGCCTCACTGTGTCCATGCCCATGCCTCACTGTGCCCATGCCCATGCCTCACTGTGCCCATGCCTCACTGTGCCCATGCCTCACTGTGTCCATGCCTCACTGTGCCCATCTCTCACTGTGTCCATGTCAATGCCTCACTGTGTCCATGCCTCACTGTGCCCATGCCTCACTGTGTCCATGCCTCACTGTGCCCATGTCTCACTGTGCCCATGCCCATGCCTCACTGTGCCCATGCCTCACTGTGCCCATGACAAGACTGACATTTAAGATGGAAGTCTATGGAAGGGGTGCCCGGCTTTGAAAAATCGGTGCTCCCCAGTTGTAAGTCCCACAGACAACATACTTTGCACACTTGTAGAGGAAGAGTGGGGCTACATGTGTGCCAAGTTGGCCGGTACCAGGTCGCCAAAGTCCGGGAGATCAGGTGCAAAAAGGTGACTCAAGTATAAGCCGAGGGGGGGAATTTTGAGCGCCAAAAAAATGTGCTGAAAAAACTCGGCTTATACTCGAGTATATACGGTAATTGTCCTGAGGAAGCTACTATTCATGGTGAAACATGTTGAGAATTTTGTCAGCTTGTACACCGTTGATACTGTACTGTATATTCTTATGATGGATTTCTTTCTGTCTGTTTTTAACCTTTCTTAATAATTTTTTTTGATATATTTTGTTGTTATAATTTTGCACCCTAAAAAATCCCAAATCTGCCACAAATATGGAGTGTAGGTGATCCCTTTTTGGGTAAGTAGAGTTATTGAAGATGCAACCTTTTAGGGTAACTTTGACCCCTTCATCAATAAAATGTATAAAGGAAGGGGTCCAAGTTAGCCCAAGAGCTTCCATCTTTAAATAACTTAGGTTGCCCAATAAAGGGGAAGACTTACGCCCCGAACTTTCAGTACAAACCATATAATGAAGCTTCACTGATAATCACTCTCAGTTTTGAGCCTGAGGATACTACTCAGCGTCCGGTTCCATAACCCGAAACTAACCCAACATTGTCTTTCTCTCGTAGAACATGTTGGCCAAAGCGTTGTACGATAACAAGGCCGAGTGCGCAGACGAGCTCGCCTTCCGTAAAGGGGACATCTTGACGGTGTTGGAACGAAACATCTTCGGCAGCGAAGGCTGGTGGCGGTGCTATCTACACGGGCGGCAAGGCCTTGCCCCGGCCAATCGTCTTCAGCTCCTAACCATCCCGCAGAATGACTCTCCGCCTTCCGGGTACTTCAACTACAACTCTCTGGGGAGGCTGCCGAGCCCGCAGAACATCTATCAGGTGCCCTCAGCGCCCAAGATGGAGTCTGGATCCATGTATGAGCCCATGGAGAACCTGTACATCTCCCCGAAGACACCAAAGACCCCACCCGGGGACATCTATCAGACCCCGCTGTCGTCTCCTGCTGAAATATTTTACGAAAAAGCCAACAGCTCTTCCAGTCAGGTAAGGATATGGAGAGAGGTGTCGCCAATGGTTACAACAAAACGTTAATAATTTTATCATTTATTCAAAAATCGATCGTTCTACGTGTGTTTGGCTGTGTACTGTGAGGTCCTCTGCACCCCAAGCCCTCCCACTTTGTGATTTTAGCGAATCAATACTCTCCAACGGTTTCTTGTCCCGGCCAAATAGGACAGTTCTCTGCGCCCTGAACCCTCCCACTTTGTGATTTTAGCAAATCAATATTCTCCATCGGTTTCCTTCTTCTCGTCCTGGCCAATCAGGATTGTGCTCTGCGCCCCGAACCCTCCCACTTGGTGATTTTAGCAAATCAATATTCTCCATCGGTTTCCTTCTTCTCGTCCTGGCCAATCAGGATTGTGCTCTGCGCCCCGAACCCTTCCCACTTTGTGATTTTAGCGAATCAATATTCTCCATCGGTTTCTGGCTTCTCGTCCCGGCCAACGAGGAAAGTGCTCTGCGCCCCGAGCCCTCCCACTTTGTGATTTTAGCGAATTAATATTTGCCATTGGTTTCCAGCTTCTCTTCCCTGCCAATCAGGATGGTGCTCTGCACCCCAAGCCCTTCCACTTTGTGATTTTAGCAAACCAATGTTCGCCATCCGTTTCCGGCTACCCATCCCTGGCCAATCAGGACAGTCCTTAGCGCCTGAGCCCTCCCACTTTGTGATTATAGCGAATCAATATTTCGCCATCGGTTTCGGCTTCTGGTCCTGGCCAATCAGGACAGTGATCTGCGCCCTGAACACTTCCCACTTTGTGATTTTAGCGAATCAATATTCTCCATCGGTTTCCGGCTTTCTCATCCCGGCCAATCAGGACAGGAGTCTGAAGATTTGGAACCCCGGAAAAAAGAGGTTAACACGGAAGCTGCGGCGCTGGGTATTAGGGGAGCCGTGACCGCTGGAGGGCTCTGTTTATAGGGCGAGTGCCGACCTGGCGGGGTTTATTCGAGCCCAATTCCCCCCCTCCCCAAAAGAAAATTTTTGGGCACCAGCCACAATTGGTCATCACTAGGTCTGTGCAATACAGGCAGGTCATGGCTGGTGGGAGGGGTCAGCAGGGTGCTGTGTACATAGCTTTCTAAAAACATCCCAGCACCGGGCTCTGGTAGTCCTCTCAAGAGCCCAAGAGGTAGCCCTCTCAAGAGCCCAAGAGGTAGCCCTCTCAAGAGTCCAAGAGGTAGCCCTCTCAAGAGCCCAAGAGGTAGCCCTCTCAAGAGCCCAAGAGGTAGCCCTCTCAAGAGCCCAAGAGGTAGCCCTCTCAAGAGTCCAAGAGGTAGTCCTCTCAAGAGCCCAAGAGGTAGTCCTCTCAAGAGCCCAAGAGGTAGTCCTCTCCAGAGTCCAAGAGGTAGTCCTCTCCAGAGTCCAAGAGGTAGTCCTCTCAAGGGTCCAAGAGGTAGCCCTCTCAAGAGCCCCAACCACTAGGTCTGTGCAATACAGGTAGTTAATGGCTGGTGGGAGGGGCCAGCAGGGTGCTGTACATAGCTTTCTGAAAACATCCCAGCACCGGGCTCTGGTAGTCCTCTCAAGAGCCCAAGAGGTAGTCCTCTCAAGAGCTCCAGCCACTAGGTCTGTGAAATACTGGCAGGTCATGGCTGGTGGGAGGGGCCAGCAGGGTGCTGTGTACATAGCTTTCTGAAAACATCCCAGCACCGGGCTCTGGTAGTCCTCTCAAGATCCCAAGAGGTAGTCCTCTCAAGAGCCCAAGAGGTAGTCCTCTCAAGAGCCCAAGAGGTAGTCCTCTCAAGAGCCCCAGCCACTAGGTCTGTGCAATATAGGCAGGTCATGGCTGGTGGGAGGGGCCAGCAGGGTGCTGTGTACAAAGCTTTCTGAAAACATCCCAGCACTGGGCTCTGGTAGTCCTCTCAAGAGTCCAAAAATAGGATTTTTTATGACAGCTTACCTGTAAAATCCTTTTCTTGGAGTACATCACGGGACACAGAGCGGCAATCCATTACTATGTGGGTTATAGAGTCTACCTTCAGGTGTGGACACTGGTGTAATTAACTACACAGGAAGTTCCCTCCCTATATAACCCCTCCCATACTGGGAGCTCCTCAGTTTTTGTAGCAAAGCAATAAGTGTCCCAATATCCCCAAACAAGAGGGGCGGGAGCTCTGTGTCCCGTGATGTACTCCAAGAAAAGGATTTTACAGGTAAGCTGTCATAAAAAATCCTATTTTCTTTATCGTACATCACGGGACACAGAGAGGCAATCCATTACTATGTGGGATGTCCGAAAGCAATGCTTACTGAGGGGAGGGAGACACAAACAACGCAGGCCGCCATCAGATGTGAGGATCTATAATGCTGCCAGATGCATACTGCGCCAAAAAGCTGCACCCTTTTGCCCTCCTATGTACATCTGACAAGAATCAGTGAACCTAAGCACAGACGCCAAGTTGCGGCCCTGAAAATCTGCGTCATAAAGGCTCGGTAAAGCATCGCGCATAAAGCGCTTACTATCCTGGTACGGAGCACCCCCCCCCCAAGAAACAGGGGGGAGTCCCACTCTCCGAACCACAAGCCTGAATAATACCCTGATGAATCAATCTTGAAAACAGTTGATTTTAGACGCTGCCTGCCCCTTCCTGGGGCCTCCTGGTAGCGCAATAACATCAGCTTTCCGTATCCGAGCAGCCGCTTCAGATAGGCCTTGACCCTTCTACTCCAAAGGAGAGAGACTGTAACCATTTTAATAGCTGAACTGAACACTGCCTGCCCACATCTAGGGTCTTCTGGCAGCACAATAAAAACTTCAGATTTCTATATCTGAACCTTCAGATAGATATTTAACTGCTCTCATCTCTACTGAGAGAAAGCAATAACCTTTCCTTCCGAAAACAAGGTTTTGAAAAAGGGGGAGGTAAGAATATCTAGATTCAAATGAACACTAGATCCTTCTAGTAAATAAGGCTGGGTGAGGATTAACATCACCCTACTAGTAAGAATAAGTATGGTTTTATACCAAGAGGTTGCCAATACTGAAACTCTCTTGGAGGCTACCACAACCAAGAACACCAATTCCCTTGTTAAAGGCTGAAGGGAAATATGGTGCATCGGCCCACAGAGCTGACCCTGTAAGCCGACAAAACTAGAGCCAATCCTCCAAGCACAAGGGCGACTCAACTGGTGGACTTATGCGCGTCACCCCTTGTATAATGGCTCGGAACAAAGAGTGTGAAGCAAGCGACCTTTGGAGGCAAGGCCGAGATCGGATCCTTGATGTAACTTAAGGCTAGCTCCGTCTCCTTTCCAAATGCAGGAAGGCAGGAATTTTATCTTTATCTTTGACAAACTTCCAAGGATGCCACCATCTGTTTCATACCAGGAACATGGGCTCTCTGGTCCTGGAGGCCAGCCTTCCTGTATGAATCAAGGAAGTGCCGTTGATTCTAAAAACCCTGATCCTGAAGAATGTGGGCTAAAATAGCCAGACCATTAATTCACCTGTTGCACGACAGGATGTAATACCCCCTTCGAAGTAGGCCTGGACAAGATGTAAGGGACCCTGGGTCCTCTACTACCACCCCTACTGTCCCTGCACAGAAAAGGTCGTCAGGGCTATGCCGGAGTAATCAGGCCAGCTTCCGCCATCCTCTAATGTTGCATGGAAGCCACAAACGCTGCGGCACTGGGGGGAGAGACATAACCAGTGACCACTGGTCCCACCAGATTACTAACACATCTGCCCCGCATGCGGGTGGATTCCTTGTCCTTGACCTCAAGCTGTTCAATTTCTTGTTGAGCCTGGACGCCAATACATTATGTACAGGGTACTATTTCTGTGGCCCTTGGTCAGGAAAACAGTCGGGGTGTAGAGGTCCTTCTCCTGGAGACACTTGTTGACGGCTACAGCGAATCGCCTGCCAATTCTGCATTTCATGAAATGACGAATGTCAATAGGCAAGGCACAAGCTCCTCCTTGGTAAATTAAGTAAATCACTTAATATGGTATAGTCCGATTGAACTCTGACCGAACCAACCAGCCCCTGAACGTTCAGGCCCCTAAGCCAGATGCTCCATCGGTAGCTCTAGCTGACAGATAAGGCTCCCTTGGAGCTCGACTACTTCCCCTGGGCCAAGGTCTCTTCCTGACCTGGCAAACCCTTTAGTTAAGAACCACCAAGAGGAATTCCAGCCTATCTCTGGGACCGGTTCTTTGGATAATGCCAGGTCAAGATCCACTCCTTCTAGGCCAACACAATACGGTTTATAACAGTCCTGAATAAAAGTATAGGGAACTGTCTTGAATGAAGCCAGCATTGAAGCCACCTAGTGCCTTAAGCAGAAGGCCAAAAGTAAGGAACTGTTCCTTGCCGTAACCACCTAGACCAGCTTTCTTATAGCGATGGTCTTGTCTTAGGCCAAAAGTACTCTCCTGGTGCAAAACATACCCAGCTTCTTGTCAATGAAGAATGTATCTTTAGACTGGAATCCTAACCCAGGAGATCCAGATACCTGACCATGCTGGACACCCTTAGGTCCAGCCATGCTGCTGACTGATCCATCAGCAGGAGTCTGCTTCCGTATGCTATTACTGCTATACCCTGGGCCTACAGACCTGCTAGAGGCGGGCCCTAGCACCCTGACAACCCAGACACGGAGGCTAACCCAAAAGGGCAAGACCACCAACTGGAGATAGTGCTGTTCCCCTGCACAACGCAGACAACCTCTGCAGTCCCGAGTAAATAAACACATATGCAACTGGCTCCCCATATGTGTATGTGGCAAGTGTTAAAGCCATATGCCTCAATGGAGGCGTGTGTACATGGCAGTGTGTGTGCATGGAAGCATGAAATCATATAAATATGTCTCACGCCAAACATGCATATAGCATGTGTGCTCTGGAACGAGCATCCTTGCAAGCAAGCAAGCATGTGCTATAAACGTGTTATGCAACAATGTGCAACATGAACCCATGCAGACACGTATCTCTATGCAAACACAAGGCATCATGTATTGCTTAATTAAGCCACCATGTGCAACTTTAAAGTAACCATGCATGCGATTCAGCATCTTCCATGCGATCAACATCTTATGCATTTTAAGCACTACTGTGCGGACAAGAACCCTTGTGTGACCAAGCACCCCTGTGCGTTCCAGCATCCTTATGCATCCAAGCATCTTAATGCGACTTTAGGCATTTCTGTGAAACAAGCCTCTCTATGTGATCAAGTATCCCTGGGTAATCCAGGACTCTGTTGATCCAACAACCATGTGTGATCCAGCTTCTTTTTGCATTCAAGCATCTTTAAGCGATCCCTTTAGGCCTTGAGTAATCCAGGACTTGGGTGATCGGGTAATCCTGTGTGATTCAGCATTTTTATGCCTTCAGGCCTCTTTATGCGATTCTAGGCATTTCTGTGGGAACAAGCCTCTTTGCATGACCAAATATCCTTGGGGAATCAAGGACTTGGGTGATCATGTAATCCTGTGTGATTCAACCTTTTTATGCATACAAGCATCCTTTATGCGATTCAGCATTTTTATGCATACAAGCATCTTTATGCGACTTTAGGTACTTTTGTGGAAACAAGCCTATTTGTGTGACCAAACATCCTTGGGTAATCCAGGACGCTGATGATCAGGTAACCATGTGTGATCCAGCATCTTTTTTGCATCCAAGCAACTTTATGCGATTTTAGGCCTTTCTGTGGAAACAAACCTCTTCTGTGTAACCAAACATCCTTGGGGGAAACAAGGACTTGGGTGATCAGGTAATCATGTGTGATTCAGCATTTTTATGCATACAAGCATCTTTATGCGACTTTAGGTACCTTTGTGGAAACAAGCCTATTTGTGTGACCAAACATCCTTGGGTAATCCAGGACGCTGATGATCAGTTAACCATGTGTGATCCAGCATATTTTTTGCATCCAAGCAACTTTATGCGATTTTAGGCCTTTCTGTGGAAACAAAACCTCTTCTGTGTAACCAGACATCCTTGGGGGAAACAAGGACTTGGGTGATCAGGTAATCATGTGTGATTCAGCATTTTTATGCCTACAAACGTCTTTATGCGATTCAGCATTACAAGCATCTTTTATGCGACCTCTTTTGTGGAAACATGCAGCACCATATAGACAGAAACATGTATGTTTATGCGATCCACAATAGAATCTGCTCTGTTACTTGTTTTTATCCCACATGCATTCCAAACTCATGTATGTTATGCAACATGCGGACTGGTAAAGAGGAAATTATCCTCTGCAGATGTGTGTTTCCTCAATTAAGAGACATTAGCAATGTGTGCCCGCAACTGTGCATCCCTCTGATGCATTTGGTTAGCCTGAAGCCGACACCAGGCTGAGGATTATATGGAGGTCTTACTAGCCACCTATAGGAAAACCTCTCTTTACACTCTAAGGAGAAGATAGAGGTGTAATCAGAACCTGTAGGGCTTTTGATAGCTTCTCCTTGTTAGGCTGCAGCTCCTGTCTCCTGTCCTCTGACAGTGAAACTTTTATCCCCAAGCTTTCTAATCCCTTTGTTTCAGGATTAAAGCAGGAAAAGGGGGACACCCTTTTTTTTTTTTTTTCTTGCAAAACACAAAACACATGCAGAGTGATTGCAATGTTGGGGGAAGGCTGCATTGCCTGACAGGTCTGATGGCTCAATCTATGAGCTGTTTAAGTCTCTTCAGAGGAGAATAAGGGTCCACCAGGTTCAGGTGGCGATCCCTCTTTATATTCCTACCCCTGACCTTATTCAATGGGGAGACCAAGTCCTAAGCTAAAGCAGAGGCACTTAACCCAGGTGCATCAAATAGCTGAATTTAGTCTGACACAATGCCTGCTAATCTGCACAGCTAGATGCGAGTAGGCGTCTTAGATGAATCTGTATCCAACTCACACAAGGTGCTTACGTTTGTGTCCCCCTAGCTTTACAGAGCTCTGACGTCCGGGCCCTTTGAAGAGCCTTCTCTGCGACTGCACTGAGCCCGTGAGCACGTGCAACATGGTAGAGCCTGAAGCGGAGGAAGTGGGACACAATAGATCAGCTAACACTTAAGCTTCTGTTTTTTGGAAAGCATGGTAAGCAAAAACATCAGGCATGTCTTCTACTGCCCATAGTAGTGGAAACACAGATAAGACTTGTAGCTACTCACGGAAGACAATCCTTTGTATAGGATTAAGGGCATATATATATATATATTTTTTTTTTCTATTTATGTACCGGCCCCTTCAAGGGGAGATATATAGGTACTGCAGCCATCCTGTCTAACAGACATGGTGGGCCAGGCTGCATGCCGGCTAGGGGAGGTATATGGGTGCCCTGAGCCATCCTGTCTCAGAAGACATAGTGGTTTACATTGCCCATGCATAGAAGCATAATATAGGCGAGACCCAAGTCCCCCACGGAGGACCTACTGTCGAACCAAGTCCCGTAGGCCCTCCTCTTACCTTCTCCACGCTGCAGGGTATTGCCAAGCAAGAGGCCCAATCTTCCCCCTTCACCGTGGGTATTGTCCTAGACCTTCAGGGACCGGGGTCCATGGCAGGAACACCAACTCCCCTGGACCTATATAGCATCCTGGCAGCAGAAAAAAACATTTGGTCCTTAGAAGGCACAAAGTTCTGGAACCCAGGATCCAGCCCTCCGCAGAGAGGCATTATAGGCTAAACCTCGTTCTTCGTACCGAGGCCCGGGTACCGTCCACTTTGAAGCTATGAAGCACCTTGGACGGATCCGGATTTATGGAGGTTTTTTACATCCAGCATGGATCCCTCCAGTGGAGCTCCTAAGAGCACATGTTCATTCGTGACCAACACCTTAGACACTGATGAAAAAACTGAGGAGCTCCCAGTATGGGAGGGGTTATATAGGGAGGGAACTTCCTGTGTAGTTAATTACACCAGTGTCCACACCTGAAGGTAGACTCTATAACCCACATAGTAATGGATTGCCGCTCTGTGTCCCGTGATGTACGATAAAGAAAGGTATTCCTCTCAAGAGCCTAAGAGGTAGTCCTCTCAAGAGCCTAAGAGGTAGTCCTCTCAAGAGCCCAAGAGGTAGTCCTCTCAAGAGCCCAAGAGGTAGTCCTCTCAAGAGCCCAAGAGGTAGTCCTCTCAAGAGCCCAAGAGGTAGTCCTCTCAAGAGCCCAAGAGGTAGTCCTCTCAAGAGCCCAAGAGGTAGTCCTCTCAAGAGCCCAAGAGGTAGTCCTCTCAAGAGCCCAAGAGGTAGTCCTCTCAAGAGCCCAAGAGGTAGTCCTCTCAAGAGCCCAAGAGGTAGTCCTCTCAAGAGCCCAAGAGGTAGTCCTCTCAAGAGCCCAAGAGGTAGTCCTCTCAAAAGCCCAAGAGGTAGTCCTCTAAAGAGCCCAAGAGGTAGTCCTCTCAAGAGTCCAAGACGTAGTCCTTCCAAGAGTCCAAGAGGTAGTCCTCTCAAGAGCCCCAATCACTAGGTCTGTGCAATACAGGTAGTTCATGGCTGGTGGGAGGGGCCAGCAGGGTGCTGTACATAGCTTTCTGAAAACATCCCAGCACCGGGCTCTGGTAGTCCTCTCAAGAGCCCAAGAGGTAGTCCTCTCAAGAGCCCAAGAGGTAGTCCTCTCAAGAGTCCAAGAGGTAGCCCTCTCAAGAGCCCCAACCATTAGGTCTGTGCAATACAGGTAGTTCATGGCTAGTGGGAGGGGCCAGCAGGGTGCTGTGTACATAGCTTTCTGAAAACATCCCTGCACCGGGCTCTGGTAGTCCTTTTCAAGAGCCCTCGGCCCTGATGCAAGCGGCGGTAGGGGGAGTTATGCAAATAATAAAATACCTTGATAAGTGGGTGTCAGTCTGGAGGAGTGGGCGTTCCTAAGCAGGCCACATCTGCATGCATTGGTTAGATGAGCGAGTCGTTGTTGTCGCTGAGTCGTCGCTCTTTTGCTGGTAAAATTGTGCAAACGTTTTTCTCAACTGCACATTTCTCATCCGGCCTGCGAGGGGAGGAGGGGGGGGGGGGGTCACGTATGAAAAGAGGTGACTTATTTCTGTTGACATTTGGTAAGCCTGAGGCTCCCTTTCCTCTTGATCCCTTGTGGGTTTAGAGTAAGAAGATGCATATTTTTGTATTTTTTTGTTTTTTTGTTGCGTTCCATCTTGAACGGTGACAGCTTTACGTAAACGCTCGCTGAAAAAAACCCGGCAGGGCCTTAACGGTAACCTCTGTACAGCGCTGCGAGGGCCTCGTTGAAACCCGTCCTCCGGGCTGCTGCACGACACACAAATGTTTAAGCACTTGACATATTCAGCTGTTGGGAGCAGCTGGGTCACGTCCCCCCAACAGGAGCCAAAAACGGGGACGGTGCACAGGCCCTCTCCACTCCAGGCTCGGTGCCGGGGAGAGATTGCATTCCTCTGCTGCTTTTCTCATCAGTCAGCAAAATGTTTTATTTATAGAAGAGACGGTTTTTTTTTTTTGGATCTTGTGAGGAACGAGCTGGGTAAGCCTCAGATGCTGAGCTCCTTAACCACTTCAGCCCCGGACCATTATGCAGGCAAAGGACCTGGCCACTTTTTGCGATTCGGCACTGCGTCGCTTTAACTGACAATTGCGCGGTCGTGCGACGCGGCTCCCAAACAAAACTGGCGTCCTTTTTCCCCCACAAATAGAGCTTTCTTTTGGTGGTATTTGATCACCTCTGCGGTTTTTATTTTTTGCGCTATAAACAAAAATAGAGCCACAATTTTTTTATTTTTTTTATATTTTTTTACTTTTTGCTATAATAAATATCCCCAAAAATATATATACAATTTTTTTTCCTCCGTTTAGGCCGATACATATTCTTCTACATATTTTCGGTAAAAAAAAAATCGCAATAAGCGTTTATCGATTGGTTTGCGCTAGGGTTGTCCCGATACCGATACTAGTATCGGTATCGGGACCGATACCGCGTATTTGCGCTAGTACTTGTACTCGCGCAAATACTCCCGATGCCTGCATAGAATACTTTTTTTTTTTTGAGTGCGGGTGGAGAGGGGGTGGAGAGCGGGTGGAGAGGGGGCGGAGAGCGGAGCAGAGCAGTCCTCGTATGGGGACTTTGCCCGGGCACTTTGATAGACAGATCACCCGTCGAACGGGTGATCTGTCTATCAAAGTGCCCGGGCAAGGGGGAGGGGCTATACTTGTCGGCGCGGCGGGGAAACACAGCTAATTAAATGCAAATGACAGCTGTTGTGTTCCCCCAGCGCATAGTAAGTAGGTATCAGCAGCGGCGGAAGGAGGGGGGGGGGGATTGACTTGTTTTTGTCTTAGGGGACCATGGCTGAACTTAGAGGGGACAGAGCAGTCCTCGTATGGGGACTTTGCCCGGGCACTTTGATAGACAGATCACCCGTCGAACGGGTGATCTGTCTGTCAAAGTGCCCGGGTAAGGGGGAGGGGCTATACTTGTCGGCGCGGCGGGGAAACACAGCTATTTAAATGCAAATTTAGAGGGGACCATGGCTGAACTTAGAGGGGACCATGACTGAACTTAGAGGGGACCATGGCTGAACTTAGAGGGGACCATGGCTGAACTTAGAGGGGACCATGACTGCATTTGGGGACACAAGGCTGCATTTGGGGACACAAGGCTGCATTTGAGGGCACGTGGCTGCATTTAAAAAAAAGTATCGGTATTCGGTATCGGCGAGTACATGAAAAAAAGTATCGGTACTTGTACTCGGTCCTAAAAAAAGTGGTATCGGGACAACCCTAGTTTGCGCAAAATTTAGAGTGTTTACAAAATAGAGGATAGTTTTATGGCATTTTCATTAATAATTTTTTTTTTTGTTACTACTAATGGCGGCGATCAGCGATTTTTTTTCAGTACTGCGACATTATGGCGGACGCATTGGACAATTTTGACACATTTTGGGACCATTTTCACAGCGAAAAGTGCTATAAAACTGCGCTGATTACTGTGAAAACGACAATGGCAGTGAAGGGGTTACACACTAGGGGGCGCTGTAGGGGTTAAGTGTGACCTCATGTCAGGGTCCTAGAAACCAATGACTCGATGCAGCCCAGCTGCCTGCATCCTAGCAACCAACGATGTTGTTTGGCCCAGTTGTCACTGCCAGCATCCTAGCAACCGATGATGCTGTGCAGCTTGGCCCCCCAGCATCATAGCAATCAATGACCCTGTGCAGTCTGGCCGCCAGCATCCTTACAACCAATGGGGGGGCAGCCAAAAATGGGGCATAGGGCCCTGGTTTTAGGGCAAAGCAGCATGATTCATGGGCAAATCACATATATTATATAAAGGGACTCTTCAGAAGTTGTAAGATTTTTTTTTTATTTCCCGCACCACCAAAAGTCACTCTGTTGAAGAGTAAGTAAAAAGTAAATTAAAAAGTAATTTTAGGGATATTTTCGAAACATTGATAATAAATGCATATTATTTAGTTGTCTCTTTTTTTTGTTACTTGCAGCATTTGTTCACTCTCCCACGAGCCTCAAGGGCCTCCAGTATAAGCCAGGCGGAGCTCTATGATGTCCCACCTTCCAAACTGACCCCGCCACCCTCCTCCACCCAGGTAACATCAACCTCTTTTATTTTTATCCAGAGATCATTTTTATTTTTTTGCTACATATTAGAACGACAATCCCCGCCCCACCTTTGAAGATCTTCCCCACCTTCGACCTGCTGTTAGTTCTCTGCTGTGAGCTGAGCTTCCTGGGACCCCTGGAGTGATTGTACAGGGACTATTGTTAACATATTACTACTGACTCCCCAGTGACTCCCCCATAATAATATACAGAGGACCACTGCTGACATCGGGGAGAGGGGTACAGCCATCACAACTGTATGGGGACCCAGGGCTCGAGGGTCCCGCCCCAGGCCAGAAGAAGGCAGGACGGGTAGAGTGGAGGCGTGCTGCACATTACAGAGACAATTATTTTACAGCTTCTGCTGTTCTCATGTCATTGATCTCAGACATCGAGCTCTTTACTGCCACCTCTGGCTACTATGTGCATGTGCACCCCTCGTGTGATCTGTACTGTGCTTCTCAGCAACATGTCAGCATTGTGAAAATGAGCTGGGACTAGGTAGGAAGCTCTACTTTACACGTAGGGGCTCTGAGGGAAAGGGGGGGGGCTATTTGTGTACAGGGAGGGGCCAGAGCCTTGTATGTTTACAGATTTGTGTATGTGAGGGTCTGGCATATATATAGGTGTGTGTGTGGGGGGCTGCCATATATACAGGTGTGTGTGTGGGGGGCTGCAATATATACAGGTGTGTGTGTGGGGGGCTGCCATATATACAGGTGTGCGTGTGGGGGGCTGCAATATATACAGGTGTGTGTGTGTGGGGGGGGCTGGCATATATACAGGTGCGTGTGTGGGGGGCTGGCATATATACAGGTGTGTGTGTGGGGGGCTGGCATATATACAGGTGTGTGTGGGGGGCTGCCTTATATACAGGTGTGTGTGTGGGGGGCTGCCATATATACAGGTGTGTGTGGGGGGCTGGCATATATACAGGTGTGTGTGTGGGGGGCTGCCATATATACAGGTGTGTGTGTGGGGGGCTGCCATATATACAGGTGTGTGTGTGTGTGTGGGGGGGGGGCTGCCATATATACAGGTGCGTGTGTGGGGGGGCTGGCATATATACAGGTGTGTGTGTGGGGGGCTGGCATATATACAGGTGTGTGTGTGTGTGTGTGGGGGGGGGGGCTGCCATATATACAGGTGCGTGTGTGGGGGGCTGGCATATATACAGGTGTGTGTGTGGGGGGCTGGCATATATACAGGTGTGTGTGTGGGGGGCTGCCATATATACAGGTGTGTGTGTGGGGGGCTGCCATATATACAGGTGTGTGTGTGTGTGGGGGGGGGCTGCCATATATACAGGTGTGTGTGTGGGGGGCTGCCATATATACAGGTGTGTGTGTGGGGGGGGGGCTGGCATATATACAGGTGCGTGTGTGGGGGGCTGGCATATATACAGGTGTGTGTGTGGGGGGCTGGCATATATACAGGTGTGTGTGTGGGGGGCTGCCATATATACAGGTGTGTGTGTGTGGGGGGCTGCCATATATACAGGTGTGTGTGTGGGGGGGGCTGCCATATATACAGGTGTGTGTGTGGGGGGGGGGGGCTGCCATATATACAGGTGTGTATGTGTGTGCCTGCCATATATACAGGTGTGTGTGTGGGGGGGGGGGGGCTGCCATATATACAGGTGTGTGTGTCTGCCATATATACAGGTGTGTGTGTGGGGGGGGCTGCCATATATACAGGTGTGTGTGTGTGTGTGCCTGCCATATATACAGGTGTGTGTGTGTGTGGGGGGGGGGGCTGCCATATATACAGGTGTGTGTGTCTGCCATATATACAGGTGTGTGTGTGTGGGGGGCTGGCATATATACAGGTGTGTGTGTCTGCCATATATACAGGTGTGTGTGTGGGGGGCTGGCATATATACAGGTGTGTGTGTGTGGGGGGCTGCCATATATACAGGTGTGTGTGTGTGGAGGTGGCTGGCATATATATAGATGTGTGTGCGGGGGGCTGCCATATTAACAGGTGAGGGGTGGGGGGCTGCCATATATACAGGTGTGTGTGTGTGTGTGGGGGGGGTGGCTGGCATATATACAGGTGAGGGGTGGAGCTGCCATATATACAGGATTGAGGGGGGGCTGAGTGCGTACAGATGAGGTGGCCGGTGTGCGGATTCAGTAGGATGGCCCGTGGGCAAGCCCTAGGGAATATTGGTGGTCAGCCTGGGGGGGGGGGGGGGGGTTGGGCAGGCCTAAAGCTGTGTAAGGGCAGGGCTCGACAAACCTTGGGCGCCAGGTCGCAATTGCGCCTAGAATTAGCGACCTGGGGCGGCACAGCTGGGGTACCCTGTCTCCGTGCGCAACCAACCCCCCTGCGCGATCATGTCGGGCCGCGCCAGCCGGTAATTGAGGCCGCGGCTTTGCAGCCTTCTGCGGTCCTAAGCTTTCTGGAATCTGGCGCCCTCTTGTGGTGGCCGTTGGTATGACAAGACAACCAGCAATGCTAATGGCGCTTCCCTGCCTGCTTTCATTGCCCGCCCATCTCCTTCCCTTAGAACCCCCGAACATTATATATAGTTTTTATTCTAACACCCTAGAGAATAAAATGGCGGTTGTTGCAATACTTTCTGTCACACCGTATTTGCCCAGCGGTCTTACAAGCGCACTTTTTTGGGGAAAAAATACTATTTTTATTTACTTTTTAGATTGTGAAAGATAATGTTACCTCGAGTAAATTGATACCCAACGAGTCACGCTTCAAAATTGCGTCCGCTCGTGGAACGGCGACAAACTTTTACCCTTTAAAATCTCCCATAGGCGACGTCGAATAGACTTGTGAGAATGTTCTTTGAATTTATTTGTTATTTTTTTTGCAGAGAGGTAAAACCCCATCGCCGGTCAATGGGCGGTCCCCGTTTCACTCATCTATGGAGCAAAGCCAACAACAGCAAATTTACGACATCCCGTCAAGTCCGGACACACCAGAAAGGAGCAAAGCCAAGACCCCCAAAGCCTCCAATGTAAGTTTAAAGTGAACATTTCAAAAAGTTTTATTTATTTTTAATAACAAACAGGTCATACTTACCTCCATTGTGCAGTTCGTTTTGCACAGTGTGGCCCAGATCCTCCTCTTCTGGGGTTCCGCAGTGGCTCTCGCGGCTCCTCCCCGCAATAGATAACCCCCTCTCTGGGAAGCTCTCTCCCGAGGGGTTTACCTTGTGGGTGCGCTCCCGTGTCAGACACTTGGCGTCCATAGCCGCCTAGTGTATGACTCGGCCCCGCCCCCTGGCGCCATTGGATTTGATTGACAGCAGCAGGAGCCAATGGCTGCTGTAACTGTCGTCCATCACTTGCCCCACTCCAGTCCTCTTGTAGGGGGCCTGAGCACACAGGGGGGCCCACACAGGGAGGGGGGGTTAGTGAGGGATGACTCTCCTCAGTAGATAAAATCTGGCATTGGGGAGAGATCAGCTTTCAGCTGCTGGATGAAGGGTTCTGCAATTGTTGTCCATCACTAACCCCCTCCAGTCCTCTTGTAGGGGGCCTGAGCACACAAGGGGGCCCACACAGGGAGGGGGGGGGGCGGTTAGTGAGGGATGACTCTCCTCAGTAGATAAAATCTTGCATTGGGGAGAGACCAGCTTTCAGCTGCTGGATGAAGGGTTCTGCAATTGTTGTCCATCACTAACCCCCTCCAGTCCTCTTGTAGGGGGCTTGTGTAGACAGGGGGGCCCACACAGGGAGGGGGGGGTTAGTGAGGGAGAACTCTCCTTTTTCAGCAGATAAATCTGGCATTGGGGAGAGGGGAGAGACCAGCTTTCAGCTGCTGGATGAAGGGTTCTGCAATTGTTGTCCATCACTAACCCCCTCCAGTCCTCTTGTAGGGGGCTTGTGCACACAGGGGGGCCCACACAGGGAGGGGGGGTTAGTGAGGGACGACTCTCCTTCTCAGTAGATAAAATCTGGAATTGGGGAGAGGGGAGAGACCAGCTTTCAGCTTTTAAGTTTATGATCTACCAGAACACCCAGATCCTTCTCCACCATTGATTCCCCCAGTTGTCCCCCCCCCCCCCATTATGTATGATGCATGCATATTTTCATATATTGACCAATTCCTATTCCTTTCAGGTATACGATATTCCACCGACCGGAACGCTGGTTCAGAGAAACAGGAGTGTCACCCCACCCGTTGGAGTCCAGTACAACACCCTACCGAATCCCCGCAAGTCTGACTGGATTTATGATATCCCTTTGTCTCCCGAGAGAAACATTTTATCACCCAACTGCCGAAAGATATCCATAGACCAAAATATGGTGTACGACGTTCCCCCGGCTCGATATGGGCCGGTGCATTCCAAGAAAGAGAGCAGCTGCCCATCTAGTCAAATATACGATATCCCACCCAGTAAGTCAACAGTGGCCAATCAGTGTCTTTACGACATTCCAGCTTCTCGTGACGCCTCCCCTTCGTATCAGAATGGAAGTTTACGAAAAGGCCCATCGAGTTTCGGTAAACCAAGGATGGAGAAGATTGACTCCAAGGAAAACGTTTACGATATCCCAAGAGGGTCAGCTATTGGCTCTCCACCAAAAATAGAAGTGGGCAGCTTGGCGCGCCATGATCGGATTTACGACGTCCCTCCACCGCTGCCAAAGGACAACAAGCCGTCTCTACATAAGCCTCAATACGACAGGCTATCTGTGTCGAGTTCAGAAAGTCGCACCAGCACTTTGTCTACTTCATCAACCACTTCAAGTGAGTCCGGCACAACGTCCACCTCTGAGGACGGCTCAAGTGAACTGATCGTAGTGCCAGAGGTGGTCATCAAGAATTTAACGGAACTGCAAGAACGGGTGTCAAGTTCCATCGCAAGTCTAATGATCTTTGTGAGCAGCAAGTGGAGACTGCAGGAAAATATGGAATCCAACCTGGAAGACATTCACCGAGCCGTTACCAGCATCATCTCTACTTTGGGGCAATTCATTGACTTTGCCCAGACCATCAAAGCCAATACGGCGCACTTAACAGACGTTAACATCCAACTCAGGATCAACAACCAACTGCAAACTCTCTCCGACTCTTTCCAGACTCTTTCCAGGAATCACGAGTCCATAAACCTCTGCAAGTGGTCTTTACCAGAGCTGGTCTTCGATAAGCCTCGCACCACGCCCGATGACCTCGACCAGTTTGTCATGGTGGCCAGGACAATCCCGGAAGACATTAAGAGGTTTGCGTCCATCATCATTGCCAACGGAAAGCTTTTATTCAAGAAGCAAGAAGAGAAAAGGCCGAAGGCGGCGAAGGAACATGCGGTGGTGTCCCCGAAACCTCAGGTGCCGACGCGACCGGACACAAAGGTCCTTCAGGAATTCTCTATCAACCGGACTGAGGAGAGAGGCAAAGAGAAGAGGCACCCGCTGCAAAAACAGAGATCTGTAGAAGACAGCGGATATGTCTACCTGCAGGTCAGTATCCATTCTCAGAAGGAAGCCATTGGTTTTGGTTATTGAACTATGTCTATCTGCAGGCAGGATTATTGGTGGCAGCACCAAGCTCCATAGACTGGACTCAACGTTCAGAGCGTTCTTCTATTATGTGTCCAAGAGTCTTCATGATCGTATTAGAGGCCGATCATTTCAGTAATACTGCGGGCAAAAACCAGTAATGTCTACATCTGGAGATCTCATAGGCCAGTGATGGAGAACCTTCGCACCCCAAATGTTTTGGAACTACATTTCCCATGATGCTCAGCTACACTGCAGAGTGTCTGAGAACCATGGGAAATGTAGTTCCAAAACATCTGCGGTGCCCAAGGTTCCCCATCACTGTCACAGGCAAACCTTACAGATTATTGCTCATTGCTTCAACCAGGGGTCTCCAAACTATGGCCCTCAGGCTGGATGTGGCCCTTTGCTTGCCCCTTTCCTGCCACTGATACCAATGATGGGGCACTATTCCTCCCACTGACACCAATGATGGGTCACTATTCCTCCCACTGACACCAATGATGGGTCACTATTCCTCCCACTGACACCAATGATGGGTCACTATTCCTCCCACTGACACCAGTGATGGGACACTATTCCTCCCACTGACACCAATGATGGGACACTATTCCTCCCACTGACACCAATGATGGGACACTATTCCTCCCACTGACACCAGTGATGGGACACTATTCCTCCCACTGACACCAGTGATGGGACACTATTCCTCCCACTAATACCAGTGATGGGACACTATTCCTTCCACTGATACCAATGATGGGACACTATTCCTCCCACTGACACCAATGATGGGACACTATTCCTCCCACTAATACCAATGATGGGACACTATTATTCCTTCCACTGACACCAATGATGGGACACTATTCCTCCCACTGACACCAATGATGGGACACTATTCCTCCCACTAATACCAATGATGGGACACTATTCCTCCCACTGACACCAGTGATGGGACACTATTCCTCCCACTAATACCAGTGATGGGACACTATTCCTTCCACTGATACCAATGATGGGACACTATTCCTCCCACTAATACCAATGATGGGACACTATTCCTTCCACTGACACCAATGATGGGACACTATTCCTCCCACTGACACCAATGATGGGACACTATTCCTCCCACTGATACCAATGATGGGACACTATTCCTCAGACTGACACCAATGATGGAGCCACTATTCCTCCCACTGACACCAATGATGGGACACTATTCCTCCCACTGATACCAATGATGGGACACTATTCCTCCCACTGATACCAATGATGGGACACTATTCCTCTCACTGACACCAATGATGGGACACTATTCCTCAGACTGACACCAATGATGGAGCCACTACTTCTCTCACTATTACCAATGATTGGGACACTATTCCTCCCACTAATACCAATGATGGGACACTATTCCTCCCACTAATACCAATGAAGATGGGACACTATTCCTTCCACTGACACCAATGATGGGACACTATTCCTCCCACTGACACCAATGATGGGACACTATTCCTCCCACTGACACCAATGATGGGACACTATTCCTCCCACTGACACCAATGATGGGACACTATTCCTCCCACTGACACCAATGATGGGACACTATTCCTCTCACTGACACCAATGATGGGGCACTATTCCTCAGACTGACACCAATGATGGAGCCACTACTTCTCTCACTATTACCAATGATTGGGACACTATTCCTCCTTTTCTTTCTTTGCACCCCTGCACTTCTCAATTTGTGGCGGCAGCACACCCCCCCCCCCCGGTTCTCCGCTCCAGGGGGCCCATGCCTGAAGCTGTATAAGGGGCCCTACAATTCCTGATGGCGGGCCCTGTACAGGGACATGGGCCAACACTGAAGAATTTGTGTCACCACCGCCAGCAGTGCATAGTAGATACATCAGACGTCTTTCTCATATCACTGAAAGATCGATATTCCAATCTATTTTATTTTTCATTTTCTAGAAAAAAGAAGATTTTGAAAAGATGCAGCAATTGTTACCAATGCAGCAACTTGAATGGAAAACCAGCCCTGAAGAGAAGGTAAATGTCACATTCCGCCAATCACTGACAGTTATGTTTTCTACAAAACACTGAATAATAAATATACACTATATTGCCAAAAGTATTGGGACGCCAGCCTTTACACACAGGGCCGCCGTCAGGGGGCAGTACACCTTTAAGGGGCATGGATGGCAACCCCCTTTCTTTTTTTTTGTAAGGGGCCCGGAGGTCCCCAGGGCCCCCGGATGGAAACCCCCCTTTTTTTTCTATAATTTTTTTTATTATTATTAAAGGACCCAGAGGTCCCCAGGGCCCCCGGTTGGAAACCCCCCCTTTTTTTTTCTATAATTTTTTTTATTATTATTAAAGGACCCAGAGGTCCCCAGGGCCCCCGGATGGAAACCCCCCCTTTTTTTTCTATAATTTTTTTTTATTATTATTAAAGGACCCAGAGGTCCCCAGGGCCCCCGGATGGAAACCCCCCCTTTTTTTTTCTATAATTTTTTTTATTATTATTAAAGGACCCAGAGGTCCCCAGGGCCCCCGGATGGAAACCCCCCTTTTTTTTTCTATAATTTTTTTTATTATTATTAAAGGACCCAGAGGTCCCCAGGGCCCCCGGATGGAAACCCCCCCTTTTTTTCTATATATTTTTTTATTATTATTAAAGGGCCCAGAGGTCCCCAGGGCCCCCGGATGGAAACCCCCCCCTTTTATTCTATATATTTTTTTTATTATTATTAAAGGGCCCAGAGGTCCCCAGGGCCCCCGGATGGAAACCCCCCCCCCCCCTTTTTTTCTATATATTTTTTTTATTATTATTAAAGGGCCCAGAGGTCCCAAGGGCTCTGGATGGAAACCCCCCCCTTTTTTTCTATATTTTTTTTATTATTATTAAAGGGCCCAGAGGTCCCCAGGGCCCCCGGATGGAAACCCCCCCCCCCGTTTTTCTATATATTTTTTTATTATTATTAAAGGGCCCAGAGGTCCCCAGGGCCCCCGGATGGAAACCCCCCCCCTTTTTTTCTATATATTTTTTTTATTATTATTAAAGGGCCCAGAGGTCCCAAGGGCTCTGGATGGAAACCCCCCCTTTTTTTCTATATTTTTTTTATTATTATTAAAGGCCCAGAGGTCCCCAGGGCCCCCGGATGGAAACCCCCCCTTTTTTTCTATATATTTTTTTATTATTATTAAAGGGCCCAGAGGTCACCAGGGCTCTGTATGGAAACCCCCTTTTTTTTAATATATATATATATTTTTTATTTTTATTAAAGGGTCCAGAGGTCCCCAGGGTCCCAGATGGCTAACCCCCCTTTAGGTCCACAGGGAAACCCAACCCCCCTCCCCCCCTGTTTTTTTTTTTTTCCGTCAGCACCCAAAGCCACCTGATGTCAATTCACAACCCCCCCCCCCCCGCTTTTCAATTCGTGGCACCCCCCCCCCCCAGCTTCTCAACTTAGCACCCCCCCCCTGGTTCTCTGCTCCAGGGGGCCCATGCCTGAAGCTGTGTAAAGGGGCCCCATAATTCCTGATGGCAGCCCTGTTTACACACGCAGTCTAGGGTCTAGAACAATGGGGCTCCACAGCATTCCCATAGACACCCTCCTAAACCTTGTGGACGGCCTAACCAGAAGAGGTGAAGCTGTTATAGCTGCAAAGGGCGGGGCCAACTCAATATTGAACCCTACGGACTAAGACTGGGAGGCCATTAAAGTTCATGTGCGTGTAAAGGCAGGCGTCCCAATACTTTTGGTAATATACTGTATGTCTAATATATATATATATGTGTACCGGTTGGAGCGATGTATGAACAGATAAAAAAAAAAACACAACAACAGTGCCCCCTAGTGGAGCAGAGCTGTAAGAGAATTTTTTAGCAACAATTTGATGTTGTTTTTTTTTTTTCCCTTTTAGCGTAAAGGTTGGTTAAAGCCGGATTCTCGGATATTCGCAGATGAAGACCCCGCAGGCAAAAGCTTTACGTGTTTATCAAAAGTAAGTGTGGTTTGCGTCAATCAGCGCTTGTCAACTGATGAGGTCTGTGGGGTCTCAGCGGAGGGGCTCCAAAGGGCCACATGTAATGTTTAACCACTACAGTCCCGAGCCTCTTTCTGAGATTCGGTGTTTACAAGTTAACCACTTAAGACCCGGACCTTTAGGCAGCTTAAGGACCGGGCCAGTTTTTTGCGATTCGGCGCTGCGTCGCTTTAACTGACAATTGCGCTGTCGTGCGACGCGGCTCCCAAACAAAATCGGCGTCCTTTTTCCCCACACAAATGGAGCTTTCTTTTGGTGGTATTTGATCGCCTCTGCGGTTTTTATTTTTTTGCGCTATAAAAAAAATAGAGCGACAATTTTGAAAATAATCAATATTTTTTACTTTTTGCTATAATAAATATCCCCCCAAAAATATATAAAAAAATAGAATTTTTCCTCAGTTTAGGCCGATACCTATTCTTCTACATATTTTTGGTAAGAAAAATCGCAATAAGAGTTTATCGATTGGTTTGCGCAATATTTATAGCGTTTACAAAATAGGGGATAGTTTTATGGCATTTTTATAATTTTTTTTATTTTTTACTACTAATGGCGGCGATCAGCGATTTTTTTCGTGACTGCGACATTATGGCGGACACATTTTTGGGACCATTGTCATTTTCACAGCAAAAAATGCATTACAAATGCACTGATTCCTGTGAAAATGACAATTGCAGTTTGGGAGTTAACCACAAGGGGGTGCTGTAGGGGTTAAGTGTGATCTCATGTGTGTTTCTAACTGTAGGGGGGCGGGGCTGGACGTGTGACGTCATTGATTGTGTTTCCCTATATCAGGGAACAGACAATCAATGATGGCGCCACCGTGAAGAACGGGGAAGGTTTATTTACACTCACCTCTCTCCGTTCTTCAGCTCCTGTGACCGATCGTGGGACTCCAGCGGCGTTCGGGTCCGCGGGTCCCACTGGCCACGGAGCTTCGGGCGCGACCCCACGGCTGGGCTCTTAAAGAGACACGTAAAGGTACGCGATTGTGCCCAGCCGTGCCATTCTGCCGACGTATATCGGCGTGAAGGGGTCCTTAAGTGGTTAAGAACTGCTTCTTCTTTTTTTTGCTCGAAAATTACTTAGCACCCCGCCAAACATTATATATATATATATTTTTCCTGAAACCCTAGAGAATAAAATGGCGGTCGTTGCAATACTTTCTTTCACACCGTATTTGCGCAGCGGTCTTACAAGCGCACTTTTTTTTTGAAAGAATACACTTTTTTGTAATTAAAAAATAAGAAAACAGTAAAGTTAGCCCAATTATTATTTTTTATATTGTGAAAGATAATGTCACGCCGAGTAAAATGATACCCAACACGTCACGCTTCAAAATTGCGCACGATCGTGGAATGGCGGCAAACTTTTACCCTTTAAAATCTCCATAGGCGACGATTAAAAAATTCTGCAGTTTGCATGTTATGAGTTACAGAGGAGGTCTAGTGCTAGAATTATTGCTCTCGCTCTAACGATCGCGGCGATACCTCACATGTGTGGTTTGAACGCCGTTTGCATATGCGGGCGCTGCTCACCTATGCGTTCGCTTCTGCGCGCGATCTCGGCAGGACGGGGCGCATTGAACTTTATTTATTTTTTTCTTATTTATTTTACCTTTTATTTTTTCACTGTTCTTTAAAAAAAATAAAAAAAAAATTGCGTCACTTTTATTCCTATTACAAGGAATGTAAACATCCCTTGTAATAGAAAAAAAAGCATGACAGGTCCTCTTAAATATGAGATCCGGGGGGTCAAAAAGACCTAAAATCTCATATTTACACTAAAATGCATCAGGAATTATGGGGCCACTTTACACAGCTTCAGGCATGGGCCCCTTGGAGCAGAGAGAAAATTGAGAAGCGGGGGAAGGGGCCACAAATTAGGGGTTGCCCTGGGGACCTCTGGGCCCCTTACAAAAAAGATTTTATATATATATATATAAAAAAAATGGGGTAGCCATCCAGGGGCCCTGGGAACCTCTAGGCCCTTTAATACTTTAATAAAAAGAAAAAGGAAGACATAAAATATATATATATATATATATATATATATATATATATATATATATATATATAACAAATGTAAATGTTTTTTTTTTTTTATAAAAAAAAAAAGGGGGAGGGGTGGCCACCCAGGGCCCTGGGGGCCTCTGGACCTTTTAATAAAAACAAAAAAAATATTAAAATAAATATCTAAAAAAAAAAATATATAAAAAAATAAATATATAAAAAAAGGGGGGTTGCCATCCAGGCCCCTTACAAAAAAAAAAGGGGGGTTTCCATCGGGGCCCTTGGGGACCTCTGGGCCCCTTACAGGTGTACTACCTGTACCCCCCTGATGGCGACCCTGGCCCTTTAAGAGCTATGGTTGGAAGTGACGTTTTGACGTCGCTTGCGCCCTGCAATGATATGGAGACGGTTGGGGGGCCATCTTCCCTTCACTCGTCTCCATGTCAGGCTAGGAAGAGGATCCGATATCCTCCGCCGCCACCGACGGCCATGGTAAGCGGTGGAGGGCACCGTAGCGGGGCAGCCCCCCCTCTCCCGCAGCTGATATAAGTGATCTTGCGGCGAATCCGTCACAGAGACCACTTTTATCTGAAAGAGAACCGCCAGCTCTTAAAGCGGCTACCATAACAAGGGTATTCCTCATCACAAAGACAGGACGTGACTGTCTGTCTGTAGTCCTACTACAGGAGATGGTTAGAGACTGCAGGTATGCTATAGGTGTGTGGTTGGAGACTGGGGAAATGCTGCAGAAGTCGTGTTAAAAGAGAATGCTCAAGATCACTTGTCATTGCAGCCCAGTGCTTCTACTACTGACTGCTGGGGGGTGGGGTCTAAAACAAAAGCATTTTACCTTTTTGATACACTTTAGGGTCAGTACCATACCATGAAAAAATAAAAACCAAACAACTAATGTCTTTTTCTTCTGCAGGATCCACCGGTTCCTCCAAGTAAACCAGACATCATCCAAAAACCAGATTCGATCAAGAAACTGGCCCTCTCCGATCAGTGTTACCTTTACTTTGGCGCCCTCCAGAAGGCCATCCGAGTTTTCGGCGACAGCCTGAGCAAACACGAAACCCCCGAGGTCTTCATCACTCACGGCAAGCTCATCATCATGGTCGGCCAGAAGCTGGTGGACCTGCTGTGCCAGGACGTGAAGGTGGGCGATGCCCGCAACGACGTTCTCTACAGGAGCAGCGAACTCTGCAGCCTGCTTAAAAACTTGGCCATGGCAACTAAGACGGCCGCCATCCAGTACCCCAACGCGGCCGCCATGCAGGATCTGCAGCACAGGACGGCCGAGCTGTCCAATCAAACGCAGCTGCTTTTCAGGTCAATGTTGGAATGACAAAGACCCGTCGGTTGACTTTTTAATTTATTGACTACTTGAGTTGGGAGCCGGAAACGGAACCACCAATGGATTTGGAGGTAATGACCGCAGTTGTAATTTAGCTGAGGTCCTAGTCACCCATGGGGCCACAGTATGGATTTCCTTGCCGAAAAGAGTGGCCAAAAGCCCAAAGTACCTTACTAAGCTAAAGTACCACCCACCGATTGGATAACTACCAACAACAATTTGTTGACTTCTTGAGTTGGCCAAAAACGGAACCACCAATGGATTTGGAAATAATGACCGCGGTCCATAATTTAGCTGAGGTCCTAGTCACCCATGGTGCCACAATATGGAATTCCTTGCCGAAAATAGTGGCCAAAGACCCCAAGAACCTTACTAAGCTTAAGTACCACCCACCGATTGGATAACAACCAACAATTTGTTGACTTCTTGAGTTGGCCGAAAACTGAACCACCAATGGATTTGGAAATAATGACCGCGGTCCATAATTTAGCTGAGGTCCTAGCCACCCATGGTGCCACCATATGGATTTCCTTGCCGAAAAGAGTGGCCAAAGACCCCAAGAACCTTACTAAGCTTAAGTACCACCTACTGATTGGATAGCTACCAACAACAAGGGCAGAGGAACAATTCATAATCACTTATGAACAAACATAAATGTAACATAAATTACTGGACTGATCGACAATCTTCAGTAGAACAAGTACTGGTCAATGTTCAAAGAACAAAGTTAAAAATTAAAGTGTATGCCCCTCCAAAATGTATTTTGTAAGGTTTTTGGATGGCATGGGGAAGGAGTAGAACCCATACTGGGTTTTTATGGCTATCCAGGGCTTCATTAGGGAGATTTCCCTTCATTCCTGGTCCGGTAACAAGGGTATCATCAGACAGGAAGTGAGGGTAAATCTCCAACACAGACAGAAAAATAAATCTCTCTCACAGTGTATGTAAACCCCAACATTAAACGTATTTGCTCCCTTTTTGGCTGTAAAATATACCATTCAAAATGTTTTGTTATATCTGCTTCATAAAGGGAAAAAACAAAAATACCTGTTGAGCCTGCCAGAAATTCAGAGCTGTCCTGTGTCCTCTGCACACTTCCTGTGTTATTTCAGTTCTTACCTTGATCTGCAGAGAAATTACTCTTGAGTAGGTGGAGATGAGGGGGAGGGGGAGGGATTATGTAGTTTGACAAAAAGACAATTTAGCAGTGGGCTAACACCGTGTTACACTCACCTCCCCACCAATCCAGGGGCAGGTATTTTCTTTGGCCCAAAGGCTTCCGGCACTTGCGGCTTTCACTTGATGCACCAGCGCTGCAGCTGGTCAAGAAACAGCCCTGCTGGCTGGTGTTCATGTAAAGGTTTGGGTGACCCATTGCTCTATGTTCAAGCAACACTTCACTACACCTAAGTCCTCTTGCTTCAGTCCTCCATGCTTGCCCCCAGTCTTTACTGACCACCAACTCCTGTGCACTCTTGAGGCTCCAGTAACTCCTGTGTCACAAGTGACCCTGGCGTGCTTCTGTGCCTCCAGTGACCCAGGTGCGCGCCTACATCTCTAGTGACCCCTGTACACTCCTGTGTGACCCCATGCACTGTACCTCAACTACACCTGTGAGTGCCCCCTTGTTTTTCTCTATGTGCTCCTGTGTCTCCAGTGACCCATGTGCGCTCCTACATCTCCAGTGACTCCTGCATCTCTGGTAAGCTCCTGTCTTCACCAACACATGTGACCTCTCTACACTTTTGTGTCTCTGGTGACCCCTTTACACTCCTGTGTGACCTCCCCCCCATGCAATCCTGAATCTCAAGTGTACCTCTGAGTGCCCCCATGTTTTTTCCTATGCGGTCCTGTGTCACCAGTGACCTTGGTGTGCTACTGTGTCTTCAGTGACACCTGTGCACTATTGAGTCTCCGGGAACTCCTGTGTCACCTGTGCATTCCTGAGCCTCGAGTAACTGCTGTGTCTCCAGTGACCAAGGTGTACTCCTGTGTCTCCAGTGACACCTGTGCACTACTGAGTCTCCAGTAACTTCTGTGTCTCCAGTTACACCTGTGCACTACTGAGTCTCCAGTAACTTCTGTGTCTCCAGTTACACCTGTGCACTACTAAGTCTCCAGTAACTCCTGTGTCTCCAGTGACCAAGGTGTGTTCCTCTGTCTCTAGCGACTCATGTGTCTCCAGTGACCCCTGTATGCTCCTGTGTGACCTCTATGCACTCCTGTATCTTAAGGGTACCCCTGAGTGCCCCTATGTATACCACTATGTGCTCCTGTGTCAGCAGTGAGCTTGGTGTGCTCTTGTGTCTCCAGTGACACCTGTGCACTCGTGAGCCTCCATTAACTCCTATGTCTCCAGTGACCCACGTGCACTCCTATGTCCCTAGTGACTCCTGTGTTTTCAGTGACCATGGTGACCCATATACACTCCTGTGTAACTCCTGTATCTTAAGTGCACCCCTGAGTGCCCCCATGTTTTCCCCTTATGCACTCCTGTGTCTTCAGTGACCCTGGTGTTCTCCTGTGTCTCCAGTGACCCTGGTGGGCTCTTGTGTCTCCAATGACCAAGGTGTGCTCTAGTGTCTCCAGTGACCCTGGTGGGCTCCTGTGTCTCCAATGACCAAGGTGTGTGCCTGTGTCTCCAGTGACCCTGGCTCTGTGCGCCTGTGTCTCCAGTGACCCTGGTGTGCGCCTGTGTCTCCAGTGACCCTAGTGTGCTCCTGTGTCTCCAATGACCAAGGTATTTTCTAGTGACTCCTGTGACTAATGTACACTCCTGTGTCTCCAGTGACCCTCATGCACCCCTGAGCACCCCATGTTTCCCAAGTATGCCCATGTGTGTTCCCTGACTCCAGTGTGCCCCTGTGAACCCCTGTGACTCCAAGCACAACCTTGTATTCTCCATAACTCTGAACATACACCTTTGTCTCCACCCGGCCTCCAGTACCTTCCACAACTATCTGCCCTGCTAAGCTCCATTGTCAGAAGAACCCTCTGTACCTTCAGGCATGCTCCTGTAACATTGCCCCTTGCAATTTCAGTCCAGAAGGAGCAGTAAGTTGTCAGTCATCAACAGGAAATTAGTAGTTTCTGACAGATTATTTTCTGTATTTTAAAGGGTCTTAAAAGGGATAAATCACGAGTAATGGGGCACGTATGGCATAAATGTACTGTGGACCACAGAGATTCTAACCCCCCTTCGAATTTATCCACAACTAAAAAAAGTTTAGGCCGAACATGCATTTATCTATTGCACTCACAGATGTCAAGGGCGGCACAGGATTACGTAAGATCTGACACACCAATGACAGCAAGATACTGATTGAACCCACCGGCCTCCGATCACAACTGGAATAGGTTAGACAGCCAGATTGGGGTACGAAAAAAAAATTAAAAACAGTTTCCGTCCCTTCTGATTATATCTAGTCCTGCCATAGCAGACACTTGGTGCTTTTTTTTTTTTTTAATGAACAGTCTGTGAAGATCCCCTGTGAGACCCGCCCTCTGGCTCGCTCTTGTTATAAGCCGGAGACAAAATGGCGACACAGTGGTTCAGCCACGTGCTGTAAAAGGTTTATTTTGTACAGAATGTCTATTCTCTTTGTATGTGTATTTTGACAGAAATGTGTATTTAATATAAACTGGTACGATATAAAAAAAAAAAAAAGTGTTTTTTTATTATTTTATTTTCTCATAAGAAAATTCCATAACACCAGGGGGCGTACCTACAGGGGGTCGCAGGGGTCAGTTGAGGCCGATACGCATTCTTCTACATATTTTTGGTAAAAAAAAAATCAAAAAAAATCGCAATAAGCGTTTATTGATTGGTTTACGCAAAAGTTATAGGGCCAGATTCAGGTAGAAGTTCGGTAGATAAGCCGCGTAACTTCTAACCTACGCCGTCGTATCTGTTTTCTGTATTCAGAAAACAAGATACGCCGGGATTGAGTTCAGATACGAGCGGCGTAATTGCATTTCGCCGTCGTATCGGAACTGCAATTTTAAAATGGCCGCTAGGGGCGTTCCCGCTGATTTACGCCGAGAGTAGGTAAATCAGCGAGATACGCCAATTCACGATCGTACCACTCTACGCCCGCCCGACGCAGTCACTTTACAACGTTTCCGTAAGAGATAAGCGGCGTAAAGAAAAACATGCCCCCTAGGTGGCGTATCCTATGTTAAGTATGGCCGTCGTGACCGCCGCGTCGAATTGAAAAATTTTCACGTCGTTTGCGTAACTCGTCCGTGAATGGGGATTGACGTCATTGACGTTCACGTAGAAAACACCGTCCTAATGTGGAGCATGCGCACTGGGATACATTGACGGCGGCGCGCGCATGCGCAGTGCGTTCGCCGCGGGATCGCGCCTAATTTAAATGCTCTACGCCCCCTAACCGGCTCATTTGAATTACGCGGGCTTCCGCCGGGGGATTTTCGCTACGCCGCCGCAACTTTACAGGTAAGTGCTTTGTGAATCAAGCACTTGCTCTAGTAAGTTGCGGCGGCGTAGTGTAAATGCCTACCTTACTCTACGCCGCCGCAAATGTATGTGAATCTGGCCCATAGCGTTTACAAAATATGGGATAGTTTTATGGCCTTTTATATTACTTTTTTTTTTACTAGTAACGGCAGCGATCAGCGATTTTTATCGTGACTGCGACATTATGGCGGACACATCGGACACCGTTTTGGGACCAATGTCATTTTTACAGTGATCAGTGCGATAAAAAAATGCCCTGATTACTGTAAAAATGACGCTGGCCGTGAAGGGATTAAGTGTGAACTAGGGAGTGCTTCTAACTATTAGGGGGCGTGGCTTGCCGTGACACGTCACTGGTCGCTGTTCCTGATGAGAGGGGAACATACAATCAGTGACTGGTCACTAGGAAGAACGGGGAGATGTTGTTGTGTTTGCCCAGGTGAAATTTCAGCTTCCGGCACTGCGCCGCTTTAACTGACAATTGCGCGGCGGTCGTGCGACGTGGCTCCCAAACAAAATTGACGTCCTTTTTTCCCCCACAAATAGAGCTTTGTTTTGGTGGTATTTGATCACCTCTGCGGTTTTTATTTTTTGCGCTATAAACAAACATAGAGCGACAATTTTGAAAATTACTTGTTGCTATAATAAATAGCCCAATTTGTTTTAAAAAGTTATAGCGCCTACAAAATAGGGGACAGAATGATTATTTTTTATTATTATTTTTTTTTTACTAGTAATGGCGGTGATCTGCGATTTTTATTGGGACTGCGACATTATGGCGGACACATTTTTGGCACCATTTACATTTATACAGCGATCAGTGCTATAAAAATGCACTTATTACTGTATAAATGTGACTGGCATTGAAGGGGTTAACACTAGGGGGTGAGGAAAGGGGTTAAATGTGTACCCTGCATAGTGTTCTAACTGTGGGGGAAGGGGGGGGGGGGTGACTGGGGGAGGTGACCGATCTATGTCCCTATGTACAAGGGACACAGATCCGTCTCCTCTCTCCCTGACAGGACGTGGATATCTGTGTTTACACGCAGAGATCCACGTCCTGGTCTATGTAACCGCCGATCGCAGGTGCCTGGCGGACATCGCGACCGTCAGGCACGTGCATCGGCATCTCAGTGATGCGGCGGGCACGCGCGCGCCGCTGTCGGCAGCGCTCGCGCACCCCCCAGTGGCTGGAGGCCGTATATAGATGGCCTCCTGGAGATTTAGATCCACACTGCGGCCGTACAAAGTCGTACGGCCGTCAGGAAGTGGTGGTTAAAGCCAGAGACGGCTCTTTGATTAGGCAGATTAGGCGGTCGCCTAAGGCCTTCGCGGCCGCCTAACTTACCCAATGCATTAGCCCAGTTTTGAGGGACAGGGGACCTTAACACTGCTGTGCTCAGGCAGCGTTAGGAGCCCAGACTCAGGAGCGGGGCCGCCAGCATCCCTAACAACACGTGAATATCGGTGACACCGCCCCTTGTGACGTCAATGACCCTGCATGCCCTCAGTCAATGATGTCACAAGGGGGCGGGTTCACCAGGTGGCCCCCGCCCCTTAGTTATTAAAGAGCAGGATCTGGGGGCTGCCTTGTTAAAGGGGGCTTCCAGATTCCGATAAGCCCCGTGCCCGCAGACCCCCACAACCACCGGCCAGGGTTGTGTGGAAGAGGCTCTTGTCCTTGAATTATTTTCCCCATCATGGATGCGGGTGGGGGCCCATGTCAAGTTTTGCCTAAGGCCCCACAAAGCCTAGAGCCGCCTCCTGTTTAAAGTGGAACTAAACTCATCAATTTCGGGACATTTTGGGAATGTAACTGTCACATTGGTTGTGCTCTCAACCAAACTGCCAAACCATCCAATGGCTGGTGTCTTTACTAATCACACGTGCAGCTGAAGATCAAACCGAGGCCAAGATGGCGGATTCCTTGACTGAAAACGATAGGAGGGTTTAGTTCCTCTTTAAATGAGAAATTTAATTGGAAGACTCAGATCCTGGAACCACTCCGATTGGCTTACCTTGGATCTGGTGGGAAGGTGGTCTGTTCGGCATGCTCTGCAGATCTGACACTTTCTTCCTCTTCTGATGACGGCCGACTCATCATACAACAAACCAACGTTCTTCAGAAGACGGAGAGAACCTACAAGTGAGAGCGGTAATAATCACTCACCGGCCCATGACATCCAACATGTTAGGTGAACCTGTAGCCAGTAAACGGTTTAGCAGCCACCTCTGGTGAGGTAGGTCGGAGTTGGGGGCCATCACAGCCCTCGTTATATCATGTCAGCCCAGCATTTGGTCAATATTGGGCACTCTAAGGGCGATATGAATAATGTGCGGAATAATGTGCATGGTCTTTGAATAGGTGGCCATAGCACAACGCACATAAAACTGGATGTACACATAGGTGATTCACTTCTCTGGTGCCGTGTGCGTCAACGTCACTGCATTGCGCTGCCTGGTTTGCCATTAAAAAAAAAATGGCGTGGCAGCGCACTGCGGGGGTCTTTAGTGTGTGGCAGTAATGTGAATGAGCCCTGGTGTGAACGGGCCTAAACTAAAGTGAACGGGCCTTAAAAAAAAGCAGCCCAGCTTATGGTGGGCTTCCATTTTCATTGCTGGCTGCAGGTTCACTTTAAATACCTAGACCAGACGGGTGACAACCTTAGTCAGTGAAAAGTGTGAAAGGGTAAAAACTAAATCTGTGTCCCCATTGGGACAGAATGGCACGTATATGCACGTCACTTTGAAATTCCCGCTGTGCGGGTGTGCACTCGCGCCCTTGCCGCAAGCTCCATGCCCGTGGGACTCGATGTCTGCCGGTGTCCCACGATCGGGTCGCAGAGCTGCAGAACGGGGAGAGGCAAGTGTAGACACAACATCTCGTTCTGCCTAGTGACACTGACTGTCTGTTCCCTGTGATCGGGAACAGCGATCAGTGACTTGTCACACGTAGCCACGCCCCCTAACAGTTAGAATCACTCCCTAGGGTACACTTAACCCCTGCAGCGCCACCTAGTGGTTAACCCCTTCACTACCAGTGTCATTTTCACAGTAATCAGTGCATTTTTATAGCACTGATTACTGTGAAAATGACAATGGTCCCAAAAATTTGTCAAAAGTGTCCGATGTGTCCACTAGTAAAAAAAAAAAAAAAAGCGGGCTTGGCTTATTGCGCTCCACATTGGTACTTTTTACTTTTGTGATCACACATTTTTATTACTACGGATGCCAATCGTTTTTTATTTGGTTTGGGTTTACACCCAGAGACTGACCACATTGATCACCTTGCAGGTGGACAAAGACAGAGAGCATGCCATAGCCAAAACCAGGATGCTGGAATGAGGAACAGGAGCACTAGAGGACCTCCTTATGACTAGCAGCTGACCTCCTTCTGATCTGTAGTGACCTCCTGACCAGCATTTGACCTCCATTTGACCTGTACATGACCTTCTGAACTGCGTTTGGCCTCCTTAAACCTGTAGATGACTTCTTCATCTGCATTTGCACTCCTTTTGACCAGCAGCTGATCTCTTTTTGATCTGAAACTGACCTTCTGACCTGCTTTCTGCCTCCTTCTAACCTGTAGATGACTCCCTCACCTGCATTTGACCTCCTTTTAACCAGCCGCGGATCTCCTTTTGATCTGAAATTGACCTTGTGACCTGTACATGACCTTCTGACCTGCATTCGCCCTCCTTCTAACATGTCGATGACTTCCTCCTCTGCATTTGACCTACAGCTGATCTCTTTTTGATCTGAAATTGACCTTGTGACCTGGAGATGACCTTCTGGCCTGCATTTGACCAGCCACTGATCTCCTTTTGATCTGAAATTGACCTTGTGACTTGTGACTGTAGATGACCTTCTGGCCTGCATTTGACCAGCCACTGATCTCCTTTTGATCTGAAATTGACCTTGTGACCTGTAGATGACATTCTGACCTGCATTAGGCCTCCTAACCTGTAGATGACTTCCTAACCTGCATTTGACCTCCTTTTGACCAGCCTCTGATCTCCTTTTGATCTAAAAATTTACCTTGTGACCTCTAGATGACATTCTGACCAGCATTTGACCAGCTGCTGATCTCCTTTTGATCTGAAATGAACCTTGTGGCCTGTATATGTCCTTCTGACCTGTAGATGACTTTCTTCCCTGCATTTAACCAGCCGCTGATCTCCCTTTACTCTGAAATTGACCTTCTGACCTGTAGATGACCTTCTGACCTGCATTTGACCAGCCTCTGATCTCCTCTTCATTGGAAATTGACCTTGTGACCTGTAGATGACTTTCTGACCTGCATTAGGTCACCTTCTAACCAGTAGATGACTTCCTCAACTGCATTTGACCTCCTTTTGACCAGACTCTGATCTCCTTTTGATCTGAAATTGACCTTATGACCTGTAGCTGACCTTATGACCTGTATTTGGCCTCCTGTAGATGACTTCCTCGCCTTCATTTGACCTCCTTTTGACCAGCTACTGATCTCCATTTGATCTGAAATTGACCTTGTGATCTGTAGATGACCTTCTGAACTGCATTCCGTCTCCTTCTAACCTGTAGATAACTTTCTGACCTCCTTTTGATCGGAAATAGACCTTTTGACTTGTATTTGGCCTCCTTCTGACCTGCAGATGACTTCCTTACCTGCATTTGACCTTTTTATTTTTTACTAGCTGCTGATCTCCTTTTGATCTGAAATTGACCTTCTGACCTGTAGATGACCTTCTGACCTGCATTGGCCCTCCTTCTAACCTGTAGAAGACTTCCTCAACTGCATTTGATCTCCCTTTGAACAGCCCCTGATCTCCGTTTGATCTGAAATTGATCTTGTGACCTGTAGATGACCTTCTGACCTGCATTTGACCAGCCCCTGATCTCCTTTTGATCTGAAATTGACCTTGTGACCTGTAGATGACCTTCTGACCTGCATTAGGCCTCCTAACCTGTAGATGACTTCCTAACCTGCATTTGACCTCCTTTTGACCAGCCGCTGATCTCCTTTTGATCTGAAATTGACCTTGTGACCTGTAGATGACCTTCTGACCTGCATTAGGCCTCCTAACCTGTAGATGACTTCCTAACCTGCATTTGACCTCCTTTTGACCAGCCGCTGATCTCCTTTTGATCTGAAATTGACCTTGTGACCTGAAGATGACCTTCTGACCTGCATTTGACCAGCCCCTGATCTCCTTTTGATCTGAAATGTATCTTGTGACCTGTAGATGACCTTCTGACCTGCATTAGCCCTCCTAACCTGTAGACCACTTCCTAACCTGCATTTGACCTCCTTTTGACCAGCCGCTGATCTCCTTTTGATCTGAATGAATTGACCTTGTGACCTGAAGATGACCTTCTGACCTGCATTTGACCAGCAACAGATCTCCTTTTGATTGGAAATTGACCTTGTGACCTGTAGTTGACCTTATGACCTGTATACGGCGCCCTTTTTGCTTGTAGACGACTTCCTCACTTCATTTTACTTCCTATTGACCGAGCTGCTGATCTCCTTTTGATCTGAAATTGACCTTGTGACCTGTAAATGACCTTCTGAACTGCAATTGGCGTCCTTCTAACCTGTAAGATGACCCTCTGACCTGTATTTGGCCTACTTCTTACCTGTAGATGACTTCCTCACCTGCATTTGTTCTCTTTTTGATCTAAAATGGACCTTGTGACCTGTAGATGACCTCATGACCTGTACATGACCTTCTGACCTGCTTCGGAGGCATTATTGGGCGATTGGAGCATTCTATGTATAACTGATATAAAGCGTGACTCGTACAACCACCCCGGCTCTGTGACCATCCCAGGATAAGCTCACCTCAGAGCCAACAACTATTGCCAGCTATGGACCATTATTATTACCCCCCCCCCCCCCCCTCTTCCACACCTCATAAACATATCCATTCTCAGGCTACATATCCCCCCCACCCCTCAGTCAGCCCCCTGACACATACTCAGCATCAGCACCACAGAACAACATGGCCGCTGGCAGGACTTCCGGGTGCAGCAAGATGGAAGAAGAAGCCAGGCGTACAAAGATGGCAGCTGGAAAAAAAAGACGCCAGGACGCTGGGCGGTGACTTGTCATACTCTGCTCCCTATAACAGAATGCTGCGGGAGTGCTGTGGCGGGAGCTGAGTTGTAAAGCTGATTGTGGAGCCAAGATGGCGAGTGCGGGGTGTAGCAAGATGGAGGCGACGAAACGTCACTTCCGCTACACATTCTGAGGGGGTCGCGCGGCGACGAAACGTCACTTCCGTTCCACATTCTGACAGGTCGCCATATCTGACGAGTGAAACTCAAGTGGGGCGGAAGTGCTTCACCGGTGGTGTGTGGGCGGGTCAGGTAAACCCGGAAGCGGAAGCGGCTGCAGAGTGATATTATTGTTGT